>OY856411.1:999783010-1000310510 GCA_963693085.1 Alisma plantago-aquatica | reverse complement strand
ATCTACAATGGTTGCAAGGTTGGCGAACGCAATCTAGCCATTGTTGTAGGTTTAGGTGTCTCCCTGATTGGTGTTTGTAGGGGATTATATATAAAAGGGTGCTAGGGCTTAGAATTTGGGTGATGAAGAGAGATAGGAGAGAAGGTGAGCCAATGGGGGGAAGAAGAAACATATGAGTTGACGACATATAGGGGTTTCGAAGATGAGAAATGGCTTCATCGCCATTTTCTGGTTAGGAGAAGAGAAAATGATGATCGAAATGATGCCTATGTCAATTGTAAGGAGTTTCAAATGATTCTGGTTTATTATCCTAATTAAAGCAGAGAGTTAATAATGTAGCTTCAAGTTTCTTGTGTTGTTGATTTGAGCGAGGACTTGGAAACTGAAGAAAAAGAACCTTCATGATCATCATAAGATTTGTTTAATAGAGTTGACAAGGTAGATCCATGTATTACTAAAATGTAGGCTTACTCGATATGAATATCATTAGTGGTTTGATTGTGGTAAACACCTAATAGTTTCATATTTTCATATCTTTCATTTTAGAGACCTAAATGACACTAAAATATGTGGAGTATTATAATCTAAAGAATTAACATCATTAACTCCCTACTCTAGATATATAATCTAGCTTATTTAACGATCTTTCATTAAAAAGTCCACTATTTACATAATTTTACCTATATTTCTCATGATTCCAAGACACTAGTAAGTAAATGAATGTACTTTCGAATCACAATGTCCTATCCAAGCATTAGAGCATCAATTGCAATAAATGTGGTGACAATGACCCATAATGATGAACTAGGGTATTAATTTGTAAATAGTTCTCAATAGGTGAATTCATAGTGATATAAATGATTCAACATAAGAGAAAATAGTATGAAAGAACAAGGGTTTCATAAAAAAAAATCTAAAAAAGTCTTCCATTGAATGAATAAATTCAAGTTAAGAAAATTGATGAATTATAGATCAAGATAAAATTAGGAGCCCAAAATCCAGTATGTTATACGAGGGCATTTATGTAGATCATGAGAATTGTGGCAAGCGGTAGGTTTGGAGTGAAGCGACAAAGTCGTCATCTTCTTTCATTCGTGGAAGTCACACGGAGGGACGGATTCCTCTAGATCTAACAGATATCAAGAATCAAACTAATTTTAGAGATGGGGGATGTCACGTTTGTAGAGAGATGAGAGTCACTGACATTAGATCTATTTACGGTAGGCGCAACCATATTTATAAAGCACATATAATGAAATAAAAATACGTGCACATGCATTGAATGAATCCTCATATATATACATATATATACATATACATTTATATATATACATATATATTTATATATACATATATATATACATGTATGTATATACATATATATTTATATATATACATACATACAAACATATATATGAGTGTATGTATGTATATATATATATATATATATATATATATATATATATTTATATATGAGATTTATTTAATACCCACACGGACAGCTACTCGCGCACCCTTCCTGATATTTTTTTTTAAATCGCAATTGTAGAGGAGCATTTTATTTAGTTCCCCAAAAAATTTCATCGAAAAATAATATCATTTTCTCCCCCCAAAATCAATAAACCCGACCATATATTTACTGACTGTATATTTTCTGCGCTGTTACTTTTTTTGTCTTAGAGTTACTCTTGTGTACTAGATAGTTACTCTGTTGATCTCAGAGTTATTCTCCTGTACCATGTAGTTACTCTTTTGGATGGGCAGGTAGCGAAACATTAGGCTACCCGTGCGAGTATTAAAGATGAGCCCATATATATATATATATATATATATATATATATATATATATATATATATATATATATATATATATATATATATATATATATATATATATATTATGGGCCCATCTTTATTGCCCGCGCGGGTAGCTATCCGCCCACGCCAAAAATAATATCATTTGCCCAACCAAAATAAAAAAACCCATCCTTATATATATCTGCTGTATATTTTTTACAGAGTTACTCTTTTATTCATATAGTTACTTTCTGTTTACCATAGTTACTTTTTTGACAGCAGAGTTACTTTTTTGTCCAGGAGAGTTACTTTTTTGGCTGCCGGGTAGCGAAAATCCAGGCTACCCGTGCGGGCAACGAATGAACACAATATATATATATATATATATATATATATATATATATATATATATATATATATATATAGAGAGAGAGAGAGAGAGAGAGAGTCAAGCTAGAATACACTCGAGTGTATCCGGAGTGGAATACACTCAAGTCGTTTTTCATGATGCAATATTTTTTTTGAAAATCTAATCCGTTGATCTTATTAAACATCTCATGAACAACTCATACGCAAAATTTGAGCATATTTAGATATGTATAGCTCATGTTATGAAGACCGCAAAAATTATGCATTTCAAATTAGTTTCGCGCGTCGATTTTTTTGCCCTTGGATTAGTGACTTACCCTCATCCAAATGGGCTCAAAATTTGTATGTAGCCTAGTTATAGTATGACGGTGAAGATCAACGGTTTACATTTTGCAAAAAATAGTCTTGATATGCAAACACACTTGAGTGTATTCGTGCAATCCGTACACTAGAGTGTATTCTAGCCTGACTATATATATATATATATATATATATATATATATATATATATATATATATATATATATATATATATATATAGATATATATATATATATATATATGGAGTTCATTCGTTGCCCTCGTGGGTAGCCTGGATTTTCGCTACCCGACAGCCAAAAAAGTAACTCTCCTGGACAAAAAAAGTAACTCTGCTGTCAAAAAAGTAACTACACGAATAAAAGAGTAACTCTGTACAAAATATACAACAGATATATATATAAGGATGGGTTTTTTAATTTTGGTGGGGAAAATGATATTATTTTTGGATGAAATTTTTTAGAGAGCTAGACAAAATAGTCCTCTACAATTGCGAAATTTGTTTTGAAAAAAGTGGTCGGAAGGGTGGGCGGGTAGCTACCCGTGCGGGCAATAAAGATGGGCCCATATATATATATATATATATATATATATATATAAATATATAGAGGTTAGGAAGTGTGTACCTGCCGGTACGTGTAACTTACGTGTACTGGCCAATAAAATAGCATATGTCGAGTATGTTGATAAAATCCAACCATATGGATTGATTCAACTCTATATAGATTAGATGTCTTTAAAAAATCATAACCACATCTTATATAGATCATGAGATATAGCCATACATCATTAATTGGTTTATGCAATTTCTGCAACTTACCATTGATTAAAAAATAGACATTTTCTTTTATGGTATGCTCTATGAATATCAGATTACGATGATTTTTTGTACACATCTTATCTAAGGGGTATACTATATATCTATAAGGTTGGATTATTCAATACAATTTTACAATCCCCATAAATGAAGTTGGGTACATTTAAGCTACATGTACTCGGGTACACAATTCTTTTAGCCATATATATATATATATATATATATATATATATATATATATATATATATATATATATATATATATATATATATATATATATATATATATATATGATAGCCTCATGGTAGAATACTCTCGAGTGTATCTGGAGTAGAATCTCCTCCACTCAAGTAGTTTTTCATAAGGTTTTTTTTAAATCTAATTCGTTAATCTTGTTAAACAAGTTGTTAATAGCTCATATAAAATTTGAGCCTATTTGGACATTTAAAGGTCAAGTTATAAAGACTAAAAAAATAATGATATGTCTATCATCTCTCTCTATCGAATTTGTTTTTTATTTTATGGTATGTTTTCATCTATATTGTGATATCCCATGTAATATAAATAATTACTTCATATAATAACAATTACAATTTTTTGTTTATGTTGTCTTTGATTTTTGTTATTTTCTTTAATTACCCATGTGTTACCTCCCTTCATATATTCTATTTTTTTGTGTTGCACACTACTTGGCTTCTCTCTCCTCATCACTTGCTCCTCTCCCAAATGATATCAATAGAAATGTATCGTATACATAACTACTCTGGAGATAATAGAAAAACACATAAGTAGAAAAAATAGAATCGAATGTTCATAAAAATATAAATTTATTAGGTCTATTAAATTCATGCATAAACATAATACAACAGTGCACTAATAACACAACAAACTCAATATAAATAAGGACAACTGGGTGTATTCATATATATATATATATATATATATAGAGAGAGAGAGAGAGAGAGAGAGAGAGTCAAGTTAGAATGCACTCGAGTGTACAGATTACACGCAACACTCAAGTGGTGTTTATATATCAAGACTATTTTTTTGCAAAATATAAACTATTGATCTTCATTGTTACACTATAATTAGGCTACATACAAAGTTTGAGATCATTTGGATGAGTATAAGTCACTCATCTTATGACAACGAAATCGACGTACAAAACTAATTTGAGATGCATAATTTTTGTAGGCTTCATAACATGACCTATACATGTCTAAATGAGCTCAAATTTTATATATGAGCTATTCACATGATGTTTAAGAAGATCAACGGATTAAATTTTTTAATAAAATATTGAATCATGGAAAACTACTTGAGTGTATTCTGCTCCGGATACACTCAAGTGTATTCTGGCATGACTCTCTCTCTCTCTCTCTCTCTCTCTCTCTCTCTATATATATATATATATATATATATATATATATATATATACACGTGTCATCTCTCTTTGCCTAATTTTTATTTTATATTATTTTATGTTGTGTTTTGATTTATATCGCGATATCCCCTATAATATCAATAATGACTTTATATAATAACAATTAGATTTTTCTGTTTATGTTGCCTTTGATTTATGTTATTGTCGTTATTTACCCAACTGTTATCTCCCTTCATATATTCTGTTTTATGTGCCACACACTATTTGCTTTCTCTCTCCTAACCACCTCCTCCTCTCCCATTTTCTCTCTGTTGGAAAACGAGGCATGCACCCAAGCACTAACTCTACCCACTGCTGTTCTCTACTTCGTCTGCTCACTGCCCTCTTCTCTACAATCCGTCCCATACGCAGCGAGAACAATAGTGGGATTCATAGTGGGTCTATATATGACTGCTCCAGAAGATAATGGACTCCATATCATTTATGTAACTATGTGACAATCGTATTCCGATTCAATCTGAATTGGAAAATAAGGAAACGGGTGGCATATCCTTGCTGATTGAAGCAAAATTTGGCGTCGAAGTCACACTATCAAATTTCAAGGTATATAATATACATAACAAGACAGTGCAATCCCATCTTACTTGAAAAGATGTGGTGGGATTTGTTTGTGCGTGTTAGGTCAATCTCTAGGCTTGTCATTATTCACTGATGGTGCATAGGAAAACAAAGCAAAGAGTTGCGATCAAACCGGATAATCTCGATTGGATGATGATATATCATCTGCATGCGCGGCTGTTGTTAACTGACAACATACTACCAACTGCGCCGATCAATGAATTATTCCCTGCTATGCGATGGACTTGCATGGGCCGGATTGCGATCCTACGACAGGGCAGCGAATCGAATAATGTGGTCTCAGCTGGGCACATGGGCACATTGTTGTTCTTTGTTTCGTTGCTCGCACGAGCACCTGGCTGAAGCAAGCTGCCCACATGCCCACCCGTCCGGCGGCGTCTAGTAACCATCACTCCATGTGTTCGCTCATGCTTGTAGGGCCGTTTTGTAGTGTGTGCTACTGCTTGCTGGGGGATTTCCCACAAGCCATATGTTTATGTGACACTTTACCATGATCGTTGTTGAGAGTTGATCATTGCCCGCTTCGAGATGTACAGCTTGGTTTCATCATCCTCCTCGCTCCAGGTTTGTCGGTCGCTCCTGTGATACTACCCTAAGATGTAGAAGCTCCACGAAGAGTATCTTGCTAATTGAGGCAATGAGAGTTCGTAATGGGAAAAATGTCACTTTACACTCAATTAACCGGTAAAGATGTTGCGCGCTCGTCGTAAGGTTCCGAGTATTCGGAGGCACGGTAAAAACACTCTTTTCTATTCTTGGTCAACGCTCTCACGAAGATGTGTTTATCTATTGATCAATACATTTAACTGACGAAACACTACCCCTTCGTAACTTATTTATAGACCCGTACTTATGTTCCTCATAAAAGACTCCGATGTTCACATATGTGGCGGGTTTATTAGTCCCCACATATACAACTTCGAGGGATTTATTGGTAGCCCAAACGGGATAGAACTCTCCTATTAGCACACACTGAAGGAGCCTCAAGAAGGAGGCAAGCAAATATAGAAAAATTCTATGTATAACCGGCCACATCCCCGGGAGCCTACTCGGTCCTCGGGAGTGGCCTTAACATCAATTAAAGTAATAAAAGATTAGGGAAGTAGAAGAGAGAGAGAAAATATGATAACTAATAAGTGTTTCAATTTGTTTTAGAGCGATCTCCTCTCGTCTAGGGTTCTCCCGAGGCGGCGGCCGCGGGGGGAACCTTGGCGGCGGCCGGGGCCGAGGCCACACTGATTGACCGCCTGATCATACCCTGGGTAACCAGGAGAGTATGCGTTCTGAGCAACGAACCGCTAATGTAGCCGGAGAGGCTATCCATATTGTCCCAACTGAAAATGCAGCAATGGAAACTGACGTGCATATGAGTGCCGACGCCGGTGCAAAGCCATCATACGCCGAAAAGGTCTCTGGACGACTGATTGGCATGCTCACTTACGAAAACTCGATATCACCGGATCTGTTACGCGAGTCGGACATCACCGTCGACCTCGGTGGGGTCCTTCCGTCCTTCTCGGTCCGCAATGAGGCGCTCCAGCCGTTGTTGGATCCGTGGAAGCTTGCCGTCGTAGTTAAAGCGATCGGAATCACTGTGGGCTTCAAGGCCCTAATCAACAAGATATACACCATCTAGAAGACTCAACAGGAGTTCCGTGTTATTGATCTGGAAAACGGCTATTACATCATCCAATTCTCGGGGCATGATGACTATCTGAACGCCATGACAGGGGGTCCCTAGACGATCTTTGGCAATTATCTGTCCGTTCAATCGTGGTCACCAGACTTCCGTCCCTCTGATCCAATCCCAAAGAAGCTCGTCGTCTGGGTGAGAATCCTGGAACTACCTATTTTCCTCTTCCAAAACCAGCTGCTAGCCTCAATAGGCAACTCGGTTGGGAAGACAATCAAGGTCGACGACCATACTCTCCAGGGCCACCGCGGGAAGTTCGCAAGGATCACCGTCGAAGTGGATACCTCCAAGCCCCTTCTGCCGGCTGTCTTCATCAACGGGGAGCATTATCGGCTTGAATATGAGAACCTCCCTGTGGTTTGCATGAAGTGCGGGTGGGTTGGTCATGCAGACAAAGACTGTCAGCAAGCAACACGCACCGAGACCAATGGAGCATCCACATCCGCCCCGATTCCTTTGCCTGGTGTCACATACACCATGGCAATCCATGCTAAAAAGCCAGAACCGAGGAAACCAACGCCAAAAAAGCAGTCACCACGAAATCCTCCACCAAGGCTGTAGAGAAGCCCATCCAAGTCGCAGACTCATACGCCGAGGTAGACGAGGTGGGCTTCACCAAAGTAATAAGCAAGAAACAAAAACAAAAGCAAAAGAAAGCGGCAGCAACCTCATCCGGCCAAGCTGCACCTTTACCCAAGAAGGCCGACAACTCCGTCGTGCACCTGGTAGGAAATGAAACCAGTCCTGGTTGTTCCCACCAGGCCGATGAGGGACATCAGTTCCAATTCCAATCTTCTTCTCACACCCAAGGGCAGAACCCTCGCAAGCCCTTTAGCAAGCAAGGGCGTGACAATAGCAATGGCTTTGTCATACTGAGGAATCGTAAGATCGTTTACCAAACTGTGGTTAGCCCAGATCGGGTCCGTAAAAAAGGCAGAACGGATTCTTGTGAGGCTGAACCACCAGATGAGACAGATGGAGATGCCGTCAATGCCCCTCATTTTAAGAAAACTCTAGTGTTCGGCGACAAACAGAACAAGAGTGACGTCGACAATCAAATGCATGACAGTAATGAGGAGCATTCTGAAGGATTGCTCGCTGCAATCTGATGCAACAACCTCTTTTCCCCTCACTTGTTTTAATGTTTTGTTGCTGGAACATTCAAGGCTCCTGTAAGAGCAAGAAGATTTGACATATCAAAGAAATGAAATGTGCTTATAACCTGCAATTCTTAGCTATCGTCGAGCCACGATGCAGTGGTGACAATGCTTCTAACATCATCCGTCAACTGGCCTTCTCCTCCTCCCACAGAGTTGAAGCAATAGGTTTCTCGGGTGGTATTTGGATCCCTTGGGATCATCGAAAATGTGACGTTGAGGTCCTCCTCAATCATAGACAGTTCATCCATCTGAAAATAAACAATAGCTGGTTCCTTACTATCGTCTATGGCAGCCCCAATTCGACGGTCAGGAACCATCTTTGGGACCATCTTGAGTCCATTTCTCCTACTATCAACTCTGGGTGGATAGTCATGGGTGACTTCAACACCATGCTCCATACTTCGGAGAAGAAGGGTGGTAAATACTTCGATAAAAGATTGTGTGCTTGCTTCAATGAAGTCCTTATGAACACCGGTCTATCTGATCTCAGAACCCAAGGCAACCTCTACACCTTCAGACGAGGCACTCTCTTTGAAAGGCTTGATAGAGCTATAGCTAATAACGACTGGCTCAACCTCTTTAGTGAGGCTATTGTGACCGTTCTGCCTCGGCTACACTCTAATCACAACCCATTTCTCCTACGCCTCCACAACCCCAAAAAGAAGCACTGCAAATATTTTAAGACTAAGGCCAGCTGGTCGCTGAACTCAGATTTCCGGATCGCTGTGTTGCCTCAATGGGACTCACCCCTTCCGTTTCAAGATGCTCTCACTGCGTTCCAAAAGCCTGCCTTGAAATGGGACCATAACCAGATAAAAGCACAAAACAAAGAAAAGAATAAGCTTCTCGCCAACATACACCGTATTCAGGTACAAGCGGAACTAACCCCTGATACATCTCCTAATATTCTTAATATTGAGCTGCAGGAAAAATACAACCAGCTTCTCCTTGGCGAAGAGATTGACTGGAAGCAGAGAGCACATATTGATTGGCTCCGCCATGGCGATAGTAATGCAAAATTCTTCCAATCCTTTGTTAAGGCACAAATCCACCACAATAAAATTACACAGCTGAAGAATGAGGCCGAGATATGGATTACCGACCCCGGCGCCCTTTGCAAGCACGTGCGTGACTACTTTGCATATCTTATGTCTTGCTCCTTTCAACCTGACATTAGGGCGATTCAGCGATATCCTGGGGTGTTCGAGCAGCTCACTGATGCGGAACGCATCCGCATTCAACTGACCCCCAATCCATGAGAAATTTGAGATGTTATGTTTATGATGGCACCATCCAAGGCGCCTGGTCCAGACGGTGTGTACAACAAATTCATACAGACTAACTGGGCCACGATTGGTCCTTCATTGATTAAGACAATCATCAACACTTATGATTCAGGTGTCGTCGATGCTTCCACAACCAACTCTCATCTTGTGCCCATTCCTAAAGTCAAAGCTCCCACATCCTGCTATGATTTGAGGCCCATACCCTTAAACAATGGCTGCTTCAAATTGCTCTCCAAAATTATGGTGGAACGAATCAAGCGGTACCTGAACACATGGATTTCGCCCCAGCAATCCAACTTCATCCCTGGATGCAAAATTAGTGACAATGTTCTTCTAGTACATGAAATAATACACTCGATGAAAGCAATGAATGTAAAAAAGAAATGGATGTGCATCAAGCTCGACCTCGCCAAAGCTTTTGATAGAATGAATTGGCATTTTGTAAATGATACTTTGGTAAAAACGGGTATCCCTGACAAAATTATCAAGATTATCATGCAGATTATCACTGTTGGGGAATCTTCTATCCTCTGGGAGGGTCAGCCGCTGCCGCCCTTCAAAGCCACACATGGTGTTCGCCAGGGCGATCCTATAAGTCCTTATTTGTTTGTTCACTGTATGGAGCGACTCACTCAAGCTATCACCAATGAAGTTAGGACTGGTTCCTGGAAGCCGATCCAACTCACCAGAGGAGGAACGCCGGTGTCGCATGTATGCTTTGCGGACGACATTCTACTCTTTGCAGAAGCAACTGTCAACCAGGCTCGTTGTATCAACAAGGTCTTGGAATCTTTCTCTGCAGTCTCAGGACAAATCGTCTCCAGTGCAAAGTCCAAATGCTATTTCTCTAGCAATGTTACTAATGCTGAACACAAGCAAATGAGTGACAAGTTGGGGTTCCCTTGGACTTTTGACCTTGGAAAATACCTCGGGATCCCTATTCTCCATAATAGGGTTAATAAGAAAATGCATAGCCACATTACAACCCTTGTCAAGAGCCGTCTCAATGGGTGGGCGATGCGACACCTTTCTATGGCTGGCCGCATCACTTTAGCCAAGAGCACTCTACAGGCTTTGCCTACTTATACCATGCAGACCGTGAAGATTTCTCCAGCTCTATGTGATGACATTAATAAACATATCTGCACCTTCATCTGGTCTGGTTCAGGCGACATGAAAGCCTCCTTGGTTGCATGGAGAAAGATCACAGCCCGCAAAGATAGGGGAGGTATTGGTATCAAGGATGCCAGAGACCAAAACATGTCTCTAATGATGAAGAACGTATGGTCCTTTCTCAATGACCATGATAAACCCTGGATTACAATTCTCAAAGAAAAGTACATGTCTAATGGCAGAATTATGAAGAATCCTGGCTCGCCTACTTGGCGCTTCATAAAAAGCAAGCTAGCTGATATCCGTCCACTTTGTGGGAAGATTATAAATAATGGCCTATCTACCAATGTGTGGCACGGTAAATGGCTAAACAATCGTTTGATCACTGATATTGTTCCCAATTGGAACATTCCTCCCTCTTTGGAGACTCTGCAGGCAAGTTTGATGGCCCTTGATAATGGTGAATGGGATTGGGGTTTCATCCAGGCATCCCTACCTAGGAAGATGTGGGATATGATCGCAACCATCCTGCCTCCTTGCCCCTATGGTGGCGTGGATCAATGGTCTTGGCCTCTGGAGATTTCCGGCGAGCTGAGCAGCCGGTCAGCCTACCCATTTTTACATTCTACTATTGATTGTCACTCACCTGGCAACTGGAATCTGATTTGGAAAACAAGAATTCCGGAACGACTTCGTGTCTTCCTCTGGTTGTTGCAACATAAAGCTATGCTTACTAACACAGAAAGGATTCTCCTCCGTATGGACATAGATCCCCTCTGTCCGGTGTGCAATAATGCAGATGAGACTCTTCTTCATGCCCTACGTGACTACCCACAATGCAAGCAGACCTGGAAGAAGCTTGTTGTGGATAATTCACATTTCAACTTATCTGAAAATGATTGGATAGCTTTATGTATCTCTTTGTCATCACGCGACACTCCAGATGCGCCTGTCTTTGCAGTTACTTGCTGGCACAACTGGACCCTGAGGAACAAATTCATCCATGAACATGTTGTTGTCCCGCTTGCCAGTCGGGTCAAGTTCATCCAAGAACGCTCCCTTTCGATTCGGAAAGCGGGGACTATCCAGAACCAACTAAGGCTACCAAGAGAGATCGCTGCCATCCCGCAGCATAGATACATGGAAATGGTCGATGCATCATACCAGGCCCACTCTGGCCACTCTGGGCTTGGCGTCTTCATAAGTGACCCTGGGGGACAGCACACTCTCTTTGCAGGTCTTCCCTCAGTAAGCTACTCTAGCTTAGAAGCTGAGGTCCACGCGATCCTTCATGTTGTGCACATCTGTACCTCAAAGAACATATAAGACTATGTCATCCTATCAGACTCCCAACTGGCCGTAGCTTATCTGACAGGAAGCAGTAAAGGAGAAGGCAAATTTATAACCCTGATTCGGAGGTACCGGGATCTCAGAAGACAAGATTGGGGCAAGCTTGTTTTCATCCCTAGATCTCATAATGCAATTGCGGATAACATAGCAAAAAATGTTCTAAGAACTAGGCGCTCCCTTTCCTCATCACTGCAGCCTGCCTGGCTCAGTTGTAATATTCAAGCAACAGCTGTGTTTATTTCTACCTGTACTAGGGCACAGGATCAATAAATAAAAGGCCTTGGTTCTAAAAAAAAGAGAGAGAAAATGGTTTTGTCCATAACTTTCAATCCGAAACGTATTTTTTGACGAAATAAATTGCATTAGAATCCTTGTAGAAAATACTTTCCAACAAGACTAGTGTTGACATATTTTGAAATAATGATATTACGCGAGAAATATAGTACCATATATTAGGATACCATATACATGTTCTGGGTACAGACGTGAGTACTGAACCTTTGAATGAAGGATGGTCAACAATAATCGTGAGTACTGTACTTATGGATACATCTTATAGCTGATCTCTTGAGCTGATGTGCAATGTACTTTTGAGATCATTAACAAGTAGATGTTCAAATTATGTCTACATTTTAAAATAAATATTTGTCTACATGACCAATGTTGCTATGAGATTTTGTAGGTACTGTGTTTATTCTTCTATACTAGTTATATAATTATACTTGATTTTGTAATTTATTAGATATTGTAATTATGTTTGAGTAAATGAGTTGAAATTAACAAGTAGGTACAATACTTGTGGTTGCATTTTATAGTTGATTTTTGGTCTGATGTGCATTGTACTTTTGAGATCATTAACAAGTGGGTACTCAACTTATGTCTACATTTTGTAAAAAAATATTGTCCAGATGACATATGTTGCTATGACAATTCGTAGGTATTGTACTTATACTTCTAGACCAGTTATACAATTATGCTTGATTTATAATTTGTTAGGTACTAAACTTATGCGTCAGTAACTGAGTTGAAATTAACATGTGGGTACAATACTTATGGTTGCATTTTATAGGTAATTTTTGACCTGAGGTGCATTGTACTTTTGAGATCATTAACAAGTAGGTACTCAACTTATGTCTGCATTCTGTAAAAGAAATTGTCCAGATGACTAATGTTGCTATGTGATTCTGAAGATACTATACTTACACTTCTACATCAGTTATACGATTATGCTTGATTTTTTAATTTGATAGGTACTATACTTATGCTTGAGTATTAACAAGTGGATGCAGTACTTATGGATCCATAAGTACAGTACCCATGATTATTGTTGATCCTACTTCATTCAAAAGTACAGTACTCACGAGTACTGTACGTCTGTACCCCGAACATGTGTATGGTATCCTAATATATGGTACTATGTTTATCGCGTAATATCATTATTTCAAAATATGTCAACACTAGTCTCGTTGAAAAGTATTTTCTACAAAAATTCTAATGCAATTTATTTCGTCGAAAAATACATTTCGGATTGAAAGTTATGGACAAAATCAATTTCTCTCTCTTCTACCTCTCTCATCCTTTATTGCTTTAATTGATGTTAATTGCTATTGCAACAGTTAGTGCAAAACCCAGTCCCGAGGACCGGGTATGCCAGCGGATGGCTGGCCGGTTGTGTGTAGCGTAGCTCCAAATATAAGGGTGAGAAATTCAGTGACAGGTAGCAATGGCTAGCCATAAATTCCCCCAAAAAAAAAATCAACTCCGTAGGAATTAAACATTGGATCTCCTCGGTAACATCACGAATCAAGCTGCAATGCGTTACAACCTAGTTGGATGTGACGTGGTTACTATTTTCCCAACTAACTAGATTTAAACATCTGCCATGACTAACTAGATTTAAACAAAAGTAGCCAAGTCTATTTTCCCAACTAGCATTACATATTGACATCTTAGAAGAAGAAACAAGAAAAGAAACTATTTTTTGATAAAATATAGAATATTTTATGTTAGGACCATAGAGCTGTGAACAGATGTAAATACTCGAAAGTCTGCTCCATATCCACATACGGCAATTCAATCAAGATTAGACGGATTCATGTAAAATTTGGATATCCACATCCATAGAAGTAGCTATATATCCAATAGTCGCGTCCAGTAATAAAATCATGAATCCAACATAAATCTCTCTCTCTGTGCTTCTCTCTCCATCTCTATCTCTCACACACAGAGACAGTAAGTATATGCCGTGCCTCCGAACAATCAGAGTAGAACCTCACAACGAACGTGCAACATCTCTCTTCACTATACTGATGTGGATATGACTCATATGTGGACCACACTAGAAATATATACTAAAAAAAAGGACATCGATTATAGAAAAAAATACACAACCAAATATGTTTACATGTTCTTCACCTTCATGGGATATATTTTCCTTCGTAGATAAATATGCCATACTCTTTGTCCTGCAAAGGTATACATTCTTCTCTGACTCGTCTTGCATGACAAAGTTCAAACAAATAACTTTTTAAGAGATTTGGTTTCCATGGACCACCCATTTGCCTCATGTGTCATTCACAAGCTGAAAACAATCACACCTTTTCATCACTTTCCATACAACTAGACTTTTATGGACTCATTTCACCTCGACTACTATTATTAAATCTAGCCCTAGATATAATACAGAACATCAACTATCTAGAGACATTAGTCATCCTTTAGGAGCATATAATAGTGACACCATCACTGGTTTGATCATTTAGACTACTTAGATAGAGATAAATTATAGATTTCACAATAATTGATGCAATTCATACTAGTATTTGATTAGATAGTCAAAACATGCTATGATTATTATCTCTGTTGCAGATGATACAGGTCAGCTTCTTACTATCAAAACCAATCCTGACTCAGGTGATAATTGTGATGGACCACACTTGACTGATATCAAACAAATAATGGAGGAAATAGATGAAAACTAGATAATCACCATATCTATTTCAGTGTTATTTCATCATGGGGTTCTGTTATTTTAGGGTACCCTACCCTACCACAAAACTTGATGTAATATCTAGGTTATTCCTCTAAATTGCTGTGATGGATATAAATTGTTGATGATTATTTCCCTCATTATAGGCATCGTATCTATGTCATCATATCTATGTACTTTCCAACTCTATGTGGTTCATATGAGGATATATATATATATATATATATATATATATATATATATACATACATATACATATATATACACAAATATATGTATATATATATTTGGAACAATTATAAAAATAATTTTTTTTCCAAAAAATTAAATAAAATTTGTCCCACATTTTCTGATAAAAAATGTAGATGTATATATATGTATCTTTTTGGAGGGACACAACAGATTTTGTATTAAATCAAGTCATGACTATTACATTAACTCGTTTATGGATGTTTTCCTTGATTTGAGAAAAAGTAGAGCGCCATTGTGCATTGACAACCAAGAAATGACCAAGGTTATTGACATAATAGTTAATATATCCAATGCTGAAAGAGAATATCTTACTACAAAGAGAAACTATATCTTTGATGAAGACATTTCATATCCTCTACCATAACTGCCTTCCTTGATTGAGTTTCTTGTGATAAATAGTCCGGTTTGAGTATGATATTCATATAACTTCATCTAGTGAAGTGGTACAATGCTTCTATAGTTGCTAGAGTTTTGGCAATTACTGTAGATTCATAAATTTTTATTGTAAGGAGTGAGATCCAATAGAGGATCCACTCTTTACTCAATCAAAAAGGAATAATTCTAAGGTCAAATATCAAGATAATTTCTTGCAGGGAAATATTATCCAGTATATTCAATTATTTTGTTAAGCAGCAAACGAAAATATATTCAGACTTTTATAATATTACATAATGACATGACAATAATTCACATTGGTGGATACATGGGGAACAATATCATAACTAATCCTATATGTAGAGAGTAATCCAACCACTTCAATTATATCTCTATAAGAAGACTAGCTATTGGTGTACATGATCTGGCTGACTTGGTCATTCTTATAAAGTCCTTATTACCTGAGGGATTGGAAGCCTACCCAAAAATGAAGAAAGGGGGAAAATTGTCACTACATGTTGGTATTCACCTAGAATAGGAAATTGGGTAATAATAATGAAATGATTAAAATAATATATCAAAGATCCCAGAAAAGAGACATATGGAATCATCCAACTTATTTCATAAGAATAATTCAAAATTTGATATTCAAATATAAATGGATAAAGCCAAATCTTGCCATATAATATAACTCAAAACAAAGATTATCATGTTATTTATTATACAAAGATTAGAAACAAAATTCTTTCGTATCACCACCACAAACTAATGGACATTATTACCCAATATAAACCAAGAAGGAATCATAAACTAAAACAATAGGCATCACCATCCAAAAATGAACAAAGGGCATCACCACCAAATTACTCAAGAACAAGTATAATCACATAGTTCCAACAATAATATAACAATCGTCCCTAATAATATATATGGAATAGGCATCACCACTACATTGAAATACAAACTACATGGATCACCTCCTTATGTGTAACAATTCTTAACATTATTCCATTCATCATAGGGCATGCATACTTATAAGGAATAAAGATTAGGGTTTAGTGAAATTTATTACCATGTTATCCATTCTAGGATCACTCCACAAATAAAGGTGAAACTACAACTAATACATGATAACATATGATCAACTTTTCACAAAAAATGTTTCTTACCTAATCATACCCATGTTGACTCCAGAGTCAGAGGTAGTAGGGTGTGGGTGCCTGTCCATAGATGGGAAAAATATTTCACATAAGTAGTATATATATAAAAGAAAAATAACAATAGATAAAAAATAAATTTATGGAGATAAAGACATGTACCCATTTTTATCTCAAAGATATCCCAATGGTGTTTCATTTCGAACATTAGTTACATCAAATCTTCATTTGGCATCTAAAATATGATAAAAAAAATATTAATGCTAAAAAATTAAGTGCACTATGAATAGGAATGTAAACATAGTTGAATAGTACTATAAGAGTTGCTTGTCTAGATTATTATATCGAGCAAGAAGTATAAATAAGGTGAGAACAATTCAAATGACATTTCTTTATACAATCTTTTTATGTTTCTTTATCCATTATATTAAAATTTGTCCTTCTAAGCACTACCAATGGAAGGGTCTATGGGTATTGTGAGAATCAAGCATACATGTCACCATACTAGACATGAGGGACCTAAAAATCAAACTCAATGATCTAACCCTTTTTCAATCATGTAATGTTCCCTTACGCCGAGAATTCAGGTAGGTAGACAAGGTTATATAATATATTTATCTATATTATGTTCAAGCTGTGGCAACATAGCATAACCAAATATGAAAATTGTATCCATAGAAACAATAGCTCAATCAAGTAACGAAATAGCCAAATATACATACAAGAATGGATACAAAAATACATATGAAAAAGGAAATATCATAGTAGTGTCAAGATATTAAGTGTACCTTGTGAGTAATGACCAAGTCATAAGTCCACGGGTAAGATTCATAGAGTAGGTCCAACCCAAAAGGGGACCAAATATATATAAATAAATAATGGTGGGTCTTCAATGAATGGGGTTTTGATGATTTACATACCAAAAATCTCATGTCAATGTTCACCTAGGCCTAGGTTTCAAGTAGTCCAAGTACGGTCCCATCACATGAAATGGTAATGCATGTATTCAACATAGTTCGAGAGTCATCATGAAGCCCTAGATCTAGATGTCCATTTACATTATGAATGATACTACATAAATATATACACTATTTTTTCAATATGGGAAGCATGAGATATATATTAACAATAAGGTCAAATCATGGAAGATCATAATTAGTCATCTTAGATCCATTTCATGCAATAGTGTCATATTTCTAAGTCATAAAACAATAACATAGAATAGGATACATCAAATTTGTTTCAGTGCTATAAACATTATAAGTATACTGATTTGAAGTCCTAAGATAACATGGTTAATATTACATCACTGTTCTTGCAAGATTAGAGTCAAATAATAAACATATGCATTTATATCATGTTAGGTGTCACATGTATGTTATATGTAGTCATGGGTGCATATGTGTCTGTTACATGATGTTTCATGTCATAAGTCATCTTGAGGGATGATTTAAATATTTTCATAGAGTTTTGGTCATAAATCATATATTACATGACATATTTGGCCTAAGTGTGCATTTTCTACAATTTTTAGGTATTCCAAGCAATCTAAAAGAATTACTGAGACAATGAAAGGGGTTTATTATCAAGGCTAAATTTTTTATGGTTTTTTATTTCATGGACCTTGGTGTTCCGCTTTCCATCCAACAAATACCCTCTTGCATCTATTCTGGGATAAGTTGCTTCTTAGGATGCTCATCTAGGTGCTCCCATCCACATCCTTAGCTTGTCCCTCTCTAGGGTGTTGGTTGTGCGATCTATTTTTACCTATTACGGAATAGGGGAGAAACATAGGAGTTCTCTCCCACCCTAATCCTTTGTGTTTGGACACTATTGTACGTTAAATTGTGGCTAACCCAAGGTGTTGGGTTCTAGGATGAGCCGATCGCCAGCCAAAATTTCTCCTTTGCAGTTGCCTCCAGGTAGAGATGTTGTGAGGGAAGTTTGTGACTACATTGGGAGCTTGGGACATAGTGGGAGAAGGGGTAGGGGATGAGTGTAGAAAAGTGTGGAAGGAGGAAGAATGAAGAGCAAAAAGGAATAGTGAAGGGAAAAGAGAAAAGAGTGGCTGAAGGGTCTCTAGTCGTGGGGTGCTTGGTGTAGTTGTGGGAAAGTTGGAAAGCCATAATTGACCAACTTATGCTATGTTCTTGCATAGTAGGAGGGGCACAAATCTTGATGGTCATTGAATCAAGATGAAAACTAATTATCTAAAATCCAAAACCCCAAAATGTTGTCCATGAAACTAGGGCCCATGATTGGGTGGGAGCAAGGCCCAAATATCTTACATGAGTGAGCAAGAGGAAAAAGGGGAAGGGGCATGCACGAGTCTGTCGTTATAACACACCCTTTTAGCATACATGTATCAATGGAAGAAACTCCTATTTTACCATAAAATTGGAGACTTTAGCTTAGAGGGATGTCACAAGAATAACAAGTATTACAAATAAAGTAAACAATCACAATGCATTGATATTGATATTGATTCATACATTTGTCAAAGGAAATCTAGTACAGTTGAGTTCTTGATTATATCATCTCACATCTAAACATGTCTTATAGAATTGAAGAAACCTCTATATTGAATGATTGGATATTCTAAGTAGATGGAAATCTACTAGGCTAAACCTTGAGAAACCTTTTGCTACTCCTTAGGTTCATCTTCATATGGATTTATCCTTTAAGTTGATTTGTACTTCTGGGCATCACATCACTAGATATGCATGCAATAAGACCATGTTAGAGTAAGTGACCTTGACTATTATTATAACAACATAATATTTAGGAAATTAGGAAAAATATGAAGCTCACTGAACAATGGATTTTGATTCACATAAATAAATCTTAGTGGTTGATTATGGTGTTCTCGAATCTTAGGAACCTATTTTTCTCATAAGCACACTAAGGCACAAATGATGTTACACTTGAACTCATACAACTTGAAGGCTCAAAATTAACATGATGAAAATAGAATCATACAACACATTACATGATTCATCATTAAGTTAATAATTCCTTAGTTTAATTGAAATTCACATGATCATGGCATAAATATCTAAAATTGAACTTGAAAGCATAAACATCTATAAGTAACTTTTAGGAATAATTGATGAATAATTATTGAGATTTTGAATACATAGCTATGCATCTATTTTAACTTGATAATAACGATACAATAATATGAATACATTGGAAACCATTACTTCATACTCAAAACGCATGAACTATCTTACCTCTCTCTTAGAGAAAATATTTGTTGTTATTCTTAGGTTGATAAAACCCTAATCATGTTCTTGGGGTTAAGCAACCCTAACTATCTATTAAATTAATTATCATCCATCAATAAATCATATGATTAATAGGGTTTCATGTTTCTCAAATGAGTTAATGGAAAACGAAGTCAAATATAGCTTCAAAACCATCTTATTATTGTTCCTTATCCAATAACCTTTCAAACAAATATTTTTTCAAAATTTTCTGGTACATGATTATTTATATACAATTTTGTAGTTTCTAACCAATCAAATAAATTCGAAAATTCAAGTAATCCCATTATCCAAAAATAATAGCTCATTATTCAGGCCCACCCTGCCATGGTCAAATTAGAACTAAACACTTTTATTTGACTCACTTACAAGGAAACATGTGGTGAATTGCAAAGGCATGAGGCAGAAAGGCCATGATACCCTCAAAGGGAAACCAAAATGAAACCCACAATTAGGGTAAAAGCACAAATGTTTGTTGGTAATGTTCATCTTCTTCATAAAATCTTTAGAGAAAACTCGAGCAAGAGCACCAAACTTGAACCAAATCTTAATAGTGGGTCTTGTCGCTACAAACCAATGCTCTAGGCATCCTCTCTGAGTCTGGAAAAATCAGGAAAGTTCAAACGTAGGCTCAGTCGTGGCCTGATGAAGAGCAATATTGAGTAAAGTTTAGAATAGAAATGAAAGGAAGAAAAAGAGATAAATAAAAAATTGTAAGCAATCACTAAAATAGTCTAGAAAGGTTGGTGAAGGCTCTTGATCACAAGTGGAATGTTGGTTGTTTGTTCGGGTACCAGTATTGTCATTGCCAATTGTTGAAGGTGAAAGCAACAAGGTGGATAAGGGACGATAAGAGAGGGGTGGTTTAGAGGGAACAACAATGATAGAAAATGGTCCATGTATGTTTGGTTGTCCCCTTCGAAGACTAAAATCAACTTATATTTATAGGTGAGGTTTAGATGTTGTCTATCAAATCTCATGACAAGCAAAAAAGAGGATGAACAAAATCATTGAAATGGGGTCTCTCTAGGGAACACGACCCCCTTGGATTTGGGATATATCAAATTGGAAAGGTGAGATGAAGCCAGTCACATGAGGTCTACTCATATAATGATTCTGCATAATGTCAAGATAGACACCAGAAAATGTGAGGGTCTCGACGCCCTATAGAGTCCCACAACAACTAGGATTGGAAAAGAGGATGAGTCCCAGCATCATGTTCTTACCTGGATTTGAGAATCCAAGACAGACATACTCTATCCAAAGACAACATGAGACAAAACAGATTTAAGTTGATTAAAATCAACAGGAGAGGTCATTTAATTACATTTTCTTTCCCACATCAATAGGTACGTCAAGCAAAGTTCAAATTTAATAAAAGTTTGTGTTCTACTTAAACGGGACAAGAGGATTTCAAAAATCCCATTAGTCTCCTCATTTAACTAACTCAAACATTTTTATTTTTATTTTTGTTTTTATGATTAAACTAGAATTAACTATAAGTAATTACTTAAAGACACTTTGACATTTACATTTTGGAGAGTGCTCCAAATTATTAAAACAAACTCATCTACAAATTATCAGGCCAAATCATGCATGTTATTGGGTAATTTTCATCTAGAATCCTCATTGTTACTTATCAATCAATTAGTAATAAATTAGTGGTAAGAATCGACATTTGAATTTAGCATTGGAAAAGTCTTGAAAATTAGTTGAGGTAAAATATTGAGCCTTATTATAAGATTAGCCTATGGTTTAAGCATCTAGTCTCAAAATTTGAAAAAAAATGGTTTTCCATTTAGGGGTTGTTTGTAAGAATTAAATTTTTGGGATGTTACAAATCTACCCACCTTAAATAAATTTCATCCCAAAAATTTCATAAGACTACACACCTTAAGGGTTTACATATTCTATGTATGATAACTTTCTAATACTATCATAAATTATCTATAGCATAGTTAAGATATGGCATACTCATGGTTAACACAATTATATGATAATTTGATTAACCTGACAAGATTTCATATTAGATTGGATCTTTACTTGAATTGATATAATCACTCTCACAAATGCACCCACAATTCTCATTGTCACACAGAGCTCATGATCTTAATAACTCATTGCTCACAAAGAGCTTATACACTCAAGTGTTGATTGCTCACAAAGAGCTTATGCTCCCAAGAGCTCATATCTCACATAGAGCTTATGCTTCCAATAGCTCATTCCTCACACAGAAGTTATGCACTGAAGTGGTCATTTCTCACACAGAGAAAACATGCGACTTAGTCTAGGAAAGAAAAATCATGATTCATACATCATATAGTAAACATTGATCTTGAGCATAATATCCTAAAGCATTAAATTTAACTTTTAATGTATGTGCATGTTCTGAAGATATCAATCTATGAGAATGATATATTCAAATTTGTAATTCAATTCATAATCAATTATTCTTGAAAATATTCATTAAAACATGTACTTTATATTATTTTTAATGAATTTTGTTAATACTAGTGAATATAAATCCCTTTACCCATACCTATTACTCTAAGTGCATGATCCACATACTTTTCTATGTCCACATTTTTGGTATATATTCCAAGAGATCCAATCATATGATGATTGTAATGGGGCACTGTATACTTGGTTTGATAGTGATAAAGGTAATTCCATCTATTATGTTTGTGTCAAACTTGAGATGATGAAACAGACATAGTAGATGTCTGAAGAGTGATGTTACTCGATGACATATGTCTTTAGGTTCAGGACCTAAACAATGAGATCATATGTATGATAAGAGTACATATATTCTTGTTATGTCCCAAGTCAAATATTATTATGGAAGAAAAATAGACAATAGCAATACATAAGACTAGAGTGTGTGTTGATTGAAGATTATATCTCATCAGTCATGATATGTGATATTAAACAAAACACATAGGTACATGTTAGAGAACAGTGTAGCAGACAGATCCATCTTGAGAGTGATACATGGAGGCCATGGAGTGGTAGTCAAAACCAACTCTCATAGTGATAGTGATGATTGTACTTCTCAGAACTGAAGTCACTAAACTCATCACATGTCGCTCAATGTGTTTCAACACCATCCAATGTGACCTTGAAGCCTGAGTACATTGTGACACATGGGGATTGAGTGTGAGTGATAAGGATGGGATTTGTCCCTTCTATAAGAGATTGATATCCATCCCAGTTGATAAGAAAGACTGAGAAATGTATCGAAATACTCATGTGACTCAAAATGTGATACCTGATCTCACATACATCTCATACAATCTTCTCTAGTTCAAGGAACATGGATTGAATGTTAAAGAGGATGACATTTTCATGCCACGAGTTCAATTTGGATATCAAAGACAAAGGAACTATAGAATCATAGAAACATTGATCACATATTGTAGGTTGAAGTTGTTCCACAACTATCTGTTTACTTAGGTAGCAATGATGTGTTGCTAGATATATCTCATTGATTGTGATGTCATCGGTTGGTTATGTACATCCATTGACGATGTAATTTGGGACCTATAGGATCACACATATATGATGAATTTGTATATGAGTTAATTCATGAGCGACATTTAACTTGACTACTAAAGTCTTTGGGTATTCAATTTGAAATACGATGGTTGAAAATTGGTTGACTCGTCTATGAATCAACTGGTTCAAGTTTTAAAATGATCAATTGAAGTCAAGTAAATTTGTACCAACATTGGCTGAATCAGAAATCTAAAGCTACCAATTCAAAAAAGATCCAACTAATTCAAACTTTGAAACAACTTATTCAGATTATGAACCACCTAGCTCAATGATCAATACGATTGTATCAAGGATTGATGTTGTCATCACATTGTGAATTGATCAAATATTAAATGCAAATACAATTGCAAATAGGAAACATAGTGAAACTAATGGTTCTAGTGTTGAACCGATTGAATCACATGTGAACTCCCTAGTTCTCTAGTGAATCGGCCGGTTCATGTTTTGCATGTTCTGAAAAAATCATATAATTTTGTCTCTTCAACTCTTTCTTAGACTATAAACCGTGACCCATGACCCTCCTATAAATAGATGGGTAGTCAAGCTTTTCTAGAGACACAACAATTCTCTCTGACAAGTTGTTGTCCTCTCTAGTTGTGGTAACTAGAGATCCTGACCAATTCCTACCCGTAAAAGGTAGGGATAACAAGGGATAGACAACATGGGAGAGTGAATTCACCTTAGCAAGTTGACGTTCAAAGGGAAAACTCCTTCTTGTTGTCTCAGGTAGCATAAAGTGAAGTTCGTGGTGGTTCATGTGGACTACCCTAGAGGCAAGGAGGCCCTTTCCACCCACTAAGAGGATATCATTAGCCGTCATTCATGGTGTTGCACCAGGAGGTTGTTGTTGACGGCTTCTTGAGTGCTTCTTGAAGGAGGAGCATGTTCTTGCATGAATAAGTTGTTGGACTTGCTCCAATACCAGGTCTACCTTGGAACCCTCTTTCCAATTACATAGTAGTTTATGTGATCTACTATCAATGGGGAATATGGAAAAAAATTTGTGTTTCCACTAACGTATCTGATGCCATATTTCTCCACAGTGGTATTAGAGCCAGTCAATTTACTATGTTTTGGTATTTAATCAATATTACCAGATTGTGATTTTTTGTTATATATTTATTACATGTGATAAAAATATTTAAATAATTAATGTGCATATCCAATTAAATACCATGTGCAATTCTTATATATATAATATGATATATAAGCAATTTATAAGTGTCACCCTAAAAACTGGTTTTAATGGTGGATGTTAGTATGGTTATGGCCAATAATCCTAGATATATGTGCTTTGTTGGATCATTGGTGTTCCTATTTTATATCTTGGTTAGCAAATCAAGCCTCTTTCTTCTCATCCTTATGTAAAAGTATTGATTCACACCTACCTATGCCCCCCACTGTAACTTGAGGTTGCCCTATTACCATGTAATATGTTAGATAGCATTTGAATATTTTTAATTCTTATTATGATGAAGAAGACGTTCTACAATAGAGAAACCACCCATTTTAGAAGACAAATCAATTGGATGGAGTACTGAGGAGGCATGACCACAGGAGGAGCCGACTGAATGACTGGTGGCCCAAATGATCGATTGGAGGTGTCCAAAAGTCACTTGGATCAGAAACGGGATGATTGATCTGAGAAACCAACCGATAAACTAGGATGAGAACTGTCAATGTAAGAGTTGAATCGATCGACTCATATTGGTTCAAGCACAAATTCATCAACAATAGTTTGTTAAATATGATTTAGACCTTAGGTGATACTAATTCCTCATGGCTCCATGGAATTACAATAGTATGTCCATAACCATTGCTAGTTTTTTATAATTCCATGTTCATTTGAAGATATAGTATGTATATGATACATATAAAGTGTGTGGTGGCTGGATATTTATATATATTTACATAAATATAAAATCCCTCAATTAGATTTTAAATCTTAGATGCTTTCCATAAGAAACACACATGAAAAGCTTGATGTTTTAAGCGTAGGGGTGCCAAGCATGGTTCACAACCCATCTTGTGGAAGTGTGATAGTTGTGATGTGGCCCTACCAAGTAGGGTGCATGAATATCATGTTGACTTTTGACTCAAAATTGGCTAGCTGATCTTAATGATATTAAGTACCTAATAACATACAAATGACTATGGAAAAGAGTTGCTCATACCATATATCTGAGAATTGCACAATATATAATTGGCAAAAGTTGTCTACCTTAATTATTGGTTATGGAAGCTAGCATTGACTGGGTAATAACTCATTTGTATTGGGTCTAGGCTCACTAGAAGGTTTTACACTGCATTCTTCTATATTTCATATGTTAGGGCTATCAATTTGAAGAAAAAATAGGAGAAAAAATTAATTTAAGACCTAATTAATATCATCAATATTACCAAATCAAATCAAAAGTGTTTTGAAAAAAATTACAAAATTTCCTTTTTAGAACTAATGGCAGACATAAACATCTTATCATTTGATTGATACATGAGAAGGAAAAAATAAACGTAATTAACTTTCATGTCTAGTTTAGAACTTTGGGAAGCGTTCTCACTAATGAGTGAAGGCTCTATGTCCTTGAATTACCAGTGCTAGAGGAACCCACTCCAAATGCACCTAAGGATGAAATGGATGCTTACTTTAAGTATAATGATGTTGCATATGTTAAAGACCTTAAGTTGATCTATATAAACTATGAGTTGCATGAACAACATGAAAACACAGACATTCTTTAGATGGTACCACATATTAAGGATCATGTAAAGAAAGAAAGGTATAATGTCTCCAAAGTGATGTTTGTGTCCAAAATTATAGAGGGAGATCCAGTAGAGCCTCATTTACTCATTATGATTAGGCAAGTGGAACCTCTAGAGAGACTGGGATTTCCTTTAGGTCAAGAATTGGCCACAGATATGATTCTATAATCATTGCTAGAATCATATAGCCAATTTATTGAGTGTTATCACTTGAGTAACATGGATAAACTGTTGTCTGTGTTTCTTGACATGTTGATAAATTTTGAAGCACAAATAAAGATGGACAAACCCGTGATGATGATCAGGTGAACAGAGTCTAGGGATGAAGGCAAGGCCAAGAAGAGTTTTGAGGCTAAGCTGAAGTCCAAGTCTTCTACATTTGAGATAAGGAGTGAATAAGGAAGGAAAGTGACACCACTATCACCAGCCTGGACAAAAAGGAACTAACATCTTTGTATAGAGGATCTCGGGAAGAAGAAGGAGATGGAGATCTCCACTTCATGACCCAAGTAGAAGTAAACTATAATTATGCAGAGAAAGACTTGTTGTCACTACAGTTGGAATATGTCATTAATTCTAATGGGACTGTAATTGAATTAGTGAATTGATATTATGTATCTTCCATTCATGAAATCATCATGTATCTTGTATTGACAAGGATATCATGAATAAATTGGTGTTTCAATTTAAAATATAAGATCTTATATGGCAATGACATATGTCTCATAATCTATACTCAATAATTTTAGAGGCAAATGTGTATAACACATATACTAAATGACTCAATGACACAAACAATCAATACATGTAGAATTGTCATCTAGATCACATAAATGAGAAATGCATTTATAGAAACATGCAAGTCTTATTTATTGGGCAATATGATAAAAACACCTTTCACTAGATGTAGTGGGAGAGTGAGTAATCATAAGAATAATGCATGTTGATGTATGTAGACCTTTTAGAAATAATGCTAGAGGTAGTTACAAAGTACCTAATTATATTTCTTAATGATCTCAAAAAAAATATGGTGATTTATTTAATGAAATACGAGTCTAAATATCTTGAAGTGTTCAAGAAGATCATGAATGAAGTATGTAACTAGCTTGGTAAAAGTATTCAGACACTTTAGTGTGATTGATGTTGAAATATTTTAACCAAGACTTCAAGGACCTTAGAGGAGAATGTGATAGTGTATTGTAGGCAAATATGATGTCACATAAGGTAGTGGAAACAAAAATTTAACTGCCACATTCTCCTTTGAACAGTAGATCACATAAACAACTATGTAATGAGAAGGATGATTTCAAGGCTATACCTGGTCTTCGAATAAGTCCACCCACAATTCCGTCAGTGTAGCATGCACCTTTATTCAAGTTGCACTAGGACAAACTCAGTGTCGGCCTCCTAGTTGATCACCATGACTAGTAGTTGACTTTGTCTTTCAAGCAGTAGACAACGGTCTCCTAGCCTCTATAGTAGACCACATGGGTCACAAGGTACTCATGTCATTCTAGAAGAACGGACAAGGAGTTGTTTGTTATAGTTAGTGTACTAGTACCAACTTGCTCTCCTAATTTTATCTCCCTTTCTATCCCTTCCTTTAATGGGTAGGACTTTCTTGGGTTCTCTCGGTTACCACAACTAGAGAAGACTACAATTGTTAGAGTTTATTGTTTTGTCTGTAGAAAGTGTCGACTGCCCCTCTATTTGTAGGAGGGTCAATGTCAAGAATTCTAGTCTGAGAGGAAGTTGAAGGGGATGGATTTTCATGAATTTCATAACATGGAAATGGCAAAATAGTCGATTCAAGCATGAACGGATCGGTTATCATGTGAGTCAATCAATCAATTCAACACTTGAACTGCTTATTTCAACATATTTCCCAATTGCAAATTTATTGGAAAATAATATCTGATCAATGCACAACTTGACGTCAACACTAATCCATAATACAATCAAATTGATCAACCAACCTATTAGTTGACAACCTATACAAGTTGTTTCAAGGACCTGAGCCATTTAGTTCACCTGCTGAACTGGTCATTTCATGGAGCATATTGCTAAAGTTGGTTCAATTTACTTGACACTTGAATCGATTAGTTCAACACTTGAACCGGTCGGTTCACAGTCCAGTTAGACAAATTTCAACCATTGTAGTTTAAATTGAATACCTAACTCTTTACTAATCAAGCTTAAACTACATTCATGAATAAACACCTATTCCAAGTGTATCCTGTGTGTGTTGCCCTATAGGTTCCAAGTTACATTGGCAGTGAATGTCCATAACTAATTTTTGGCATCACAAGCAATGATTGGTATCTAGTAAGACAACATTCCTACCCAAGTAATAAGAAAGTTGGAGAACAACTTCAACCTACAATCTATTATTGGTGTTATAGCATTTGTATAGTTCCTTTGTCACTGATATCCAGATTGAGCTCGATGCATGGAATCATCATCCTCTTCAACATTCAGTCCTTGTTTATAAAACTAGAGTTATATGTATGAGATATATTTAAGCTCAATATCACATATTGACTCACATGAGCATGGCCATGCATTTCTCAATCTCACTTATCTAGTAGCTAGGATATCATACTCCTATAGGAGGGCCAAATCCCATCTACATCACTCACAGTCATCCCCATGTATAACAATGTAGACCACTACCTTTGTGAAAACCCTTATTCAAGGTCATTTTGGAGGATGCCAAAGTATACCGAACAACATGCAATGAGTGTAGTGTCTTTAGGTCTAAGAACCACAATCACCACCATCACTATGAGAGTTGATTCTGAGAACCATTCTATGGTCTCCATGTATCACTCTCATAGTGGGTCTATCGAGTACACTATTCTATAACAAGTACCTATGTGTTTTGTTTTTATATAAGATATCATGACTGATGAGATTCCTTCATCCTTGAACAAACACTCTAGTCGTATGTATCATTATTGTCTATTTTTCTTCTAAACTAATAATCGACTAGGGACATAACATGGATGCATGTACTCTTATCATACATATTATCTCATTGTCCAAGTCCTGAACCTGAAGACACATGTCATCAAGTATGATAATTCTTTATAAATTTATTATGTTACCTCATTATCTCATAACAAAGTAAAACATAATAAACATAGTTTCCTTTTATTATTAATCAAATCATTTACAACATATGCCATTACAATCATCAAAAAATTGGCTTTGTGGGCATACATACAAATAGACTCACACTTTCACTTGGAGACAATCACTCATGAATCTCATACCAATTGATCTAACATGTCCATGATGCTTCTTCAATTGAAGTTCTTTCGTCATTGGATTAGAAATATTGCCTTCAGTCAATATGCTACAAATCTTCACATCTCCTTGTTGTATGATCTCTCATATGAGATGTAACCATCATAGTATATGCTTGGAACACTGATGTTATATGGGTTCCTTAGCTTGTGTAATGGATCCATTATTGTCAAAGTACAACTATATTTCATCTCTAATGCTTGGAAACACCCCAAGTTCATTGATGAACTTCTTAATCTAGATAGGTTCCTTAGCTACATTGGATCAACAACATACTTAGCCTTTGTTGAATGAACAACTGTCTCTTGCTTGGAACTCTTCTAGATTATGTATCCTTTGTTGAGGCAGCACATAAATTTCAATTCTGATCAATAATCATCTTTACCAGTTTGTAATCTTGCATCAGTGTAACCCCTTATACCCAACTCTTCATCTCAACCATAAATAAGTAATTTATCCTTAGTTATTCTCAAGTACTTAAGGATATTCTTTAAGGCAATACAATGACTCTCATCAGGATCTGACTGATATCTACCTATCATGCAAAAGGCATATGAGACATTGGGATGAGTTCATAACATTTCATACATGATAGATCTAGTGGTAGATGCATGTAGAATCTTACTCATGTGGTCCCATTCTTCACAAGAACAATGACATTTGTCTTTAGAGAGGCTAATTCCATTAGATATGGGTAAATTCCTCTCCTTGAGTCTTGCATGCTGAACCTCTTCAACACTTTGTCAATGTATGCACTTTGAATTAGACCAAGAAGCTTTCTAGATATATCTCTATATATCTTGATTCCTAATATATAACATGCATCACCTCAATCCTTAATAGAGAAGGTACTTCCAAGGCACTCCTTTACCATATGTAAAGTAGGAATGTCATTCCCCATCAATAATATGTTATCAACATACAATATGAGGAATACAATTATGCTCCCACAAGTCTTATTGTATAGACAAGGTTCATTTTCATTTTACTAAAGCCAAACTCTTTGACTGTCTTGTTGAAATGAAGATTATAGCTCTGAGATACTTTCTTCAATCCATAGATTGACCATTGCATCTTGCAAACTTTACTTGCATCCTTTGGATTTATAAAACCGTAAGGTTGTGTCATGTACACATCCTCAATAATATTCTCATTAAGGAATGTGGTTTTAACATCCATCAGCCAAATCTCATATTCATGATAAGTTGTATGGAAAGCATGATCTTAATGGACTTAACCATGCCCACTGGTGAAAAAGTTTTATCATATTCAACACCTTAGTTGCAACCAATCTTCCCTTATAGGTTTGTACATTACCATCCATGTAAAGCTTCTTATTAAAGATCCATTTGCACCATATGGGTTTTACCAATACATGTGGGTTCAACGAGGTCCATACCTTGTTGGTGTATATGGATTCTATCTCAGATCTCATGGCCTCATGCCATTTCTAAGGCTCTGGCCCCTTAGTAACCTATAAGTAGGTTTTTGGATCATCATATATGGCTGACTCGCCACCTTCTTGAGTACTAGATAACCAAATCTTTTAGGATCAAGGTGTATCCTACTAGATCTATGAGTTTCATGTGTTACCTAAGGAACTTGATATTCCACAACAATTTGTGAGTCTACTAGTTCCTCTTGTACCTATTTAGGTCCAATGTTTACTTCTTTGTGTTGATCCTCTTTAAGTTCTATTTTTCTCCCACTACTTCCTTTGTAGATAAATTCCTTTTCTAGGAATGAAACATCCTTGGAAACAAACACTTTGTTGTAGTATCCCTTGGTTTCCTTAGGATAACCAACAAAATAAAATTTATCAGACCTAGGGCCAAGCTTTTCAGGAAACATTTTCCACGCATAAGCTTCACACCACCAAATCCTCATAAAAAACACTGTGGGGGACTTCCCAATCCATATCTTATATGGTGTTTTTGAACCAATTAAGATAGTACGTGGTTAAGTGTAAAAACTACAGTTTGAAGAGCATGTTTCCATATAGAAGTCAGAAGATTCACAAAACTCATCTCGATATCACCATATCTAGTAATGTGGTATTCCTCCTTTCTGATTCAACATTGTGCAATGATGTTCTAGGTGGATTCCATTGAGATACAACACCAAGGGCTCGTAGAAGGTCCCCAAACTCTTGGATTAAATATTGTCCACCTAGATCAGAACAAAGTGCCTTAACACTTTTTACCAAGTTGGTTCTCTACTTCTTTCATGAAATCCTTGAACCTTTCAAGGGTTTGTCACTTATATTTTGCCAAGTAAACATAACTACACCTAATGAAGACATCAGAAAAGGTAATTAGGTACTAATAAACACCTATAAAATTTATTCTAAAAGAGCCACACACATCAATATGTATGAGTCATAATAGATCACTTACTCTCTCACTATTTATGGTGAAGGGAATATTTGTCATCTTTACAACAAACAAGTTTCACATGTCTCTATTGATTTGAAATCAAAAGAGTCCAGATAACCATCTTTGTGGAGTCTGGAGATGTGTTTCTCATTTATGTGCCCTAGATGGAAATGCTAAAGGTATGGTTGGTTTGAGTTATCAAATTTGTCTTTTGTTATTTTCGTTGTGCACACTTGTCTCTAGATCTATCAAGTATAGACCATAAGACTTTGGGGAACTGCCATAAAAGATCTCATCTTTACTAATGGAACATTGATCATTCTTTATAAGAAATTCAAATATGTTTTCCAAAAAAAAAATGGATATGATGCTCCTATTAAAGCAAAGTACATAATAGTATTTCTCCAACTCTGTTATAAGCCCACTTGGAACATATAAGTCATTGGTTCCATCTAAACTGGCAGCAACTCTTGCTCCATTAGCAACGTGTGGTTCTACCTCACCTTTCTTCAAATGTTTACTTCCTTTCAGATCCTTCATATTTGAGATCCACATCTGATATCAAGTACCCAAGATGAAGTACTAGAGAAGTTAATCTCAATTACTTATATACCTGAAGTAAAGATCTTTGTCCCTTGCTTCATCTTCCTAGGTTTCCTTACTCCTCTCCTTATTTTGATTGTAGATGACTTGGACTTCATCTTAGCATTAGAACACTTTGTGGCCTTTTCTTTGTCCTTAAACTCTATTTTGTAGATCATTATAGATTTTACCTTTTTCATCTGTGCTTTGACATTTATCAACATGCCAAGAAATTGAGATTGTTGTCTAGCCAGGTTGCTCAAGTGATAACACTATATAAATGGGATATTTGATTCAAGTAATGATTGCAAAATCATTTTTGTAGCCAAATCTTGACCTACAAGAAATCCCAATCTTTCTAGATGTTCCACATGCCTAATCATATTCAGCACATGGAGCTCTATTAGATCTCCCTTTATCAGTTTGCACTCAAACAATGCCTTGGAGACATTATACCTTTCTTTCTTTTCATGTTGTTTATGAAACTCATAGTTCATAGAGCTCATCATAAGGTTATTGATGTCTATGACATCATTGGAATGATTCAAGTAAGCATCCATTTCATCCTTAGGAACATATGGAGCATATTCCACTGACACTTGTGTTTCAGGAATATAAAGAACAGTTCTCTAATTCCTGAGCTAGTTATGGAAGTTCATCCCATTTAGATTGTCCTTCTCAAGAACAAATCACAATAATTGTGTGTTTTCCATTTATCAACAAGACAAAAAGTTTGCATTTTATCAAAACACTTTTTGATTTCATTTGATAACATTTACAATATTAGTTAGGCCTTTAATTAATCATCACTCCCATTATTTTCTTCAAATTGATAGCCCGTACATATAAATTCTGAAGATTGTCCAGTAAAATCTTCCAGTGAGACAAGATCCATATTTCATCGAATCATGTGTGACACCCTTTGTCACACAAAGTGAGACTTCTCAAAACCAAACACGAAAAAAAACTTAGCGAGAAGATTTGATGTAAAACCCTAAAATTTAAAACTGATTACAACAAGAACCAACATCAAGAAACTTATTACATAAAGGTCCAAAAACTTTCCATATGAAATTTATATCATGAAGCATCATTATTTACAATCATGTACATAAGAGGCTACCTGTTATATGTGATATTTGTTCTTTTACATAAACTTGTACAACAACCAATTATATACAATAAGGAGAATGAACCAAAAACTCATATCGACAACACCATCGAGGAACATATGTAACTCCTCCTAAGACCTGAGTGCACAAGGACGACTCTATGTCTCTAACCACAAATGACCACAAGAAGAATCCCCAACCTTCTCAAATACTTATTTGGATACTACTATACCTCTGCTACATAGTCTCTACCTACTTGTACACATCAACCTAAAATATGCGGAACCTATGGCATGATATTCCAAATATCAGTGGGAGATATAACTCTCCACCAAAACTATTATTAACACAAATAACTGTAGCAATTAGGTACATGACTAGGCTAGATGAACAGATTCATTTAATGATATGTTTCCATTGAATTAAGAAAATTAAGCACTTACTAGTTACTAATTACTTAACAGTAGAACAATCTATAATCTATGAAGGAATACGAAGAGCATGCATATTCTCTACCAACAAAACTATGCAAAATCAAGCAAAGACTCATCGAATATGAGAGCACAACTAATAATACCTTATATAAAATGGAAGAGGCATATTCCATGACCTTTCTAACACCTCCTGGCTAACATGAGAATTATACTATAGTGAAATATTAGTCAACTTGTACAAATGACATATATTCAACAGATGGATCGGCTCACACATGGTCGTTCATAAATTATAATAGAATTGGCTCATGCATGACCGTCCCAAAAAGGAATGGATCACGCATGGCCACCCATATCTAACAAGGAAACTAGCTCACAAATGGTTGTTCCATATATTACAATGAGATCATTAAATTTTATGATCAATCAAGTTATAATGTACAAAGCCAGAACAAGTTCTTTAAAAATAAGGGCATATAACAACTTGAGAAGATATAAAATGCATTGGGTGTTGGTGCAGATTCCACTAGAAGCGTACACACCAGCCAACTAGGGTGGCTAGATGCACTCCACGAGGTCGGAGCACACGAGATGGGATATTGCTTTCGAAATTTATGTTATCCCTAACTGAGTGGATCACTAAGACTAAAACAGGTCGCTCGCAAGCGTACGGGGTACTGTTGTAGTATAGGTGATTGGCAAGATAAGGGGTCAAACCACAGAGATAGAGGGGGCACTAGAGTTAGGTAGTGTATGCTATGTTCCTATTGCAGATATTAGGGTTTTCGGGTTTTAAAAGGTTTTGGTTGTTGATTAAGCTAATTGAACAAGTAAGAAATGCAAGATGGAAAGTAAGTTATGGAAGAGTAAGAAAATTAGTAAACTAAGTTAACAAACTAACTAAGAAAGGGCAAGAAGAGATGCACTACTATAGCAAGGCAAGAAGAAATTAAGAACTAAACTAACCATTAGAAAGAGCAAGAGCCTAAGTTAACACTAAAGAGAAAAACTAAGCAGTTAACTAGATTAAGCAAAAGCGACTAAACTAGACTAGCATGAACAAGCAAGCAGAGCAAGATGGGTTTTAAGCAGTTGATTAGGGTAGGTGGGCCGTTTGGGGGATGTAAATTTGATATTATTTGGGGGATATCATTAAACATGCAAGGTTCTCATTTCATATCTAGATTACCAAACCAAACAACAAGGACAATGCCATTAGAATATACCTTATACTACAAGTAGAAGACTAGGGTTAGGTTTAATTCTAATGGGATTAGACAAATCTAGGTTTCTAGGGTAAGTGATAGTGAACAATTGAGGGTTGAGGGTAGAACTGGGAGTAGAGATGAGGGTATTTGACCTCATGCCACTAACCACTCTAGCCTTTAGAAGGCCATAGGCAATTGCATCAATCTCACTTACACTAGCTACTTAGATCTCACACTCATTTGTAGGAGGAGGGGTGTGAATGTAGGAACAAAGGGGGCTAGATAGGGATCCACTATTTGGACTTAGGATCCATTCCTAAGATTGCCACATACACTCCAATTCCTCCTAGAAGCTAACTGTCATCAAACATCTCAAAGCAAGAAATTCATGTAAAAAGCACAAACCACATGCAATAAAATTGGAAATGAGATAGAATCAAGAGGCAATCATCATAGATATGAATTAAGTTCATTACAAGCAACTTTCCCCCTACATGGTATCAAAGTCACATTTTAACCCCAAATATCCCACCACTAGGGGCTTAGCTACACATAGTCAAAGAAATAAGAAAAGAAAGGGGTAGAAGAAGGGAAAATGCCATGAAGCTCGATGTAGAAGTCTCCTCCTTCACCTCTGGACTACTGTGGACGTCCTTCCTCCTCCAAGGGTGTAGGGGTGCATGAAGATGTGGGGGTTTGTGGATGGAAACCTAGGAAACTAGGATTCCATGGTGGAATGAGGGTGGAAATGGTGGATGGTGAGCCAAAATGCAAAGGGTTTGCACTCAAAGCTCAAGGAAGGAGAATGGAGCTTGGAGCAGCTGTAGGGGCATCTAGCCTTCGTGCCCTAGCCACCACCAATGTATATATAGGTGGTGGGGAGGCACTAGGGTAAGTGGGGGCAGTTTAGGCAATACAGTGTAAAGTAGGGTAGGGTTGGTGGATCACCATGGCCATGTTGATGTGCCACGACCGTGGTGAGGGTAGTGGAACACGGTCGTGGGGTGGCAAAATGGTCGTGGTATGGAGGGAGTGGTGGAAAGCAAAGTATGGTGGTGGCCATGGCCGTGGCTGAGTGCCACAGTCGTGGTGGGTGAGGGGCACCACGATCGTGTTGGGTATCACAACCATTTTGGAGGAGGGAGAGGTGATCGTGGAGCAGAACCACGACCGTTTTGTACTTCATCGGCCACGGTCGTGGCAATGAGCCATAGTCGTGGCACCTTGAGCGAAAACCCTATTGAAAATTGGAACTTTGGTCATTAATTCCCATGACCATTTTCTCTTCTCTTGACCACGACCGTGCGGATGGCAACGGCCATGGTGTCTTCAATGGCCACGGTGGTGGCAGGTGGCCACGGTCATGGGATTCTGTGGGAAAACCCTATTGAAAAGGGCACTTCTTTGATAAAAAAAATACATGACTGTGGTGTTGTGGACACGACTGTGGTGAGGCTTGCATCAATTGATTTCACTTCAAACTCCATCATTCTTGGATGTCTTTTCTTGGGGATGACTCTTGGCCATTGGAGGTAGGTTGAGGGAGACTTTGTGGCCTTCTTTGGATCCCTCCATGATTGGGGGAACCCTAGAAATCCTTCTTTCTCTCTCATCCATCTAAACATGGTCCAAGTACCTAAAAATAGTGCAAAGAACATCCATAAGAATATTTGCAATGATAAGCGCATTAGGGGCAAACACTTGTAATCTAACATGTTTGGATGTGATTTAAGTACAAAATGGCATAGGATGGAGCCCTAAAACATGGCTACATCACCATCCCAAACGTAAAACATACTTGTCCTCAAGTATGCTCCAACTCAATCTCTCTACAAATCAATGTAAAAGATGATTATTTCTGAATGGGATAAAAGATGACTGAGTGCATGCATTTCACCTCTCTCCTGTCCTACTTTCACAATCCAATCATGAAAAAAGCACAAAGCACATGAACTTCAAATATAGCACATAGAATACATAAGTTATCCATACTTCTTTCATAAAGTTCTAGGTAAACTATTTCATGATAGTGTTAATCAAGGATGACTAGGAGTGTTGTTTCACATTCATGCATTCAGTCTTATATTTCAAATCATACCAAATGACCCACGTGGCTGCGGAAAAAGGTAAAATGAGCTAAGTTTGATGCTTCTTATCTCAACGAGTATGAAAGTGGAAGAAAGGGTTGCGGTAAGATTTTTGGAGTGTTTTTACACACTCATCTTCTCTTTATTTGAATGCTCTTAAATAGGAGCATCCTTTTATTTTATTTTTGCTTTTCTTTTTCTCTTATTTTCTTTCTTGCCCTTGGTGTAGATAGGGCATATGGTGGATAGAGTGAAGCGAGGGGATAAAGATATGGTCACCCCAAACTTTTGGAGGTGGACAAGGTGTATTATGTGCACTAGGGCATCTTTTTATGACGCGGAGGGGTATGAAGATGGTGGAAGAAGAGTCAGGTCAAAGAGGGGTCATTGGTATGATTTTCCACATAAGACATCCTACATGAAAGTTAATCCAATACTTCATCCTAGATATCACACCACATGAATGAACAAGATGAAATTGATAAATCAAACAAGTGATTCCACAAACACTAAGTGTTCAAAGCTTGCTCAAATTCACAATTCAGCCAAATCAATCACAATCATAAGAGAGGTGATGCACATGTAAAAAGTCAAACATTGATACCACTTAGAAATAAAGCATGACATTTCACTTGCACTAATCAAAGGTCATAATTTTTACTCAAAACAGTAGAGATTGGGTCAAAACATACTTTTTAGACAACAAATCTCAAATTTGGGCAAAATTGGCCAAAATGGTGCCAATTTGCACTAAATCATATCTAAACCTACTTTAGAGAATTTCAAGACATAAAGCAGCAAATCCTAATTAACATGCATAAGAAACTACAAAAACTACATGAAGATGTGATGCATGGTATGGAAAAGCAAAATTTTTGAAAAATTATGCAAAATGCATGAAATTAACTACATGCCATGCAAAGATGCAATGAAAAGAACAAAAACAATAAAACTAAGCTAGATGCAGAGGTTGAACAAAATGAAAAAAAGAGAGAGATAGGGTGGTGCATACCGCCCTACCCACCCCAACATTTTAGTATCATGTTATCCTCAGCATGAAACTATAGCTTAGGGGAGATAGGGGAAGTGTCATGCTTATGGTGTCTGGTATGGAATATGCGGAGGATCTTGAGGATGGAGCTGATCCTGGTGGAGGATGATGGTAATAATGCCCCCAGTAGTCATAATGGGGTGGAGGGTACATCTCGGGATATCTAGCTAAACCACCCCAAAAATCTCCACCCCATTCGGGGTTTCGTGCTGCCTGGGTGTGGTTGTAGTGATACACATGGTTGATTTGATGGTGCATCTGTTGTTGATCTTGCCACATGTACTGCTGGACAAGCTGCATATCACTTTGGGTCTTCTAAATACTCTCAAGGTGTGCCTGGATGGTTGCCATGTCATAGGCATTCCCTGAGGGTTGTTGCAGCTGGGATATTCCCTCATCCCTCCTTGTTATCCTGCGGGGCAACCTTTTTCTGCATCTTCTTGCTCCTACCCTTGTACATTAGATTCAGCTATGTCTTCATGCATGGCAGTGGCTCCCCTTGTTTACGTCTCTCTTGGGTGTTCTTGCTACCATTTTAGTAGTTTTTCCTTCAATCTAAAGAGAACTCCCAACACGGATAGAAGTGGCACCACATGGTATGTCAGCTCAAGCTCAAAATCTGCACACTAGTTGTAAGATAGATCATCCTTTTTTCCTTCATCTTAATAGTGTGCCAGTGCATTAGGTAGTTGAGATCAAATTTTTTTGCCTCAATTACATCTTGTAACCCAGAGAGATCGTATCCCAATGCTAGTGCAATTGAAGTCACAAACCCTCCTATAACAAATGGTTTTGAGCTCTTATAGGGTACAAACTTCATATGATCAATCAATAGTACTCCAAGGTCTAGGTACTTTTTGAGGTGCTTCATTGTCTAGACAAACATATCCTTTTTGGAAATGGAGCCTTGATTATCATACCTCCCCACGATTGTATTTTCCAAGACCTTCTGCACATAGCGAATCATCGGGTTGCTTATGGAAACAGTGCCAGAAAGCTTGCTACGGATTTCGCTAGAGGCATACACACCAACCAAATAGGGTGTCTAGATGCACTCCATGAGGTCAGAATGCACGAGATGGGATCATGATTTTAAAATTTATGTTATCCCTAACCGAGTCGATCACTAAGACTAAAACATGTCGCCCGCAAGCGTACATGGTACTATTGTAGTATAGGTGATTGGCAAGATAAGGGGTCGAACCATAGAGATAGAGGGGGCAGTAGAGTTAGGTAGCGTATGCTATGTTCCTATTGCGGAGATTAGGGTTTTAAAAGGTTTTGGTTGTTGATTAATCTAATTTAACAAGTAAGAAATGCAAGATGGAAAGTAAGTTATGGAAGAGCAAGCAAATTAGTAAACTAAGTAAGAGCAAGAAGAGCTACACTACTCTAGCAAGGAAAGAAGCAATTAAGAACTAAACTAACCACTAGCAAGAGGAAGAGCCTAAGTTAACACTAAAGAGAAATACTAAGCAATTAACTAGATTAAGCAAAAGCGACTAAACTAGACTAGCATGAACAAGCAAGCAGCGCAAGATGGGTTTTAAGCAGTTGATTAGGGTAGGTGGGCCATTTGGGGGATGTAACTTTAATATTAGTTGGGGGAGATCATTAAACATGTAAGGTTCTCATTTCATATCTAGATTACCAAACCAAACAACAAGGACAATGCCATTAGAATATACCCTATACTACTAGTAGAAGACTAGGGTTATGTGTAATTCTAATGGGATTAGACAAATTTAGGTTTCTAGGGTAAGTGATAGTGAGCAATTGAGGGTTGAGGGTAGAACTAGGAGTAGAGATGAGGGTATTTGACCTCATGCTACTAGCCACTCTAGCCTTTAGAAGGCCCTAGGCAGTTGCATCAATCTCACTTACACTAGCTACTTAGATCTCACACTCATTTGTAGGAGGATGGGTGTGAATGTAGGAACAAAAGGGGCTACCTAGGGATCCACTATTTGGACCTAGGAGCCATTCCTAATATTTCCACATACACTCCAATTCCTCCTAGAAGCTAAGTGTCATCAAACATATCAAAGCAATAAATTCATGTAAAAAGCACAAACCACATGCAATAAAATGGGAAATGAGATAGAAGCAAGAGGCAATCATCATAGATATGAATTATGTTCATTATAAGAAACTTCCCCCCAACATAGTATCAAAGTCACATTTTTAACGCCAAACAGCCCACCACTAGGGGCTTAGCTACACATAGTCAAAGAAACAAGAAAAGAAAGAGATAGAAGAAGGGAAAACACCATGAAGCTCGATGTCGAAGTCTCCTCCTTCACCTATGGGCTGCTGTGGACGTCTTTCCTCCTCCAATGGTGCAGGGGCGCATGAAGATGTGGAGTTTTATGGATGGAAACCTAGGAAACTAGGATTCCATGGTGGAATGAGGGTGGAAATGGTGGATGGTGAGCCAAAATGCAAAGGGTTAACACTCAAAGCTCAAGGAAGGAGAATGGAGCTTAGAACAACTATAGGGGCATCTAGCCTCCGTGCCCTAGCTGCCACCCATGTATAAATAGGTGGTGAGGAGGCACTAGGGTAAGTGGGGGCAGTATAGGCAATACAGTGTAATGTAGGGTAGGGTTGGTGGATCACCACGGCCGTGTTGATGTGCCACGGTCGTCGTGAGGGTAGTGGAACACGGTCATGGGGTGGCAAAATCATCGTGGTATGGAGGGAGTGGTGGAAAGCAACGTTTGGTGGTGGCCACATCCATGGCAGAGTACCACGGCCGTGTTGGGTAACACGACCGTTTTGGAGGAGGGAGAGGTGATCGTGGAGAAGAACCACGGGTGTTTTGTACTTCATCGGCCACGGTCGTGGCAGTGAGCCATGGTAGTGGCACCTTGGGTGAAAACCCTTTTGAAAACAGGAACTTTGGTCATTAATTCCCACAACCGTAGGGAAGGCCCACGACCATTTTCTCTTCTCCTGACCAGGACTGTGTGGATGGCCATGGCCGTGGTGTCTTCAATGGCCACAGTCATCGCAGGTGGCCACGTCCGTGGGATTCTGTGGGATAACCCTGTTGAAAAGGGCACTTCTTTGCTAAAAAATGCATGACCGTGGTGTTGTGGCAATGGCCGTGGTGAGGCTTGCATCAATTGATTTCACTTCAAACTCCATCATTATTGGATGTCTTTGCTTGAGGATGATTCTTGGCCATTGGAGGTAGGTTGAGGGAGACTTTGGGGCCTGGTTTGGGTCCCTCCATGATTTGGGGAACCCTAGAAATCCTTCTTTCTCTCTCATCCATCTAAACATGGTCCAAGTACCTGAAAATAATGCAAAGAACATGCATAAGCATATGCGCAATGATAAGCACATTCGGGGCAAATGCTTGTAATCTAACATGTTTAGATGTGATTTAAGTACAAAATGGCATAGGATGGAGCCCTAAAATAGCGCTACATTAGGTGTGACATTGTCACACTATGACCACAAGATGCCTATATTATTTCCATTTAGACCATTATTAACAAGGCCACACATCAATGGATACCAATCCATCAACTCATCATTAGGAAACACTATCTCATATTATGTAATAAGTTATTGTAAGGTCATAGGAACCATTCATATTATTCTTGTATCACAAGTGCTTCAACATGCCTTACAAATGTATATTCAACCTGTGTCATATCACAATAACCATATCCTACACCAGCTATGATTATGAAGTTCATAACACCTACATGGTTACAAGTTGATAAAAAAGAGGGAGATAACCACACAACACCATAGTACTTTCATGATAGAGAAACAAGGAAGATCAGTGTTCATTATTTGGGTTTGTGTCTCCACTTAGCCAATTTAGGGTTTACAAGGTTAGGGTCCACAAACCACCCTTGTACTATCACCCTCCATCATCTTGGAGTATATAAAGATTAGGAGACAACATTAGTGTAGATTAGATAACATTCCAAATAGCATTATACATAGCTATGTATTATTCATGCATGAATATCATTAGGTGTTCATATGTGCTTCACAACCACCTACCATCACCCTATATTGATGAATTAACCACATAGGTCGTGACCTCCCACCATGATCCATGTCACGACCACGACACTCAAGTGTCTGAGCACAACATGTCATGACCAACCCCTTAGATCATGTTGCGCCCGTGACACTAGGGTTAGGGTTCCTTCTCTATCAAACTATCTTGACCACCAACATATGTCATGGCCTAAGACCCACATGATCATGACCCAACACACTAGAGGGTGCTCAATTCAAGCAAGGAAGGAACAAAGCCCCAACACCATGGTTAACTAAGCCACCACACACCAAGTGTCTCAACCTATCATCACTAGGCCAAATTCAACCACAAAGGGGTATCTCGACCAAGGGATATCTAGGTCACAACCATCAAGAGGAAAGTGTCATGACCACACCCAGAGTTGACATCTATCTCACAAAAATACAACTGAAACCAAGGGTGAAACACTACTTATCATGAAAATAAGGCCACACATAAATGGTGACCAAGGCCCCAAGCCATAGGTCAAGAAACTACCAAGGAAGAACCTTATCTAAGGAAGAGAAAACCATGCTCAAGATAACCAAAACTGAACCTAATATTCCTCCATCCTCTAGGTGCACAAACACCATGCATGAGAGTAAGAGAAAGAGCAAGACGTAGAGAAAAACCTTCATAACACATTATATACTAAATTAGGTACAAAAGTGTTAGCGTTTTGTATTGCTTTCTACCGAACAAATTCTATTGTTTACCATTATGTACTAGCATGGAAAAGAAGTATTTAAGAGAGGAAATGCAGTGAAAAAACTTATAAGGAAGTGCAATAATAGAGTAGGTTTAATGTTATATAACCCGCCTTAAGATGATCACCACCAAGACCTTCAGACTCCAAGATCAAGGACTCCAAGCACATGATCCAAATGTTGAATAAGCTTCCCCAAAAGCTCCACACTCAGCCATAAGAGCACCTCAAGAAGTAGAAGACACCAAAGTCAAATATTGATCAAGGAAGGAAGTAGAGAAGCTCTTCACATAACCAAAACAAGAAGGAAGAAAATGAGGAGAAATGTTCTTCACACTTGGGTCTTCGTTGTGAAGACATGGTCTATCTCCCTTGTGATGAGGTGTTTCTCTCCCAAAACTATCACATTGTAAGAACCATGGTCTAGGGATGAGAAAAGAGAGGAAGTTGAAGGTAGGATATCAACCTTGAAGACAAACACTTATTAAGGATGTATGATGAGCTCATATCACCACCACCACTACATGCAAGAGGATATTGATCGCCAAAGCTGCAAGGACGAACCTCCTTGCCCCACCAAGCTCCAAGAACCAACAAAGGAGGAAGAATACAAATGAACGAAAAAGGGTTGCAAACAACAGAATTTAAGGGGTTATATAGAGGAAGGATGAGAGATAAGGCAAGGGGTGAGGTGTCAACATACTAAGGGACCCAAGGGACACTTTTCCACTGAAAAGGCCAACATGCAACCACATACAACCACTTAAGAATGACATGCAAGACATGGTGATACACTCTAGGTAGTGTCTCGATTACCGTGGACTCTAACATGGTCATGGTTGCGACCTTCCTAGGTTGCATTATCCATGGTCGTGACACCACCTATCACCATCTCCTCTTGGTTGAGACAAAGAACCTCCACAAACCCTAGGTTGAGAAAACCCATGCTAGGTCAACCATCTCAACCCAAGACCACCATAGACTACCTTAGTCATGACCCAAACTCCTGGAGGAGGTGTCCTGACCACAAAACCCTCCAAACCTACCTTGGTCGCAACCCAAGGTCGAGACAACACAACCAACTCACATAGTCAAGGCACTCAACGCTCATGTCAACCCTAATCACCACCTATGGTGATACTCCTTACCCAAGGCTTAAATAAGGCAACCTCCTTTTTCTCAATTCTCTAGATGATGTCAAGAAAGAGAGGGAACACTCTAGTGGTGGCAAAGTGCACATCAAGCCCCTACAATGGGTAAATTGTAATTTGCACTAAAACTACTAGAGAAAGCACAAATATCATCTAGACAAGCTCAAACTTGAAAATTAAGATCTCCACAAGCCCTAGTTACATCTTACAAGATTAGATAAAGGTTCTAATTACAATATTAATCCAAAGAAAATAGAGTTACCCCAAAACTCTAGTCAGGGTCCTTACAAGCCATAAACCCCTAACAAGGATTTCACACCTAAAATCCAAAGCAAAACGAGATGGGTACTACCTCTGTGTCTCTACCTTAAGCTCTTACTAAGGTAAACTCATGACAATATAAAAGAAATGTAGACATATAAAAATGAAACAACTTCCTATGACATGTCTCAAATTGAGGGTTGACCTCTACTTCTGGTTGACACAAGGGGTAAAGGCTAGCTATCCCCTATCCAGAGGAACCAACCTACGACACATGTTTGCGTCCTCTTCCTCCCCCACTACTGAACTACTATCTCTGTGAGCCTTGTTGGCTCTGCCTCGATTGTTGGGTTACCTCATAATATTTCATAGGGAAAAACGGTCTAGTATGCCTGATCCATCCACACTTATAGCATGTCTTACTCTCATAGGCAACCCTATCACCGATACTTGATGCAGTACTCTGGGCTCCTATAGGTAGAATACTATGAATCCTCCCCTTACTAGGTGACCACTGTGTAGGTGTACTAGACCTTTGATGTGTTGGTGGTGCTATCAACCTAAATTCCTTAAAGCCAGCCGACGACTGTTCTTAGTACTCAACACTACATCAGTGTACTAGACCTTTACTATGTTGGTGGTGATGTCAACCTAAGTTCCTTAAAGCCACTCGATGACTATTTGTGGTACTCAGCATGTCTCTTCTTGGCACTTTTCTCTCTCTTCTCAACCACAAACCTCTCTATCCTCTAAACTGACTCCACAAATGTAGAGAAATACTCTCTGTTCTCTAGGGAAACCACTGGCATCAAGAACTCAGCGTTCAATCCCTTCTTAAAACGTCAGACACTCTCTTCATCTGTAACTCTCTTCATCTATAACAACCATGTGAGGACAAAATCTCAACAACTCCATGAACCTTGATTCATATTCGTTGATTGACATGGATCCCCATAAGATCTTCTAAAAATTACTGGTCTTCTCATCAAAATAGGTTCAAGGAAAAAACTGACTGATGAATTATTTTCAGAATTCCTCCCAACCAACGACAACTCTAGGCCTCCTCTCCTCCTCTATGGCCCACCAATGGCCAGCATTCCCTTTCAGAAGGTACACTGCATGCTTCATATTATCCACCTCTAGGAATTTAAGGATATTAAAGGCTTTCTCAAGCTCAGTCAGCTAGAGGTCTGCATCTACTGGATCTATCATCCCAACATATTCTACTTCCCCAACACGTCTAAGTCATCTTCCCAGAAATTGGGGATTGCACACTGGAAATGGGTGCCCTAGGTTGAGGTGCGAGCATCTTGTCTGCTATATGCATCACGATAGCCATGAATTACCCAGAAAAGACTAAAAGGCAGGATTCTCAAACACGGTTTTCTCAAATTGTGGACCCTCAGGCACCCGTTCTTCTCATGTCAGGTTCCTTGAACCCCCACCTAGTGCAGCTACACTACTATTAGCACTGTGTTCTTCATTTTCTCCAGACATCTTTAAGCATTTCTTCTTCTGCATAAGAAGAAGTCACTATAAGATAGATTGGATGACACAAGTATATACACAAACCCTAGTCCTAGGTCCCATTAGACTCAGTAAACCTAAAGTTATGATACCACCAAATGTGACATCCTTTGTCATAGATAGCGAGACCTCTCAAAACCAAACACAAAATTAATACTTAGTGAGCGGATTTATCATAAAACACTAAAAACTAAAACTGATTACAATAAGAACCAACATCAAGAAACTTATTACATGAAGATTAAAAACCATACCATATGAAATATATATCATGAACCATTGTTATTTACAATCATGTCCATAAGAGGCTACCTATCATATGTAATATCAGTTCTTTTACATAAACATGTACAATAGCCAACTACATACAACAAGGCACATGAACCAAAAGCTCATATCAACAAAACAATCGAGGAACATTCGTAACTCCACTTAAGACCTGAGTGTACAAGTATGACTCTAGGACTCTAATTACTAAAGACCACAAGCAGCATCCCCAACCTCATGAGCTACTACTCTGACTCCTTCTCTGCCTCTGCTACATGGTCTCTACCTCCTCATGCACATCCACCTAAAAAATGTGGAAACCCATAGGGTGAGATTCCAAATCTCAGAAGGAGATATAACTCTCCATCAACACTATTATTAACACAAATAACTACAACATGTTGATACAAGACTTGGCTACATTAATAGATTTAGTTAATCATATGTATCCATTGAATTAATCAAATAAAAAGAACTTACTGGGAACTTATTACTAAACAGTAGAACAATCAATAATCTATGAAGGAATACACATATCACGTATATCCTCTACCAACCAAACTATGCAAAATCAAGCAAATCCTCATCCAATATGAGAGTACAACAACTAAGACCTTATGGTCAATGGAAGAGTCAGAACCCATGACCTTTCTAACACCTCCCGGCTAGCACGAGAGTGACACTACAGTGACATATTAGTCAACTTGTACAAATGACATATAGTCAATAGATGGATCGCCACATGCATGGCCGTTCATACATCATATGGGAATCAGATAGTGCATTGTCATCCCAAAAAGAAGGAGTGGCTCACTCATAGACATCCATATATAACAAGGAAATAGGCTCACACATGGTTGTTCTATTGATCACAACAAGATCATCTCACACATGGCTATCTGTTATTTATGACAATTAAGTTTTAGCATCAATCAAGTTATAATGTACAAAGCCAGAAAACGTTCTATAAAAATAATGGAATAACACAACTCCACAAGATATAAAATGCATTGGTTGTGATATTGTTACACTATCACCACAAGATGTTTGTATTATTTCCATTCACACCATCATTAACAAGGCCACACTTCATGGGATACCAATCCCTCAACTCATCATTGGGAAAAGCCATCTCATATTATGTAACAAGTCATTGTTAGGTCATAGGACCCATTCATATTATCTTGTATGACAAGTGCCTCAACATGCCTCACAAGGGAATATTCAATCTCTGTCATATCATAATCACCATAGCCTACACTAGCTATGATTTTTAAGCTCATAACACCTGCATGGTTAGAAATTGATATACAAGAGGGAGATAACCATACAACACCATAATCCTTTCATGGTAGAGAAACAAGCAAGATCCTTGTTCATTATTAGGGTTAGGGTCTCCTATTAGCCAATTTATGGTTTACAAGATTAGGGTCCACCAACCACCCTAGAATTATCACCCTCCATCATCTTGGAGTATATAAATATTAGGAGACAACATTCGAGTAGATTAGATAACATTCCAAACAACATTATACATGACTATGTAATTTTCATGCATGAAGATCATTAAGTGGTCATATGTGTTTAACAAACACCTACCATCACCTTATATTGACCACTTAACCACATAAGTTGTGACCTCCCACCATGGTCTATGTCGCAACCATGACACTCACGTGTCTCGACCACAATATGTCATGACAAACCCCTTAGATCATGTCGTGTCCACGACACTAGGGTTAGGGTTCCATCTTGACCAAACTGTCTTGACCACCAAGTTATGTCGTGACCTAAGACCCTCATGATTGTGAAAAAACACACTAGAGGGTATCTCAACCCAAGCAAGGCAGGAACAAAGCCCCAATACCAAGGGTAACTAAGCCACTACACACCAAATGTCTCAACCTATCATCATTAGGTCAAACTCAACCACAAAGGGGTATCTCGACCAAGGGCTACCTAGGTCATGACCATCAAGAGGAAAGTGTCGTGAACACACCTAGAGTTGACTTCTAGGTCACCAAAATAGAACTATAACAAAGGGTGAAGCTATAGTTATCATGAAGATAAGGCCACACACAAATGATCACCAAGGCCCCAGGCCATAGGACAAGAAACTACCAAGGAAGAACCTTATCCAAAGAAGAGAAAACCATGATCAAGATAACCAAAACTGAACCTAACATTCCTCCAACCTCTAGGTGCACAAATACCATGCATGAGAGTAAGATAAAGAGCAAGACATAGAGAAAAGCCTTTGTGACGTCCCCGGATTTTGATTCCTCCAAACCCTATTGAGAATGAGATGTCAAAATCCGAAAACATCATCCAATCATATCAGAAAGTGATGCGGAAGCATAATACACATACATAAACATACAACCATAACATTGCTCAACATTCAACACGTATATTTATACAACATGAATTATTACACAATGATTTACAATTACATATTGAATGAAGATTTCACAGTCTAAAAACATGTATGCTAAGCTAGGATCTACACAATAGGTACAACCTGAACAATACTCACTTCACGTCTTTTATTCCACGCTATCTCTGAACCTAAAACATACGTGAAACAACGAATCAACACACAAGGTATTGTGTACGTGGGTAGAAAGATACATACTAATATGCTTTCATAATTGAAATAACTTGAGAAAGAAAGAGTAAAAGAAAACATTATTTAAAGCGATAATCAGGTAAACATTCCTTTTATTGCATTCACTTTGATGTGGTTTTACTACACATACTTGCACTTGACTTACATCTAGTGTGGGCAATAGAATATCATCATACATCTAACATGGGCCAAGGAATCATACATCCATGTTAGGCAACATACATCCACACCAGGCTATGTGCTCTAGTAGCTACAACCCATCATAATCATTTATAAATCTCTTAAATTTGGCGAAGTATAACTCATACTAGTTCAACCAAGCAATCATATCCAAATATGAGCATTCAAGATATCACATATCATATGCAACTAGAAAACTAGTCTTATACTTAATAAATCCCACGTACCTGAGTTCAGAGAACCATAACTATCCTTAATCATCTAGATATCTGGTCATCACCTGATTAATAATAAATATTCATCATTAATATGTGTACATCATATTCTTGGTAATTTTAGGTCCAAACTATGGTTTGGCCAAATCTAGGTTCAACTGATCTTAAATATGTTTGTGATATTTTTATACTGATCTGTATGTCATAAGTCAGATCTGGTACAAATTTCATAATTTATTGAGCATGTATGTATTTATTCCATTTTATTTAAGGATATTAGCCCTAAATAGCCATATTGAGCAAATTATATGGTTTTGTACATCAACATGACCATAATGACATTATATGCAAAATAAACATGCTTATGGACTTACTGACATATTCTCATAATTTTAGGCCATCATTTGTTATTTATAACACATGATATAAGCTTAATACATCTTACATGATACCACTGTTATCAGTGCATCAAAAGGTTGATATTATGGTTCCATCTTGTTCTACTCATTTTTCGAAAAAATTTGGTATATTATATGTAATTTTCTAATAAAGGATGCATTTTCTATGAATTATATAAGAACTGTGAGTTTCTTGGGTATTTACCTTTCACGTCCAGTTACATCTCGACACGAGGTCACTGGGAGGCGCTGCTCCTTCTCCTGGCTTGTACTGGGCCGACCGGTTTTTCACTGGTTTGGTGGTTTCATCCCAGTTCATCCTCTTCCTTTATTCTCACAATTTCTCGTGATCCCGGTGTTGCGCCCGCTAGCGTGAGCCTACGCCCAACGCCGTCGTCGTGGAGCTTCTGCTCCAACAACGAGATCTTCCCTTGGCGCCTCCTCCTCAGTCCCTTCCAGGTCGACGTCTTGTGATCGTCTTCCCCCGTCCGCTAGCATCGCTCCACTGTGCCAGCCTGCTCTCAAGTGCCTCCGTGGCAAGGTGCTGCTTGTCCTTGCGGTCCAACGAACTCCCCTGGCACTGCTGCTGCCATGGAAGAACAAGCAAGAAGAACCGCTCTTCTCCTAGGCCTTTCCTAGAACAGACCTTCAAGAATCTCCGAGGATTCGGCTTCTGATTTAATTCTCTATGAGGTCACTGTCACCTGCGTCACGAGCTCCGGCGACGAGATCCACCCCCATCGCCTCCTCCTCGTCACAACCCACTGCTTCGAGGAGCTTCGAGCTCCATCCCTCTACGTGGCCGACCTGGTGCCTCGGCGCTAGAGTCTTCCCTCCGTGCCAAGTTAGCACGTCGTCGCCTGCATCCTTGTTGTGCACCGCCAACCCAGTGCCTCCAATCAGGGTGGCTTCTCTTGATCACCGCAGGTCGCAAGAGGGTCTACTCGAGGTTCTCCGTTAAGGTCTCAACCTAGACCTACAGGTTACAAGTGCCAGTGTCCATGCCTCACCATCTTCTGCCACAAGCAAGATCGTAGGTGGTTTCTGAGGTTGAAGAGGGTTCTTGGTTTCAGTGGGGAGGGTCAAAGTGGTGATCCCCTGGTCTGCCTACCCTACAGTACAAGAGTGGAGAAACGGCAAGATGAGAGGGGTTACTTCGCTCCCCACAAGACTGTAACCCCTACTGCATTTGTTGCTCTGATCCGAGAGGTATGGTGGATCCGAGGGAAACGGAGGTGAAAGACAAAGCCTTCACCATCCGATCTAATCCAGGGACTAGGAAGGACCCGCCGAAAGAAAAGGAGGATGTGTGACAGGGTTATATACCCCTCACCTAAGTCATATCATGAAATTTGGAACCCATATCATTCAACCATGCTTAAATCATTGAATCAATATTCAAGCCTCTATATCTCTCAAACAGTTAATCAAAAAGCCATATAATTTGAAGTATTAGTTCTCCATCACATAATCTAACTCTTGTTCAAGTTTTACATCCAAAGTCCAACATTTGTTTATTAATTTATTTCCTCAATTAAATAAATTTATAAACCTTGCATACGATTTGACTATTCATTGAATCTTAATAAAATGAGCTCAACCTACATCATTTTACAAATAGAAACCTCAAGGTCCATCATTTAACCATTCTATTCCATGTATGTCAACAATGATATTTTGTATATCAAGTTCCAACATTCAGGGTCATCACAGCCTTCATAACACATTATCTCTTAAATTAGGTACAAAAATATTAGGGTTTCAGATTTCTTTCTACCAAACAAACTCTAGGGTTTACCATTATGTACTGGCATGGAGAAGAAGAATTTAAGAGAGAAAAGTCAGTAACAAAACATATAAACTAGTACAATAATAGAGCAGGTTTACTGATATATAACCCACCTTAAGATGATCACCACCAAGCTTCAAACTCCAAGATCAAGAGCTTTAAGCACACGATCGAAAGGTTGAAAAATCTTCACAAAAAGCTACACACTTGGCCACAAGAACATCTCAAGAAGGATAAGACACCAAGGTCAAATCTAGCTCAAATAATGAAGCAGAGAAGCTCTTCACTAAACTAAAAGAGAAAGGAAGAAAGAGAGGAGAAATCCTCTTCGAACTTAGGTCTACCTTGTCAAGACATGGTCTACGACCCTTATGATGTGGTGTTTCTCTCTCAAAACGACCATCATGGAAGAACCGTGTTCTAGGGATGAGAAAAGAGAGGAATATGAAGGTAGGTTATCAACCTAGAAGACAAACACTTACCAAGGATGGAAGATGAGCTCAGATCACCACAACCACCACATGCAAGAGGAAATTGATCACCAAAGCCCCAAGGACGAACCTCCTTGCTCAAATAAGCTCCAAGAACCAGCAAAGGAGGAAGAATAAGGATGGATGAAAAAGGGTTGAAAGCAATGGAATTTGAGGTGTTATATACAACAAAGATGAGAGATAAGGAAAGGGGTGAGGTGTCAACATACTAAGGGACACTTGTCCACTCAAAATGGTAACATGCAACCACTTAAGCATGAAATGCAAGACATGGTGATACACTCTAGGTTGTGTCTCGGTGACCATGGACTCCTACATGGCCATGGTCATGACCCTCCTAGGTTGCACTATCCATGGCCGCGACACCACCTATATCCATCTCCTCTTGGTCGATAAAAATCACCTCCACAAACCCTAGGTCGAGGCAACCCATGCTAGGTCAACCTAATCGACCCAAGACCACTCTAGAATACCTAGGTCATGAACCAAAATCCTAGATGAGGTGACTCTACGATGACACCCTCCAAAACCAACCTTAGTCATCACCCAAGGTCGAGACAGTACAACCAACTCACATGGTCAAGACTCTCAACACTCATGTCAACCCTAATCACCACCTAGGGTGATACTCCTTAAACAAGTCTTAAACAAGGCCCCATCCTCTTTCTCTCTCCTCTAGATGATGTCAAGAAAGAGAGCAAACACTCTAGAGGTGGTAAATTGTACATCAACCCCCTACACAGGGTAAATTTGCAAGTTGCACCAAAACTAGCATGGAAAGAACAAACATCATCCAGACAAGCTCAAATTTGAAACTTAAGCTCTCCAAAAGCCCTAATTACATTTTAAAAGATTTGAGAAATGTTTTAAGAATAAGATTAATACAAATATAATAGGGTTACCCCAAAACTTAGGTCAGGATCCTTACAAGCCATGTACCCCTAACAAGGATTTTGCCCCCAAAATCCAAAGCGAAAAGAGACGGGTACTACCTCCACGTCTCTACCTTAAGCTCTTACTAAGGTCAACTCAAGACATATATAAAATAGATGCAGACATATCAGAATGAAATAACTTCCTCTCACTTGTCTCGACTCGAGGGTTGACCTCTCCTTCTACTTGACTCAAGGTGTAATGCCTAGCCATCCCCTGTCCAGAGGAGCCAACCAGCGACACCTATCCACATCCTCATCCTCCACCACTGGTGAACAAATGTCTCTGTGAGTCTTGGTAGATCTTCCTCGACTACTGGGTTACCTCATCATCTTTCACAGGGCAAAATGGTCTAGTATGACCGATCCGTCCACACTTATAGCATGTCTTGCTCTGACACCAAGGCCAAGGTGGCCCTATCATCAATACATATGCATTGCTATGGGATCCTATAGATAGAAAACTATGGCTGCTCCCCTTACAAGGTGACCGTTTGTGTTGGTGTACTAGTCCTTTGTTCTTTTGGTGGTGTTGTCAACCTAGGTTCCTTAAAGCCACATGACAACTGTCATTTGCACTCAACAAGCCTCTTATTGGCACTTTTCTCTCTCTTCTCAACCACATACCTCTCTATCCTCCGAACTGACTCTACAAACATAGAAAAACACTCTCTATTCTCCAAGGTAGAAATTGGTGTCGAGAACTTAGCGTTCAATCCTTTCTCAAAATGTCCAATTCTCTCTTCATCTGTAACAACCATGTGAGGACAAAACCTCAACAACTCCATAAGCCTTGCTTCATACTCATTGATTGACATGGATCCCTGTCAGATCTTCTCAAGCTGACTGATCTTCTCATCAAGACAAGTTCTAGGAAAGTACCAACTGAGGAATTCTTGTCAGAATTCCTCCCAACCAATAACAACTCCAGGCCTCTTCTCCTCCTGTATGGCCCACCAATGGCCATCATTCCCTTTAAGGAGGTACATCTCATGCTTCACATTATCCACCTCTGGGATGTTAAGGAATTTGGAGGCTTTCTCAAGCTCAGTAATCCAAAGGTTTGCATCTACTGGATCTACCGTCCTAGCATATACTACTACCCCAAAACATCTAAGTTGCTCGAAAGTCTTCCAAGAAATCTGGGACTACGCATTGAAAACTAGTGCCCTAGGCAGAGATGCGAGGATCTTGTTTTCTATATGCATCACAGTAGCCATGAATTTCCCCAAAATAGACTAAAAGACAAGATTCTCAAGCATGGTTTGGTCAAATTGGGGACCCTTAGGCACCCGATCTTCTAATTCCTCATTTCTTGCACCCCACCTAGTGTAGCTACACTGCTCCCAACAATGTGCTCTTCATGTTCTGTAGAGATCTTTAAGCTTTTCTTCTTTTTTTGCATAAGCAGAAGTCTCTATAAGATAGACTGGAGGACACATGAATAGACACAAACCCTAGTCATAGGTCCATGTAGACTCCGCAAACCAAAAGCTCTAATACCACCAAATGTGACATGCTTTGTCACACAAAGCGAGAATTCTCAATTCCAAACATGGAATTAACACTCATCGAGCAAATTTACCTTAAAAAAACTAAAAATTAAAATTACAACAAGACCAACATCAAGAAACTTATTACATAGAGGTCCAAAAACTTGCCATCTGAAATCAAAACATTGTTATTTACAATCATTTCCATAAGTGGCTTCCTATCATATGTGATATCTATTCTTTTACATTAAAATGTACAACAACCAACTATATACAACAAGGCGCATGAACCAAAAACTCCTCCCATGACCCGAGTGTACACGGATGACTCTAGGACTCTAACCACAAAAGACCACAAACAACATCCCACCCCTTCTCAGCTATTGCTCAAGCTGCTGCTCTGCCTCTGCTACACGGTCTCTACCTCCTCCTACAAGTCCACCTAAAAGATGTGGAAACCCACGGGGTGAGATTCCAAATATTAGTAGGAGATATAAATCTCCACCAACACTATTATTAACACAAATAACTGTAGCAGGTAGATACATGACTAGGCTAGATGAACATATTCAGTTAATGATATGTATCCATTAAATTATGCAAAGTAAGAACTTACTGGGCACTTATTAATGAATAGTAGAACGATCAATAATCTACAAAGCAATAAGAAGAGCATGCATATTCTCTACCAGTCGAACTGTGCAAAATCAAGCAAAGCCTCATCAAATATGAGAGTAAAACTACTAAGACCTTATGGTCAATTGAAGAGGCGAATTCCATGACCTTACTAACACCTTCCAGCTAGCTCGAGAGTGACACTCCAATGACATATTAGTCAACTTGTACAAATGACATATTGTCAATGGATGGATCGGCTCACACATGGTCATTCATACATCATAAGGGAATCAGTTCACGCATGGCCATCCAAAAAAGAAGGAGTGGCTCACGCATGAACATCCATATCTAACAATGAAACTGGCTCACGCATGGCCATTCCATATATCACAATGAGATCATCTCAAGCATGTCCATCTCTTACTTATGCAAATTATGTTTTGGCATCAATCAAGTTATAATGTTCAAAGACAGAACAAGTTCTTTCAAAATTAGGGCATAACACAACTCAAGAAGATATAAAACGCATAGGTTGTGATCTTGTAACACTATCACCACAAGATGTATGTATTATTGCCATTCACACCATCAAAAAAAAGGCCACACATCACGTGATACCAATCCCTTAACTCATCATTGGGAAAACCCATCTCATATTATGTAACATGTCACTGTCAGGTCATATGACCCATTCATATTATTCCTATTTCACAAGTACGTCAACATGCCTCATAAGGGAATATTCAACCTAGGTCCTATCATAATCACCATAGCCTACACTAGCTATGATTATCAATCTCATGACACATGTATAGTTTGAAATTGATAAATAAGAGGAAGATAACCACATAATACCATAATCCTTTCATGATAAAGAAATAAGCAAGATCATTATTTATTATTAGGGTTAGGGTCTCCTCTTAGGCGGTTTAGGTTTTATAAGATTAGGGTCCACCAACCACCCTATAATTATCACCCTCCATCATATTGGAGTATATAAACCATGTTCAAGATAAAAAAAAACCGAACCTAACATTCCTACAACCTCTAGGTGCACAAACACCATGCATGAGAGAAACATAAAGAGCAAGACATAGAGAAAAACCTTCATAACACATTATGTACTAAATAAAGTACAAGAATATTAGGATTTCAGATTGCTTTCTACCAAACAAACTCTAGGGTTTACCATTATGTACTATCATGGAGAAGAATCATTTAAGAGAGAGAAGTCAGTAACAAAATGTATAAAACTGTGCAATAATAGAGTACATTTATTGTTATATAACCTGCCTTAAGATGATCACCACCAAGAGCTTCAAACTCCAACATCAACAGCTCCAAGCACAAGATACAAAGGTTGAAGAAGATTAACCAAAAGTTCCACACTCGGCCACAAGTGCACCTCAAGAAGGAGAAGACACTTAGATAAAATCTCTCTCAAGAAAGGAAGCAAAGAATCTCTTGGCTGAACCAAAAAAGAAACGAAGAAAGAGAGGATAAACCCTATTCACACTTGGGCCTACCTTGTCAAGACATAGTCTATGATCCTTGTGATGAGGTATTTCTATCCCAAAATGACCACCATTGAAGAAACATTGTCTAGGGCCGATGAAAGATAGGAAGATGAAGGTAGGAGATCATCCTAGAAGACAAACACTTACCAAGGATGGAATATAGCTAAGATCTCCACCACTACCACCACATGCAAGAGGAGATTGATCACCAAAGCCCCAAGGACGAATCTCCTTACTCCACCAAGATTCAAGAACCATCAAATAAGGAGAAAGAAGATGGATGTATGAAAAAGAGTTGCAAACAAAGGGAAGTTGAGGGGTTATATAGATGAAAGATGAGAGACAAGACAAGGGGTGAGGAGTCAACATACTAAGGGGCCCAAGGGACACTTGTAAACTCAAAAGGCTAACATGCAATCACATCCAACCACTTAAGAATGAAATCAAAGACATGGTGATACACTCTAGGTAGTGTCATGACCACCATGGACTCTCGTGACCCTCCTAGGTTGCACTATCCATGGCTGTGACACCACCTATCACCATCTCCTCTTAGTTGAGACAAAGCACCTCTACAAACCCTAGGTCGAGACAACCATGCTATTTCAACCATCTTGACCCTATACCACCCTATACCACCTAGGTCATGACCCAAACACCTGGGGGAGGTTTTTCGACCAAGGCATCCTCCAAAACCTACCTTAGTCATGGCCCAAGGTCGAGACAACACAACCAACTCACATGGTCAAGGCACTCAACACTCATGTCAACCCTAATCACCACCTAGGGTGATAATCCTTAACCAAGTCTTAAACAAGGCAACCTCCTCTAGATGATGTCAATAAAGAGAGGGAACAATCTATAGGTGGCAATATGTGCATTAACCCCCTGCACTGGGTAAATTGCAATTTGCACCAAAACTAGCATAGAAAGCATAAACATCATCCAGTCAAGCTCAAACTTGAAAATTGAGCTCTCTACAAGACTTAATTACATGTAAAAGTATTATATAAATGTTTTAAGAAGCTTAAGACAAGGGAAATAGGGTTAGCCCAAAACTCAGGTTAGGGTCCTTACATCATGAGTCAGCTTTGGCTGACCGCCCACAACTTGACTATTTAGGTAGTCAACTTTTGCCAATTGCATCTAAATGCAACTCTTTGATAAATGGTGTGCACAACCCTTTGTCATGAACCAAATCTATGCTTCTAGGTACTTAATCTAAGAATCCAAAATGATAGAATAGGTACCCTACATCAACAAATCTACATATCTAAGATCACACTTCCACAAGATAGACATCATACCACACTTTGATGTAACCTACGCTTGGTCAATCAATCTTTTCATGTGTGATACTTATGGAAAACAACTTAGATTTAATATTTATTGTTGTATTTGTATTTATAAATACATATACAAATCTAATCACCACATACTTATAGTATGTATAATATACATGTTATATCCCATAAAAGGGAAACATGTAATTATGGAACACAAGCAATTTTTATGTCCATACTATTTTAATTCCTAGGAGCCACAAGGAATTACTACCACCTAAGGTCAAAATCACACAAAACAATAAGTTGTTGACGAAGATCTATGCTCAAATCAATCTGGGTTGATTGTTTCAACACTTGAACTGATCATTTTGCCTCCTGGTTCGCCAGTCGGTATATCAGATTGATCATTTGATCTCTGGTCCAAATGATGTCTAGACACCTCCATTTGCTCGGTTGAACCACCATCTAGTCGGTTTGGCTTCTCCTTTTGTATGTCCTCCTTGGTCTTCCAGCTGATCGACTCGTCTCCTGAAATAGGTAGTTGATCTGGTATTCTATGACTTCTTTGTCATAACAAGATCAAAAAGATGACCAAAGGAGTTGAATGGGTTTCAAAGGTTTAGACTTCAATTGTGAACATCTTCCTCCTATGAGCTCGTATATTGATGACACTTGGTGCATTGGAAACGTGAGAGATCTTTCGACATCATGAACACAAAAGTAGATTAGAAAGAGAAAAATATAGGGGATAAAATTAGGGATGAAGGGAGTAGTATAATAACCTAGGTGAAACCTAGATTTTATATGAAATTGATTGTCACCACATGTCAAGTGCATAAACTCAAAAAGCATCAAAAATATCAAACCATGGAATTGTAGTAAACATAGAAAAATTAGTGCAAAGTTGAAGTTGATGGCACATACTTGAGGAGAGAAAAGTATCCATGATATCATATCCTCTCCACACTAAAATAAATTATATCCCCATTAATATGACCCTTTATTGGATATTGGGACTCATAATCCATATAGCAATCATATTGGTATTCTTCAATATCAATGCTAACTCAAAATCAAACAATTGAGCATGAAAGTCAACACATAGTAGCATTGACCATGAGATAGAGAATATCATCAAATATATCACCATACTTGGGGAGACCATCATATAAGTCATAATTTGGAGAGATCAAATTTTATATTAAATGACTATAGCTCTTGAATCAAGAGTACACCATGACTTTTAGCTTCAACATTTTAGGGTCCTAGCTTCTACATTTGTCCAGGTGGAGTTACACATCCATGATAAAGATTTTGTATTTAAACTGTCTGAGATAAAATCATATTTTAATCATATTTCCATGCTCAAATTTAGTGGATGGTCCTGTAGGGAAATATGGCTACAGAGTAAGCTATAGAAAAAAAAACTTTTTCTACCATATTCCCCATAACGAGTAGGTCATGTCAGTAACTATAAGATGGGAAGGATGGTTTAGAGGATATACTTGAATCCTAAAGTGAGTCAAGTGGCATCTCCTTGTCATTATAAATGTGCAACTATCTTCTAGTTGTACTCAGACTCATCTGACTGTTGCACCTCCTGGTCTACCCCACAGATTGCAGGTTTGATGTTGTCCTCGTAACAGTAGACAACAACCTTCAAGCCTCTATGGAAGTCCACACAGACCGCCTAGAACTCCTATTATTCTAATGGAACAGACCGGAAGGATTCATCCCTCTTGTTGGTGTACTAGTCACCAACTTGCTCTCCCACAATTGTTTCTCCCTTTCTATCCCTCCCTTTAGCAAGTAGGACTTGATCATGCTCTCTATTGGTTGCCAAAACCAGAGAGGACAAAAATTGTCAGAGGCAAATGAGTTGTGTTCTGGGAAGCCCTCCATACCCCTCTATTTATAGGAGGGGTAATGGTATGGGTCCCAATCTATGTGGGAGTGGAAGGGACTGGAAGATCTTCAATTTTCACAACCTACAAGCATTGAACTAATCAGCTGGTAGCTGAGATGGTCTTCTAGAATATGAGTCGATTCTTTCACTCACTGAGATGTTCATTTTGCATGTATCTCAATCTCACACAAATTTGGCAATTCGTTTCCAATTAATGCTAAACATCAATTCCTTGCATCAATAGAATTGAGCAATCAAAAAGATTAACTTTCTCACAACTTTGGGAAGTTTCTAGAACATTTCTTTGGCCCAACCGAGTTGATCAATTTGCTAGGTGAACCGGTCATCTCTCACTACTTGAGCTGATTGGTTACCCCAGTGATCCTATCAGTTGGTGCTTATTTTGTGCAGAACATTAGATAATTTAGTTCCAATTAGGTTGACACTCCAAATGATCATCTCAACACTTGAATCAATTGTTTAGCACTCCAAACGGCCATCTCATTTAGTGAGTCAATCGATTAGCAATGCAGTCATCCGATCTATTGCGTGAACTGAATACCTAAACACTTTAGTAATCAATTCAATCACCATTCAAGATTAAACTCATCTTGTAGGTCAAGACCTCTGTGTGTGACCCTATAAGTCCCAAATTACATTGGCAGTGAATGTCCATAGCAACTATGACATCACAAATAATGAGCGATGCCTAGTTGCACATCAATGCTATCCAAGTAAATAGAAAGTTGGAGAACAATTTCAACTTATCATTTGTGTATGGTGTTATAGTGTTTGTGTTATTCCTTTGTCACTAATATCCAGATTGAACTCCAGGCATGGTGCAGTCCCCCATTTCAACATTCAATCTTGTTTCTTGAACCAGAGCAGACTGTCAAAGATATATGTAAGTTCAATATCACATATTGAATTACATATGCGCATACATGCATTTCTCCATCTCTAATCAAGAGGTGTATGATATCATACTCCTGTAGGAAAGATAAATCCCATCTTCATCACTCACAGTCGACCCCCATGTGTCACAATCACCCAATCATCACCTTTGAGACAACCCATGTTTTAGGATTGCATTTGATGATGTCAATGTGTACAAAATGGCATGTGATTAGTGTTGTGACTTCAGGTCTAAGAACCACAAGCACCACCATCACTATGAGAGCTGACTAGGATGAGCATGGTAACGACTTCCATGTGTCAGTCTCATGGTGGATCATTCTGATGCACTGCTGCCTAACATGTATTTGTGTGCTTGGTTTGATATTGCTATATCATGACTAATGATATTATTCCATCAACCAACTCACACTCTGATCTTATGTGTTATTGTTGTCTATCGACCTTCCAAAGTAACAACTGATCAGGGACATAGTGGGAATGTACATGTTTACTCTTAACATTTGTGTGATCTCATCGTTTAAGTCATGTACTTGAAAACAGGCATCATTGAGTAAACATTATGCTCTAGACATTGATAATGTTACATCATTATATCATAACTGAATTAAACAAAATAAATTAGAAACTTGCCTTTATTAATCAAATTATTTACATATTACTCCATTACAATCATCATATGATTGGCTCTCTTGGCATACACACCAACAAACTCCCACTTGCACTTAGATAAAATCACCCACGGATCATATTCCAAGTGATCTAACATGTCCATCAAGCTTTTGTTGTGAAAGCGCCTTTGTTAAGGGATCAATAATATTGTTCTCAGTTGGTACTCTACAAATCTTTACATCTCCTCATTGTACAATCTCTCGTATGAGATGAATCACCTTTGTATATGCTTTGAGAACTAATGTGATCTAGATTCCATAGCATGTGTGATATCTCCATTGTTGTTACAATATAGCTCGATTGCATTGTTGATGCTCAAAATGACCCCACGTTCTCAAATGAACTTCTTGATCCATACAACCTCCTTTGCTGCATTTGGTGCAGCAATACACTCAACCTCAATTGTAAAATTGGAAACTACCTCTTGCTTGGACCTCTTCCATCTTATAGCTCCATTGTTTAGGAAAAACATGAATGTTGATTATGATTTTTAATCATCTTTGTCGGTCTGGAAGGTTGCATTAGTGTAACCTCTTACCTCCAACTCTTCCTCTATGTTGTAGACCAAGAACTAAAACTTAGTCCTTCTCAATTACTCGAGGATGTTTTTCATGGTTGTCCAGTGAGCATCACCTGGATCTAACTGATATTTGCTCATCATGCTCATGGCAAACAAGATGTATGGAGGGTTACACAACATTGCATACAAAAGGTTCATCATCATTTTGAATAAAGCCAAACTCTTTGATAGTCTCATCAAAATGAAGTTTTCAATTGTGAGATACTTTCTTAGATCTATAGATTGATCTCTGTGGATTACATACTTTATTTGCATCCTTTGGATTTACAAAATACTCAGGTTGTGTCATCATCATTTTGAATAAAGCCAAACTCTTTGATAGTCTCATCAAAATGAAGTTTTCAATTGTGAGATACTTTCTTAGATCTATAGATTGATCTCTGTGGATTACCTACTTTATTTGCATCCTTTGGATTTACAAAATACTCAGGATGTGTCATGCACACATCCTTGAGTAGATTCCTGTTAAGTCATGTAGTTTTACATCCATATACCAAATTTCATAGTCATGATAATATGCAATGGCAAGCATGATCCTAATGGACTAAACCATGGCCAATGGAGAAAAGGTTTCTTCATAGTCAACACCTTGAACTTGGATGAAACCATTTGCCACCAATCCACTCTTATAGGTTTGTACATTACCATCCATGCCGATCTTCTTTTTCTAGACCCATTTTCACCCCATGTGTTTTTCCCCTTCAAGTGGATCCAACAAAGTCCATACTTTGTTGGTATACATGGATTCCCTCAAGCCATTTCTGAGACTCTAGTCCCTCAATTTCTTCTACATAGGTTTTTGGCTCATCATCTATGACCAACTCACTACCTTTCTGAGTTACAAGATATCCAAATCTTTCAAGACCAAGGCATTTCCTATTAGATCTATGAGGTACCTGTGTCACTTAAGGAATTTGAGGCTCCACAACTCCATGTGATTCTCTTTGTTCCTCTTATTCATCTATTGGTTCAATGTTCACTTGTTGGTCTCAAATTTCCTCAAGTTCCACTTTCCTCCCACTGATTCTTTTAAAAATGAAATCCATCTTGAGGAATAGAGAATCCTGGTAACAAACACTTTGTTGTCAGATATGTAATAAAAGTAATATCCTCTTGTATCTTTAGGATATCCAACAAAATAACATTTATCAAATTTTGGGCCAAGCTTTCCAGAAAACATTTTCTTGACATAAGCTTCACATCCCCAAATCCTCATAAAAGAAATATTGGGATGCTTCCCAATCCATATCTCATATGATGTCTTTTGAACCGATTTAGATGGTACCAAATTTAGTGTAAACGTGGTGGTTTTTAGAGTATACCCCCAGAATGTAGTTGGAAGTTTTACTAAACTCATCATTCATCACACCATGTCCAACAATGTGCGATTCCTTCTTTCTAATACACCATTGTGATAAGATGTTCCAGGTAGATCCCACTAGGATACGATCCCATAGCCACTTAGAAGGTACTCAAACTCTTATCTTAAGTATTCTCCGCCTCAATCGGAAAAGTGCCTTAATACTTTTCCCAAGACGGTTATTGTAAGGTCCCTAAACTTGCTTAATGATTTGAATAAGCTTAATTATCAAAACTGAATTCTTATAACCCTAATTTAACATTGTGATATGCTTTGAAATCATAAGAGAAGCTTAAGTTTCAAATTTGGTCCAATTTGGACACTGTTTGAGCAAGTTATGCAATTTTATGCCCATTTTGGACTTTTAAGCAATTTACCCAATTGAGACATTTTCTTTGCAATTTATCACATACATTATGTTCCTTGGATATTATATCATAATTAGTGAGCTTGTTTAATCCATGGGTATCCTATTTAAACATTGGTGTGAAGGTGTTTTCTCCAAGGGTATTTTAGGGTTTACCCCTTCACGGATGAGCTACCTTTAGTAGCTATCAACTAATGAATTATGTGATTGGCTGGGAAATTCAACAACGGAAAGCTAAGAAGGTCTATAAGGACGGTGGTGGATATTCTTGTGTGTGTGCTTGTATATTCTTAATAGTTTAAGGCCATTGAAACATGGGGAAGCTACTTTTACACCGCATGATTGCTTCCATCCTTATCCATGGGCTATATTTACCTCTTCCTTGCTCAAGTATGAAACTATACTTGCTTTCTCTTTACTTTAACCTGTGGAAACGACTCCCCTCTGTTTTTATATGGAACCAAGTGCTCTAAGGTAGAAGACGACCTCTTTTTGGAGAAGAAGGTCTCCTAGAGCTCCATTTAGCCCTACCTAGGGTTTCCAAGGTCATCTTCTAGGGATTCTGACCAAGGCAAGTTATTTTCTTCTTTACCTCTCCATTTGTCTTTCTCTTCTTCTTCCTTATACCTTCCTCCAGGTTGGAACCTTTCTGCTCCATGGAATAATTTTCTCTAAAGCTCTAAAACCCTACCTTTCTTGCTCCTTATGCTTAGGGTTTGCTCATTTGATGAAGAAATGTGCTAGATGGACGAGTTCATAGCTTATGCTTGGATTTTCTACCCTAACTACTTGATTTTTCTTCTGTGTGGTGTTTCATCTTATCATTAGAGGCATGTTTTATAACTTTCTCCACGTTTATTGCTTACCATAAGCTTTCTAGCTCATGTTCTTGCTTGAAAATGATGATTCATGCACTAAAAAGCTATGCTTGACTTGGATTTCAATTTTTATGATGTTCCCTATTCTAATTTCAGTTCTAGATGAACATGTGATCATGTGTACATTATTCCTAAGGTATAATATGACTTGGATCATGTTGTGTTTACAACCTATGGTGCTAAGCACCTATCAACCAATGGTCAAGATTAGGGTTTAAAGCTGACTTCTTATATAAATCCATGACCCGATGATGTAACCATTGCAACAACCCTATGGTGTTGTCTTCATGACAACTGATGGTCGTGATGAAAGGTGTCAAATGATGGTGAAAGCCTATGATCTCCGCCTTAGGTCAGGTTTTGGATCAATTAGAAGTTTAATTATCAATCATTAAGTACCCTACTGATGTTATCAATCAATGATGACATTAGCTTAATATTTAATGTTTACTAATGAATATAGTGTTGATCTAACAACCTATGGTGATTTATTGGTCAGTAATGATGGTGGACCAGGTCTCTACAACCTATGTAAAGTTAAGCACTATAGTTGTAGCATCAATTAAGCCTTAGACCAATGGTTTCTTGTGTCACTTGATGCAATGGCCGGACCTATACTATAATTGATGGTTTTAACATATGAACTTGACCCAATTGTCAAGATCTACTATTTATTCCTCCAATAAAGGGGAATGATGACTAATGTAATATGTTGGTCCTAATAATGTGATTTATATGGTTTCCTTTATATGATCAACTTAAGGAGCTTACTTGTTGACAATGGATGGCTTGTTTTAAATGAACAATCGATTGTGGGTTTTACCTTACTCTTAATGGAAATTTTTGTGTTTTTAATCAAGGTATGTCTAGGGTTAAATGGTGACTCTTTCTAGAGCACAAATCAAGGACTTCATAGGTGGTTTATCCAAGGTGTTTACTTTTGTAAACAACCAATGGTCTTACCTTTTAAACATCTAATGGTTCTGGGTGACATTGTGGTATGGTTCTATGGGTTGAATGATGATGGAACTAATGGAGGGTTACCATTAATAAGGTAGTATTACCTATTCACTCATATGAATAGACAGGATGATAACCATATTGTGTTGATATGTAACCCAAATAAGGTATAGCTTGTTATACCTAGCTTTAATATCACTAAATGATGGTAATTGGGTACGAATAGTCCTTGAATTACTAATTCAATGATGGGGTACTCTCGTATTGTTGTTGAAACCCTAGTATGCTATAACCTGATGGTTACACCTTGATTTATGTGTGGGTTCATACTTGAGAATAGTATGGAATGTTATGGTGATGCTTCACCTTATGCATCCATGATCTAATGGGGATTCCGTGAGTTAGGGTTTGGGTATAAGTGTTGATTAGTAACATTGATATAATTTGTCATGTTGAACCTAACTCTAATGCAAATAGATAAAGATGAGTATTCATGTTTAACATTCTTATATGATGGAATGATGGTGGAATAACTTCCTTAATATGATCATAACCCTAATGTGATAATTGGTGGTTATCATAGCCACGTGGTTGATACTTTCTTATGCTAAACATGTGCATTATGAATATGATGAGGGTTAATCATATCTAGATTCCTTGAATGTTGATGTAATAAAGGAATATTCTTAATTTTAATATAACCCTGCTATGATTGTTTATGAATATCTCCTAGCTCATTAATGCAATATTGTGTTGATCTGGTGTATTATATGTAAATGATGTTGTTGAGCCTTATTATAAGGCATGCAAAGATAATGATGATCTTGTAGGGAATAGTATGATCTTCTTAATGACCTTTGGGCATGGTTGAGCCCTAAATGAGGTGTAATCCTCTTGTGTTGATAAGGGGTGATACCCTTTTATATTGTGAAAAGGATTTTATATCCTATTATAGTATGATGGTCTTAATGACCTTTGGGCATGGTTGAGCCCTGAATGAGGTGTAATCTCTTGTGTTGATAAGGGTTGATACCCTGTGATATTGTGAAAAGGATTTATATCTTGTGATAGTATGATGACTAGTGTGGTCTCATGAATGGTAGGTGAATAGTACCATGGGATGATGATATGAGAAATTATGTTTCACACATTTTATATCTTTTAAAGTTGTGATATTTATGTTCTTGTTAGAAGTGAATTAGGGTTTGTATGTCCACTTGTTTGATGCAGCCTTAATTCACCCAATTGGCATAACTAATCAAGTGAAACTCTAATCATGTAGTGCCCTATGCCATAGATCTGTCTGAGTGTCAGAATTTGCCAGATGGTGAAATGAGTATTCCTAAGGGAAAATCAAATTGCATACTGTTGAGTATGTGGGGGTGGCAAGTTGAGCATATATCCTTGTCATTCACAATGCAGATTGTGTAGGTTGGCTATGGTCATGCCTCATACATCTGATGTGATTGAGAACGGTTGTGGTTGTGTCTCGGTGATTATATATCTGACAAGATTGGAGGACAATTGAAGTTGTACCTCGGATGGTTGGGTGTGTGTACCCACCTCCTTTCACTAGTTTCATCACTTGTATCAAGGACGGACTAGGCTGTTAGTAGCTTGACCTTATGTGTTGCTGTGGCGGTCCCGTACTGACTGGGGGCAGAGAAGATCTTACGAGTACGACTCTTCCTAGATCTTGTATGACACTAATTTTTACTTAGCAGTGGTCAATTGGATTTTGAGTGGTATCCTCAATTTCCTTAGGGTGTAATAAAAGATGTAATATAGCCATGTAGCATATTTGTTTAGGGTTATACATGACTCTTCACATTGGATGATAACCCTTGTTGCTCTCTTTACATAAATATGATGCTTAGTGCAATTAAGAGATAGTAATTATACTTATGTTGTGGATATGCTTAAGATTGAAAATGTGTACATACAGTAGTCATGCTTATGTTGATATCTATATTGCTACTGCTGATTATAATTAGGATGCTAGCTATATCATGTTGTTAGTTATGTTTAGCATGCTAGTCATGCCTCTATAATTAGAAATGCATATACTGCTAATCATGCTTATGCAAATACTTGTGCTTATGTTGATAGCTCTGCTTATGATATTGATCTATTCAAACATGTGGTAGAAAATAGGAGCTATAGTAATGAATCTTTGATAAAGTTGATTAGATGTCTAGTGTGTCCTAGAGTCATCCTTGTACTCTCATGTTCGGGCGAGAAAAGTTTGTATATGATGTTTCAAATGAATCAAACTTTTGTTAGCAGATTAATACTTGTTTGTGTGGCATATACAAATATTGTTCTCTTGTGTATATATGTGGTGGCTAAGATGATAAAACAATTTGTATCAAATTCTTGGCATAGTATGGATATAAGAAAGATGTTGGGCTCTTATGCAAATGTTTTAGAGTGGGTTTTAATTTACCCATTTTTTGGGTATGTAATTAATTAGTGATTGAGTGTGTTTTATGTTTTGAGTAATCTCGTTTAGTGTAATGGGTTCTCATAGTTATGTACTTCATTCATAAAATCCTTGAACCTGTCAAGAGTTTTTGACTTATGTTTCATTAAATAATCATATCCATACCTATTGAAGTCATCAATAAAGGTAATGAAGTATTGATACACACCTATAGTGTTTATTCTAAAAGGTCCACACACATCTATATGTATGAGTCCTAATAGATCACTAGCCCTCTCATTTTACTAGTGAAAGGGGACTTTTCCATATTACCCAAGAAGTAAGATTCACATGTCTCTATTGATTTTGGATCAAAAGAGTCTAGATAACCATCATTATGGAGTCTAGATATTTGATTCTCATTTATTTTCCCTAGACGACAATGCCAAAGGTATGTTTGATTGAGTTGTTGAGTTTGTCTTTTGGTATTAAAATTATAAACATTTTTCATTAGATCTAATAAGTAAAGAACATAAGACATTGGGATATTGCTTTAAAAGATCCCATCTTTAAAAATAAAACATTGACTTTTTCTAATATGGAATTCAAATGCATCGTTGTCAATACAAGATACATAAATGATGTTTCTATTTATAACTAGTACATAATAGTAGTTATTTAACTCTATTACAAGCCATGTGGGCAGAGATAAACTATAGATTCAAACTGCTCTGGCTACAACTCTTCATCCATTAGAAACTTGTAGTTCCACCTTGCCTTTCCCCAAAGTCCTACTTCTTTTCTGATCATGCATATTAAAACATATGTGAGATCCACTTCCAGTATCTAGAACCCATGATGAAAAAGTAATAGATTTATCTCAATAACATATATGCCTAATGTGAAGATCACCATCCCCATCTTCTTCTTCCTAAATGCCTTCAAGTGCAAAGTATAAGTCCTTGTACTTTTCTTTATCCTTATCTTGAGTGTCAAAGATTTGGATTTGGGCTTGGCTTCAAAACTCTTCATGTCCTTGATTTGATCCTTGAACTTGGCCCCGTTGACCACCATCATGGGCTTCTCCTTCTTCAATCTTGCTTCATCATGTATCAACATACCAAGAAAATTTCACATTGGTCTGGCCATATCATTCATGTGGTAGCATGCAATAAAATTGCTATACGATTCTGGAAATGTCTTTAGAATCATATTTGTGGCCAACTCTTGGATCAAAGTGAATCTTAGTTCTTTAATATGATACACATGTCCAATCATATTGAGCACATGTTCTGTTACTAATGTTCCTTCTTTCATCTTAGTCTCAAGTAGTGCCTTTATGATATCATCCCTTTCTTTCTTTACAAGTCCTAGTTTCACTTTCTTAAGCTCTGTTACCATCTAAAGAACATCCATGTCCTCACACTACTCATGCAATTCATAGTTCATGCAGCTAAACATAAGTACTTTTTTTTCTCTAAGGCATCGCTAGCATGCTTCCAGTAATAATCCACCTTTGCCCTAGGCACATCAGGAGCAGGTATTTCTGGCACTGGTTTGTCAAGAACATAGAGCTTGCACTCTTTAGTGAGAACCCTTCTCAAAGTCACAAATCAGTCATGGAAATTTGTCCTGTCAATTTTGTCCTTCTTAAGGACCGATCACAAAATGGATTTGTTCACCATTGATTCTACACGAGAAAATTTTCATTTGTCAAATTTTTTTTATTTGATGATAAAAATTAGGTCTTTAATTAATTACTGCTCCCACTTTTTTTATTCAAATTGATAGACCTCACATATCAATTCGTAACATTGCAACATATAACATTCTAGTAGGCTAGAACCAAGATAGTTCAACTATGGCCAGACCAACTCTACAAAATGCAATCAATTATCAAGGTAGACAACTTTTTCCAATTGCACCATATGTAATTCTAGATAGATGATATGTGCAACTCCTTCCCTTGATCATCTACATGCCACTAGGCCTAGATGCTCTAAGAATCACTGGTTAAGCCTTACCCAAAATCCGACACGATAATAATGCACCCCCCTTGGGCGGAACCTACATTATTACTATCATACTTCCACAAGATAGACGACACACCACATTTGGTTGTAACCTATGCTTGGTTGATCAAGCTTTTCATGTGTTATGCTTTTGGAAAGCATATAAAGCTTAATATTTTTAATTTGAATGAGTTTGTATTATAGATTCATATATTTATCCAATCACCACATATATAGTACATATCATCTGATGCTATATCCCCACATGAAAACATACAATAAACAAAAGTATATGGTTATGTCCAACCTAATGCCATTCCTTGGAGCCACAAGAAATTACCACAACCTCAGGTCCACATCTCATGTAGAAACCTTTTTTTGATGAAGATCTCTACTTGCCAATCTAGATTGATCGGTTCAACCCTTGAACTGATCAGCTCACCTCCTGGCCGGCCAGTTGGTCATCTCACTAGTAGTTTGGTCCTTTTGTCCATCATCTACTCATATATACATCCGATTGGTTGGGTCAACTAGTAGATCTCTTTGGCTTGTCCTTCTTGTCCCCCCTCTGTCCTCCAGTCGGTCGTCTCGTCTCTCAAACTGTCATATAGCATCATTAGAACATCTTTCTTCTTTGTCATAACAGGAAAGTAAACTATCCTACTTTTACATGACTATGAGAAACCTCGAGTTACATTTGAGGAGATCAAAGGTATGAGAGAATTAACTTTACATTGGGAATATATGATAGAAGCTCGATACGTAGACCTAGATAAATAGGATAAACCAACTATGCAACCATGCACAGATAACAAGAGTTATTGGCTATAACCACGCCACACATCTACCATCAAAACTCGCTTTTAGGGTGATGCATGTAAATTGGATATACATATCATGTACATTAGTTTGGGATTATGAGTGGTATTTGATTGGACATAATTATTCACATCGCATGCGATAATTAAATGATAACACCAAATTCCTATCATATTGATTATCCCAAAATATATCAGATTGACATGGATCTAACGCCGCTGTTGGGAAATATAGCTACAAAGTAAGAAACAAAAACAAAACATATCAGATTTACATGACTCTGACACCACTATATGAAAATTACTGCAAGATGAGAAGGATTATTTTGAGGATATACATGGCCTAGAGCAAGTCCAATGACATCTCCTTGTCGTTGTAGACATGCAACTGTCTTCTAGTTGCACTGGGACTTGACTGACTGAAGCACCTCCTGGTTTTCACCATGGACTGTAAGTTGATGTTGTCCTCCTAGTGAAAGAAAACAACCTCTGCGCCTCTATAAAAGTCCATACGGACCGTGTAGAACTCATGTCGTCCTACTAGAATGGACAGGAAGGAGTCATCCCTCCCATTAGTGTACTAGTCACCATCTTGCTCTCCCACACTTGTTTCTCCCTTGCTATCGCTCCCTTTAGCGGGTAGGAGTTTCTTAGGCTCTATATTTGTTGCGACAACCAGATATGATAACAATTGTCAAATGCCATTGAGTTGTGTTTTGGGAAGATCCCAGTACCCCTCTATTTATAGGAGGGGTTAGGTTCTGGGTACAAAATCTATGTGGGAATAGAAGGGACAGGAAGATCTTGAATTTCCACAACATGTGAGCACTAAACTGATAGGATGCACTGCTACAGAAACAACATTCAACATCACTTTTCGGGGCATCCATTATTTAAAGAAACCGACGATGATCATCATTACACGTCGGCTATTAAGGAAAACCAACTTCCATATTTGAAGACCAGCCAGACACAGGTATCACTTTCTATTTAGCGTCGGCTGAATAAATGAAACTGACGCCTAAAATAGCCAACAAAATCCAAATTTTTTGAGCAAAAATAAATTACCCCCAATGTGTAACATACTGTGTCGGTGTTTTACCTAATAACCGATGCCTAAAGAGGATAAAAATTGTGTGTGATTTTTACCATATGGGCATCGATTGTGGTAGGATAACCAATGCTGATAAGGGTTCGCGCGCCCTCCCCACCAAATATTTTAGGGTAAATTGACGTTGGTTTTATTGGGATAACCGATGTTGAATAGTAAAGGTGTCAGTTGTTATAGATAACCGACGCCTTTTAGTAACTTAATAGCCCCCACGCACAGCAGAGTACTCTAATTCCCCTTTCTTCTATTTCATCACGCGATCGACTTCCGACCCCTGCGGCGTCGCCGCCGCCGGCCCTTGCCTCTGCGCCGCCTACTGCCGCTGCTGCTCGCCGCCTGTTGTTGCTTCTCTGCTCACCGTTGACGCCTTTCCTTCTCTGCTCGGCTCCCTTCTCCTGCCGCTGGTGTGCTCAGTACCCTTCTCCTTCTGCTGGTGCTCGACGCCCTTCTCCGCACACTGCCGCTTTTATCTCCATGCTGCTACCAACAGTAGGCCCTCCTCTTCTTGATCTAGTAGCCTGCTCTTCTTCTTTCTTCTCCCTCCTTACCAACATAGCCACGGTCGTACCAGCCCACATGACTGTGCTTACTGTTGGTAAGGAGGGAGAAGGAAGAAGAAGAGGGTATATATTCAAATGAAATCAATTACGAATTTGTGATAAAATCAATTATGTTAAAATTAATTATGTTCAATTATATGATGAAATCAATTAATATGTTCAAATCAATTATGTTCAATTATATGATGAAAAAAATTATGTTCAAATCTTGTGATGAAATCAATTATGATGAAACCCTAACATATACATGAATCACTATTGCGTGATGAAACCCTAACATCAACATACTCTATATGATACCTAAAATTTTGATGAAACCCTAACATCAATTGTGATGAAACTAGGATTACATGTATTGGAATGACAACATACATGTATTTGTTGGCCTAGAAACCCATCCAAGATTTACTCATTAGGAGTAAATCTTGGATAGTCCTCAATTTGGGACTATTCTTGAACACCTAATCTCACTTAGGATGTAAGTGTATAATGTGTATTGGGTTTTCAAGAAAATTTCGGCAGCATTTCCCCATTTGTTCTCTAAGTAAATATGTACTTGGAGAACAACGGGGAAATGCTGCCGAAATTTTCTTGAAAACCCAATACACTTTATACACTTACTAGTGAGATTCGGTGTTGAAGGATGGGATTGGTGGTACATGTACATTTATTATATATAAGAATGACATCACATGTATTTGTTAACCCTAGACCCTAATCTTGTCCTAATATATACTTGTTTTCTCTTTGATCATAGAATGGATAGATCATGGATGTCCATTCACAATCACTGCACCCCAGAGTTTAAATCTGGTCTTGATCAGTTTATTAGATTTGCCGAGGAACATAGGAAACAACCAGGAGATAGGTTCTACTGTCCATGTAGGCATTGTGGTAATAACTTGAAAGTAAGTACTGGTGACAAAATCAAAAGTCATGTCATGTGCAATGTGTTTGTACAAGGCTATACAGAATGGCACTGGCATGGAGAGATTTCAAACACAAAACCAGTGGATTTTGATAGCATTGCTTGGGTGTAAGAAGAAATTGTCTCCAATGACGTAGATGTGAATGAACTAGTTCCAGTAGACATCATTGATGCGATGCTGGATAGTTGTGGGGTAGAGCACACCGATCCACCTCCCATATTTAGAAACATTGTGCATGATGTTGAGATACCATTATACACAAGTTGTACTAAGTTTACAAAGCTTAGCACTGTGTTGAGATTGTATAAGTTGAAAGCTAACAATATATGGAGCGACAAAAGCTTCACTTCATTGTTGACTTTGTTGAAAGAAATGCTTCCTGAAGGAAACGAGCTGCCAATCTCAACATACCCAGTAAAGAAATTGTTGTGCCAATGGGAATGGAGGCCAAGAAGATACACGCATGCCCGAATGATTGTGTATTATTTCAAAAGGACTATGTGGATTTGAAAGATTGTCCAAAATGTGGTGCGTCACTGTATAAATTGACAACTTCAGGGGAGTCTAAAATGCGTTCTCCTGACAAGGTGATGTGGTATCTACCTATAATATCATGGTTTCAATGCTTGTTTGCAAATCTGATAGATGTGAAGAATTTGAGGTTGCATGCAGATGTTAAGAAAAATAATGATGGGATCCTACGACATGCGTCTGATTCCCCACAATGGAAGAAGATTGATTTATTGTACCCCAAATTTGGTGAAGAAGACAGGAATCTAAGACTTGGACTTTGTACAGATGCGATGAATCTGTACGGGACATTGAGCAGCCAACATAGCACTTGTCCAGTCATGCTTGTTATATACAATCTTCCTCCCTAGCTATGTATGAAAAATAAGTACCTTATGTTGTCGTTGTTGATATTGGGCCCTAAATAACCTAGAAATGATATCGATGTTTATCTTGAACCTCTGATTAATGACTAAAAGAAACTCTGGGGTGAAGGTGTGACGACGTATGATGCTTCACAAAGAGAGACATTTTGTTTGCACGCTATGTTGTTTTGCACTATTAATGACTTTCCAGCATACGGGAATTTGTATGGATATAGTGTCAAAGGAGCTAAAGAGTGTCCTTTATGTGAAGATAACACTGATTCAATAAGACTAAAGCATGGCGGCAAGACTGTATATCTTGGTCATCGAAGGTTTCTTTCAAAATTCCATCTGTATCGTAGGAAGTGCAAAGCATTCAATGGCTGGAATGAGGAACGTAGTGCACCTAAACCTATATCAGGGGATGTTGTTAATGAAAGAGTAAAAGACATTTTCAATGAACTTGGTAAGAGATCACAATGTATTATGTCCACACAGAGTGACAATTCTTCATTCAAGAAGAAGTCAATATTTTGGGATCTTCCTTATTGGAGTTCTTTGACAGTCAAGCATAGTATTGATGTCATGGACATTGAGAAAAATGTCTGTGATAGCATCATTGGTACTTTGTTGAATATACCAGGTAAGACTAAAGATGGGATAAAATCCAGATTGGACCTACGTGAAATGGGAATAAGGTCAGAATTAACAGAATTACATGAAATGGGTAATAAAAGAACATACTTACCACCCGCTTGTTACACATTGTCTAGAAAGGAGAAGAAAACTTTGTGTGAATGCTTGGTAAATGTTAAGGTGACACAGGGTTACTCATCCAACATCCGTAGATTGGTATCAATGAAAGATCTGAAGTTGATAGGTCTTAAATCTCATGATTGTCACACTCTAATGGAACAAATATTGCCAATGGCAATTCGATCTATATTTCCGAAGCATGTAAGGTTTGCAATCACCAGACTTTTTTTCTTTTTTAATAGTCTGTGCAACAAAGTTATTGACCCTGATACTCTCAATAATTTGCAAAGAGAAGTGGTTGTTACCCTATGTCAACTTGCGATGTATTTCCCTCCTTCATTCTTTGATATCATGGTACATCTTGTTGTCCACTTGACTAGGGAAGTGAAAATGTCGGGACCAATTTTATTGCATTGGATGTATCCCTTTGAATGATACATGAGTGTTTTTAAAGGTGATGTTCGAAACCGTTATCGGCCTGAAGGGAGTATTATTGAGGGTTATGTGGCGAGAGAGGTTATGGATTTTTGCAATGACTTTCTGAGTGGTAATGACACTCCCGTGAATGACAAGAATATTGAGGAGGTCAAAGGAATTTTGGGATCACAGGTGAAAGTAATCAGCCGTGAGCAGTTGGAACAAGGTCACTTGTATATTTTACACAACATGGATGAAGTGAGTGTTTATATCGAGGAACATACCAATTACATCAAGAGACAACATCCTAGAGCCAGTTTAATGTGTCTTGCTAGAGAGCATAACAAGACTTTTACTAAGTGGTTTGAAGATAAAGTCTTATATCAACTATCTCAAACACCAGATGATATTACAGAAACTATCCAATGCCTCGCCTTTAAACCAAAATCGAATGTTATGTCTTATCAAGGGTTTGACATTAATGGGTTCACATATTACACAAAGCGCCAAGATGATAAGAATGTCATCCAAAATAGTGGGGTCACCCTTCAAGCGTCGACTATGTATTTTGCAAGTGCAAAGGATAAGAGTCCACGTGAAGCTAAAATGTCATATAATAGTGTCATTGAAGACATACACGAGTTTGACTACATAGATTTCAGAATTCTGCTCTTCAAATGTAATTGGGCTTATAACACCAAAGGAGTTATAGTGGATGAATTGGGTTTCACTTTAGTGAACTTTGAAAATATTGGTGATAAGGGGAACCATTCATATTGGCATCATAGGCAAAACAAGTATTTTATATCGATGATCCTGCAAATGATAAATGGTCGGTTGTTCTTCATGGTAAAAGCCAGTTCATTGAAGATCCTATAGATGAAGAAGAGTACTATAATAAGTATGATAACTCCAGTACATTCTCAATTGGGTTGCCAACTCCACAAAATATTGAAGCTAATGATGACTTAAATGTGCGTAGAGATCACAATGAAGGATTATTAATTGATAAAAGATTGCAATTTTAGAGGCATGCATGTTTATATTTTTTTATATGTTTCATTTTTATATGTGAACTATATAAAATGCTAAATGTTTGCTTTTTTAATATCAATATCATTTTCAAATATAATGTTTCATTATCTTCTAGTTAATACAAATGCTAAATGTTTTCCTTTTTAATGACATTTTCAGATGGCTGACCATGGGGATGATGTCCATGATGAGCATGAGGTCCATGATGAGCATGATGTCCATGATGAGGATAATGTCCATGATGATCTGGTGAGGATACCAATGTAAGTTTTAAAAACATATCCTATATTTCTATAGAAATTCATTATCTTCTAGTTATGTCATATATCCTATATTTCTATATTGGGCTAATTCATTGTGTTTATTTTGTCAAATTTTAGGTTGATGATGCACATGTCCCCTCTGAAGCACTGGAGGCACTTGATGCGCATCACCAAAAAGTTAACAAGAAAAGGGGCATCACTCTACTGAAGAAGTTAATAACGCTAAGGGGTAGTGAATCCAGATTGGTTGTGGAGTTTGATAATGCAGGAAATGCAATTGGAGTGAACCGCAATAATTTTGTAAACTATCTTGGGTGTCACTCGAAGCCATTATGGTGTTAAGTATGATAATTGGCATAAAGCTCCTCAGGCAAAGAAAGACTTGATACGGAAGGATTTATGTGTGAGTTATTATTATTTGCAATTTTATTTTTGGATACCAGTTAATAGCAATTCTATTTTACAGAATTTGTTTGAATTGGATGATAATATGCATCGTAAAAGCATGATTCAACACGCTGGAAAGATTCTAAGGAACTATAGGGCAAATCTCAACAGAGAATACATAAAAGATGGTGATAAGAATAAGAAGTCAGCCCTTGAAAAGTGGAACTTCCTGGACAAAGAAGATTGGGACACGTTTGTTGCTTCAAGACAAACTGAAGAATTCAAGGTATTAAGCGTCACTCCCAATTTAATTAATATACATTGTATTCACCTATTCAAGATTAACCTTTAGTGTTACTAACCAAATCAATGTGCATACTAACTAGGCATTCAGTGAGGCGTAAAGAGCAAGGCGTGCATTGAATGTGCATGACCACAGAATGGGTCCAAAGGGCTATGCAGGCGTTCGCCAAAGACTACAGATAGAGTCTTCTGCTACTCAGGAGTCCTCTACTACATGTACCACACCCATGCCTCGCCATGATGTCTGGATAGCTGGGAGGCAAAACAAGAAGGGTGAAATAAAGTAGCCAGTAATTGCTGAGGCGGCTGCGAAAATGGTAAAATACATCTCAACAATGCATGTCGTTCAAATATTGATTATTTGTGGTGTTTACTTACCAATTTCTGTTGATGGTGATTAGTGGGAGTTGTACGAGCAGAGGAAATAGGGCACATTCATTCCTCAGGGCACAAGGGATGAATTGACAGTTGCTTTGGGTAACCCAGAGCATCCTGGACATGTTAGTGGTGCACGCGCTAGTGTGGTTATCAAAGCATTCTTTGGACCATCCCAACACAATCTTGTCGCAAGAGTGGGACTTTCATAAGAAGAGGTAACCTATTCTTTTTTTAGAATGTTACTGCAAAAGGGAATTCAATAATAAGAAGCTAATGTTTCTTTTATTCTTGTATAGGAGAATAAGAGAGTCGAGGATATAGTTGCTAAGAAGGTCAAGGAAGAAATATTTTGGTGGCAGGCTTCCTATCAGCCTATGGTGACCCGCTCTTCTTCTGATGCACATGCTGAGAGTAATCATGTAGACCCACCACCTAGCACGTCTTATGTAAGTATTGTTTATGACATAGTAGCTAGTCTTTTCAAGATGATATGTTTTAAAGATGATATGTATATATGTATAACATTCTTTAAGTAAATTTGTAGGCGTCGAAGCCATGCCGCTTAAAAATTGAAGATTATGTTGTTACAGAGGCGCAAGCTTACCTGTCCCTTCCTGGGGCAATGATTCACGGGACTCCAATACCACAGGGTTACGTTTGTATGAGTCTGATACGTGTAATCCCCAATTGGAGGGAAGTTGTATTGCCATATTCCCACCCGAATATTGATACACTTGGTGAGGCAGAAGGCGGGGTGATATTGTGGCCCAAAGCGGCTGTCGTCTATACTACTGAAATTGTAAGATAAATTTACATTACGTTAAATTGTTAGTGTGTATATATGAGGTCAATTGATCTGAAATTATATATACAGGTTAAAAAGAAGACACTCGGAGCATCTACGCCTCCACCTCCACTTCCTGTATTACCAAGTTGGGTTCGAACTGACCTAAAATTCCCGTTAGGTCCTGCTTGTAAGGGAATGGCAGTATGGCTACGTGCACATAATATACATTGCCCTATAGTTGTTTCTTTAGAAGCAGATTATGCCGGTCAATCATACGAAAGCTCTCTATTTATACAAGATATTATTGAGTTGTTTAACTATAATTATCTGAATACATCAATGATAGAGGCATGGATAAGGTGAGATCTTGTTTATACATCCATATACCTTGTGTAGGATCTGGTGATCTAGTTTCTTATATATTAATGCATACGTAATACATGTTTTGCAATTACTAAGTCGAAATTCAATGTAAACAATTTGGATTTGAACATGTGGGATTTTTTATTCCATCATTGATTAGTCTGGAAGCTAAAGACCCGGATAGCGTTCAACAATACAGTTGTGTTTCTTTTACAATTTTCAGTCAAAAAAAGAAGATGATGATAATAATTCCATTCAATGTGAAGCAAGTTTACTTCGTTTATAATTTGGACTTAAGAAAATTACATTTTTATTGTGGACTTTGAGTTATTAATTTTTAACTTTTTTACCTCTAGCGCTAAGCATTGGGAGTTACTACTTATTCTCCCTGGGACATTCATTATCTATTATCTAGATCCTGCAGGGAGTACATTGAATCCAAAAATTGGACACATAACGAGAATGGAATTATTCTGGTGAGAAATATTTCATTTTTATATACGTTAACATTTGTTATTACATTACTATTTAATTATGCAATTTACTGTGTTACATTAACGTGTAGGGGTTTAGATGCGTTCAAAAAGGCTGGAGGAAAGGTCCCCAGTAAAAGGAACCATCCAATAATTTGGGAAATTGTGAAAGTAAGTTCCCGACTCTAATGTATATGTTATTTATGTGAACTGTGCTTATTTGTATTTTTTTATATTTTGTATCCATTTTATAGTGTACTACACAAGACAACGGCTGGGCATGTGCATACTATGTGATGCGGTTTATGGACATGATTATCAAACATGCAGATGAAATCAATGCCATGCCTAAGTTATTATATATAGTCTCATTAGATAGTATGAAATATATCAATCTTATTTATATATTATTACTTATATATATACATCATTCTCTTTGAAGGTGTTTAAAACTGACCCCACTACAGGTAAAGCCTTAAAAGCTTTAAAAGATGTACATGCTCCATATATGATAGAAGTATTAAATGACATAAGAGAAGAATGGGCAAGATCCATACAAACAGTGGGGACTGTAAGATGTAATTGGGATGTTGATAGCGATGATGAATGATATTTTGTAAATGAATGTTTATACATGTGTTTCTATATGTCTGAATGTTTCTACATGTATTTGAATGTTTCTACATGTGTGAATGTAAAAATTGAATTGATGTCTGAATGCATCTACATATGTGTGAATGTGTGAAAAGAATATTTATTGATTTTGTAGGTTTGTGGTCTATTTGTTGGTTGATATCAATGGATGTTGTAAACCTACAGCTCAATTCCACTGAACTACAGGTTCTCATCCTACGACCAGCCACAATAGGCTTGCAAACTAATAAGAAAAAAAATCAAACCATAGGCGTCGGTTATTTGTCTAAAACTGACAACAAAGGTTTACAGCATCGGTTAATAGCATAAAATTGCCGCCTAATGTTGCGAGACAGCCTGGCCAGCATGGTCATGCTAGACAGCATGGCCGTGGTGGCAGGTAATATGGCGTCGGTTATTAGTAGAACATCGACGTCATTATGGCCAGCACGGTCGTGGCGGAAGATGAGATGGAATCAGTTAATACTTATAACTGACGTTGATGGGGCTCTACTGGCGCATTTGCAGTGGCACGAAGCGTTTTGGCGTCAGTTGGAAAACCGACGCCGAAAGGGTTCGACTTTGAGAGGAACCCACATAGGCGTCGTTTGAAAATCGTCATGAAAAGGGCTTAAATAATCGATGCCAAAGGTTGGATTTGTAGTAGTGCTGGCAGCAAACATGGTGGTCTGCCATGCAATCTAATCATTTCACTCAGTGAGATGGTCATTTCATGTGTTTCCCAGTCTCAGATGAATTTGGTAATTCATTTCCAATAAATGCTAAACAACAATTCCTTTCATCAATAGAATTGACCAATCAAAATGATCAAACATTCTCACAAATTCAGGAAGTTGCTAGAACATTATTTCGGCCCATCTGAGCCGATCAGTTCACCTGGTGAACCAGTCATCTCGTGCTACCCAAGCCGCTTGATTCACCCTGTGAGCTAATCGGTTGGTGCCTATCTTATGCAGAACATTAGCCAATTTAGTTCCAATCAGGCTGACACTCCAAACGATCATCTAAACACTTGATCCGATCTGTTGGTTCTCCAAATGGCAATCTTACTGAGTGAGTCAATCGGTTGGTAGTGCAATCAGCTGATATGTTGCATGAACTGAATACCTAAATACTTTAGTAATCAATTCAATCATCATTCAAGATTAAACTCCTCTTCTAGGTCAAGACCTATGTCTTTAACCCTATAAGGCAAATATTACATTGGCAGTGAATGTCCATGACAACATAAGACATCACAAGCAATGAGTGGTTCCTAGTTGCACATTGATGCTACCCAAGTAAACAAAAAGTTGGAGAATAACTTCTACATATAATCTTTGTATTTTTTTATAATGTTTGTATAGTTCCTTTGTCACTGATATCCAGATTGAACTCGAGGCTTGGAGTAGTTACCATCTTCAACATTCAATCTTATTTCTTGAACCAGAGCAAACTGTCTGAGATATATGTAAGATCAATATCACATACTGACTCACATGTGCATGGTCATGCATTTATTAGTCTCACTAATCAAGAGGCGTAGGATATCATACTCCTATCAGAGGGAAAAATCCCATCTACATCACTCATAGTCGATCACCATGTGTCACAGTCAGCCAATCATCACCTTTATGACAACCCATGTTTTAGGATTGTGTTTGATGATGTCAAAGCAAACAGAATGACATATGATAAGTGTAGCGAGTTTAGATATAAGATCTAAAATCACCACCATCACTATGAGAGGTGAATATGCATATCATGGTAATGGCTTCCATGTATCAGTCTCATGGTGGGTTTGTCAGATACATTGTTCCCTAACATTTATCTGTGTGCTTGGTTTGATATTGCCATATCATGACTAATGATATTATGTTATCTACCAACTCACACTCTGATCTTATGTGTTATTGTTGTCTATCAACATTCCACAGTAGCAACTGATCAGGGACGTAATGAGAATTTACATGTTTACTCTTGACATTCGCATGATCTCATCATTCAAGTCTTATACTTGAAAACATGTGTCATAGAGTAAACATTATTCTTTAGACATTTATAATGTTACATCATTATCTCATAAAGGAATTAAACTAAATAAAGTGGAAGATTGTCTTTATTAATCAAATTATTTACATATGATGTCATTACAATCATCATATGATTGGATCTTTGGGCATACATACCAATAGGTCCCAACCTAGCCTACATGAGAGCTAAACCCTAAGTCAGAAATTGAGAGAATCAACATAGTCATCATTCCAACATTATAAAATTTTCTGAATATGAAATTCACTAGTGATATATCGAGTGTCATCTCAAAATCCAAAGGTGTGATCATAAGTTTCGTCCCATTACCTAGACTGATTATTGTGAGCCAAAATTTCACAAATCAATATCCATAGTTAAAGTTTGGATGTTAGAGTCATAGGTTCAGAAATTCTAAATCTAAGGTTTGGAAATACAACTAGACCTTAGGGGTGATCATTCATCCATATTTAAAAATCAATCAATAATAAAGCAACATTTGTCATTACAATCACCAATACCATTATGATGGTATTCAAGGTCGATGAATGATCTGGACCTAGGTCTTTTTAGGAACTTAACCACAAGCTATAGTCAACATTATCATACTTCAAGATAATCATCAGACTGCGATTCAAGATCGAGTATCAATACCATCATGGGTTTGATCTATTATAGAGTTAGGTCAAGAAATCAACATCATGTGGAAGGGGTTACCTAACAAACTATAAGTAATAACCATATCAAAATCTAGAGGTAGTGATAAAAGGGATGTGACCTAGGTTAGGGGAGTCATTAGTCAAATACCACCCTAATCTGAGACACTTGTCCTCACTAGTCATGAACCATTAGGTATGTCAAATTAGGTAGAGTATCTATTATCAAATCCAAATCATAGGGTCATGATATTAAAGATCAAGATCATAATAGGGAAGCCATATTTCATGATTTTTATTATCAAGATCATAACTATATTCCCTTCCTTTCATGATTAAGGTAACGGTATAGTTTTGGAAATTTAGAAGTAAAACTGGGCCCTCCAAGAGTTACAATATAATAGGACAAGTTTGATATCCATGTCCATCATATTATTCGAAATTGAGATTACCAAGGGGCGTAGAATCTATGGGGAATTTCCTCTTGTATCAAAGTATTTTATATTGATTTAAGGGTCCAAGGACATAGTCATACCGAGTATGAACCTCTTATGTATCAATGGGTAAAGATTTGGTTATTTATATAATTGAGGTTTGATCAAGATAAGGATGATTAAACCTCATCAACCATGACTGTAAAACATGAGTTCCACTTTATTTCACTACATCTATGATTTACCTCAAACTAGAAAGCACACATGCTAAATTTGGCAACATTGAGTTTGTATGATCTAAGGTACCACACATGTGTACATCAATTTCCAAAGAATTTCATTATGTGAAATGGAACTTTCAATCTAAGACCATATCATTCCATTTACATTTTGATTAACTTTCATTATTTCAAATTAATTTTAGTTTTTGCATGCATAATATATCAAACTTTATAAATCATGTGATTAAAAGTCATGAGAAGAGAATCACATGAGGAGATTAGAAGACTAATTACTTATGATCTTTAATATAGAATCTAGAGTATATCCTACTTACCACTTATGCTATCGTGCAATAGAGGAAACCCAAAAAACACACAAAGTTCATGCAGTGTCAGACCACAGAGGATTTCTCACTCATAGTCACACAACCCTAGACCCGGACGGTGGTAGAGAGACTTTCCATGTATAGATTGGTATGCATGTAGACATACACACACAAACACATAGACAAACAAATGCACACACATATGTATGTATGTATGTATGTATGTATGTATGTATGTATGTATAGGATTAAGAGAGAAAGATTTCTCCCCCCCTATCTGATGCCTGTGGCGGAGGCCGAACGCCCTAGAGGGTGGTAAATCAAGGCGGAAACTAGGATTCAAACCATGGTCCCTTTGTTAGGGGACACCGTACTTGACCACTTGAGCAACTCCTTATCGGCGTATGTATGTATGTATGTATCTATGTATGTATGTATGTGTGTCTGTGTGTTTGTGTTTTTGTTTGTACACTCATATATGTGTACCCCTCTTGATTTAACATGATTGCAAATGTCTAAAAAATAATATAAACCTTCTACATTTAATGTATACCCATTGGATTACATATGTATAAAAACCACCTTGATTTGACATTCGTGGATCATTAAATGAAAAGGTATCATTTTCTCACCAATTGTATGTCATAAAAATTGGAGATGTTGTTGGATGATATAAAACTATATCTCAAGATGTACACACGATATGGTTGTGTTCTTTAAAATTGTTCAATCTAAACAATGTTTATTCAGTATGTGTGGTTGGATTGAGTTAATGTATTCTATATATGCCATCTTGATGTTGGGTACATTTAACTTACATGTAACTCAAAGTATGAATGATCCAAGAAGGCCAATTGGGGATGCTCCCAAGATGCAACACTCACACACTAGTCAACCACATTAAGCTTAATTCATGACTCACACTAAATATTTTCCTAATTTATTTCAAACATAAAACAAATTGGAAATAAATACAAAAATGTAAAACTACCTAATCATGGGTTACCTCATAGAACCACCCTTGTTACTGACCAAATCTAGAGACAATGAAGCTTCAACCCAGATCATCTCCCACTGTAACTTACTCTCCCAGTCATGGCATGACTCGTTTTGGTAATGCAAACTCAAGACAATTATCCTCAATAACCATTGTAATGAACATTCTCTCTACATCTAAGATCAAATCCATTGTCACCTAGAAAGGTCCACCTAGTAGTAATTATGCACTCTGGTATTGGTAGATATGCATGTTTAGGAAGTCTATAAGTAAAATGAGTCTGACCACCTTTACAATATTATCTTCAAAAATCCTCATGGTTGCGTTGTAGACTTGTCTACAAATTGAATTCGAGGCTCCTCACTCGTAGCTATTTAAGTGTATAGATTGGTATCCAAATTATATTAACTTTGGAATCACAGTGCCTATGCAATTGATGGCCTCCCAATGAAGCAAGGGTTGTTGAAACACCTTATACTTTTGTTCTTCTTAGGAAACTCCATCAATATCAATGTGCTAAATTTCTCATAAAGTACCACCACATATGTGTCCTTGACCTTATACTTGTTATTGATTGTATTTTATAAAAACCATCTCATAATCAAGTATTTGTTCTACTGCGTACATAAAAGAAATATTGAATCTTACATAATATATTTAGAAAATTCTTATATTTCTATTCATCTTTCTATGTCTTCAAACTATGAGCGAAAGAGATAGATGCATTGACCCTATGGTGGTTTAGAGGTATGTATATGTCCCCTTCAAGCTTATTTAGTAATAGTTGTCTCAAACTCCTCTTGTGGGTCACCTCCTATGAGAATTGTGGAATAGGGGTCACAAGATGTCAAACCCCATCTGGCGCATGTCTTTCCTTAGTAATTTTTCCACTCCTCAAGGTCATTGCACTAACATGTTGATGATTTGGTGCATCCTACTATATTAGCTTATTTGTGAATGCAATTTTTTTATCCATTATGTAGTATGGGTTTCCAAGATCTAGTTATATGCTCCTTGGTTCTACATATTTTGGATTTGACAAAATATAGTTCATTTTTATTCATCTACTATGTGACATGTCCTTCATCATGCCTAGTCTTCTGGACTTCCAGTTTTTAAATTGAGATGATTGTTCCTCTAGTACTGATTTCCCATGTACATGGAAGCATCTCATGTGGCATGTGTTTTATTGGAATTTAGTGCTCCTAATTTCTTTGTTAGGATTCTAGTAATGACTTATATTCTAACACATCCTTTACATGTAAGACACTTTTCACTACTTTTGGGTATTCATTCTCTCCTCCATATGCTGGTTCATTTCCAAATTCTTTAGTTTCTCCTAAATATATTAGAAAAGTGTCTAGGAAGAAACCTCCTTCTGCAAAGTCTAACATATTCCTCTCTAACATTTATAGTCCATGGAAGAAGGTCTTCCCCTAATCATATATGTTTATCTTGTAATAAGGATATTTCCTCACCATGTCATTAGATTTATCTCATGCCTCAGAGTAAGACACATTCATACCCTACATGATTATTTTGATTTTACCCACTAAATCCTCATAATCTAATGTGTAAGTAGTGCTCAAATATTTAACAATTGTCTTGTCTCATGATTCTATGTAATTCAATGCCAATGTGTTGTACACAGTCTTTGGTTTGTCAATTAGAGCAAAATGGTTGAGTTTCAAATAATTCATTGTAGTTGACATTATATTGATCTCCATAGTATTGCAACACTCCAAAAAGTTAATATAGTGGTTCATTAGGTCCTCATGAAGATGCATGTGGTATGTTTGAGTCTTCACTAGTGCCACAAAGATTGTATTTATCATGTAGTTTCCCACATGTATTGCCTTCTTTCTACTAGGCCATTATCATGTCGTGACAAACAAGTCATTGATCTTGTCCTAAATAGTCTATTGTGGCTCATCCTAAAGAGGGTTGTCAATGTCATTTTGTGTTGTCGTCACCGTCATGATCAATAATATTTATTGGATATTTCTTTTCTTATTGATCAATGACATGTATGTTGGTAGTGATTTTAAACTCTTGTTTGACACAAATGTCCCTGGTCATTGTGTACATTTTGTGGTCACTATCAATTGTTGACCATGCATGTACTATGCCGAAGTAGTTGAAAAGAATAGGAAGGTATACGCTCATATGATACAAGAATTGTATGAATTAAGTTCTACAATAACAAAAGAATGACCTATAGTAGCTAGTCCTAGAAAACACAGTTCTAGTGGTGTTGTTCATCAACTGTCTAGTAATGATGCTAAAACTTGACATGCCAATATTGTTCATGCAAGATTAGGAATATGGTTGTTAATTAATAAAGATATCTAAGTCTTGAGTAGTTGAATTCCAAGGAGTTAGTCTACTGGGCACTACTATGAAGTAGAAATAATCAACTACGATGATTTAAAAGGGTTGATTCTAGTTTTAACTAACTAGTGATAAAGCTAAAAAACTAATTAAAAGTTTATTTGGTTGTCAATATGAGATATTGTCAACAATATTAGTTGCGACAATTCAATGATGTAATTTAGATTAAATATGTTAAAATGTTGATTATTTCTCATTTTAATAGGTATTGCACGAGAATGTTAAGTCTTTATAAATCATAATATTTTATAAAAGTGATGCATCCTACTTCTCTAGTATTCAAACACAACTAAATCTATTTCAAAAATTGTATACAATGACAAAGACACGCATACCCTAGCTACTTTTGTGCTATTATGGATATGAATTCATGGAGGAAATCTACTATAACTTGTGTGTTATAACTAAAAATCCAATTTGACATATCAAATATAATATCTTATCATATCTGACATAGCTAATCTTCATCCATGAAATGAAAATCAATAATCTTCATACATTAGGAACAAGTCAAGCTATTCTGAATCCTAGAGGAAAAGACATTACTTCCTCATGAATGTAATGTGATCCACACAATCAATACAAGAGAGGATATAATATTTTATTAAAATATGTAAAAAGGAAGAAATCTTAGAGAAGTGTGTGATGCGGCCGATATCGGTGTCTCAAGGTGACTTCTATACATTAAATCTATCATTTCCTGCTATATGGACGTCACATAAACCTTCTCCTCTCCCCACTTTCATCAAACATCTTAAAATATGATTAATGAGGTAGATCTACAAGTTACATTTTAAAGTGACCTATTTTAAGTGATTACTAATGACCAATTTTTTAGTTGATTACATTTAAGTCAATTGTTAAGTTGTGGGGTTAATTAATCAATGGACATTATTGATGCGTAGAGAAGAAATTATCAACTTATCATTGCTAAAGTATACCCATATGGATGCATAATCATGAATGTTTTTGTGTTGCATAGAAAATTTACTAGGGTCACCATCATCTTTGCACAGATTCATCAAGCTTAAGAGCAAAAATTCAACTTGATTTATGCAATTAAATATGTATCAATGAACATTATGAATATATAAATAGATAAAGATATAAGTAGATAAGAAATTATGAAATTTGATACAAAATGGTTAGTGTTCTACTAGAAATTAATTGACTCAAATAATGTATAGTAAAGGACAGAAGTATATATATGCTCACTCAAAATACATAGAGAATATGCAATAATTATGTGTGCATTAATATGTCATGTGTGAGTCTACCCAATTCTGGTGGAATGAAAACTATATTTTTGATATCATATAACATTTAATTGTACTTGGATATATTTAATAAAATCTTTCTATTATATGAAACACAAAATGATCTAATAGGGACTCTAGTTGTATTGGACAATCTTTCTATTATATATCACTGCCTAGTCTACTCTACTCTTTGTAATCATATAAAAGATAATGAACCCTCACTAACTATGGAACACATATAAAACTTCAATACACTTTGAAAATATCAAATATTATCTCACACACTTAATCTCAAATATTTTACTACTGTGAAAAAATAATTCCATCCTTGAGGGGGAGCCTCTACAAGTCACACCACATTTCTCTCCACATTTAATAATACCATTGTAGAAGTTATCTTGTTCTTCTCAATGTATATCCTCATAGGTTATTTAAAGTTAATGGACATGCCTTTTCCATGCATCTTTGTGATGCGAGGAGGATTCCTTTTTTACCTATATTATCCAAGGAATAAAGATCAACCTTGTGTTTCTCCAACCAGCAATTAAGTCATCATATCCCACAATGAAATCCACTAATCCATTCTTCCTGGCATGTGTTTTGTGTTATTTTCTTATGACTTATGTTTGGTGATAATATCTTCCTAGAAATGATAAGGGTGAGCATATTCAAATCTAGCTAGATTAGAAGGTATTTTTTATTTTCTATTACCCATTGTAACTATTCTATTTTTGGATTGGGTCATTGATCCTCCTCAAGATGTTAGCTTCACATGACTGACTTGTCATTATGTATAGTCAAGAGTTAGTGGAGATGAGGATGATCTAAATGAGAGGAGGTATGGATAACGAGTATGATGAAACAAGGTTGTAGTTTCACCCTTTCATGTTATCTTACTTGAAATCAGTAGGATCTACCCTATAATCTCTTGACTTAGATTCACGTAAGGTTTAAATATTTTCTAGGTTATCATTTTTTATAGGAGGTGAATCCTTTGGTTTTAGGTAGCCAACATTAATTCCATTTTTCTTTCATTTAATATTGACTAAGTGTATTATTATGTATTATATCATAAAATTGGTGCTTCAGAACAATATAGAAAGTTATATGGAAAACAAGCTTCACGTGTGTAAAAATTTGGCAATGTTTAGAAACCATGAGACACATATTGTATAATAAGAACCGATTGAATAGAAAGTCCTAGAATTTCATCCTCCAGATGATTGAAAAAATTGGGTATATTGTTCCCTTTTCTTAATACTTTTGGAAAGAAATATTTACTAGGGTATATATTCCTTATTATAGGATCAAAATTGATATATAATTCCATGTTTCTCCCTGTTGTAACTATCTTTGTTTAGCATCTTTTATATAGATCTACTTGTACTATCAATAATTCATAATGCTATTGGTTCATGTCCCCTTGAAACCATTTTTCATGCCTATTTTCTATCTTTCCCTACACAAAGTGCATGACACGAATTTTAGTGTGCATTCCTCAATTGAGTCTTGATCATGATATCAATGACTTCCATGATAAATATTATTGTTTGGTCATGGGGTTGTCATTTTTTTTTGTATGTCCCCTCCTATAAGGAATTTGATGATGATAATGCATGGTCCACATTTACTTGGTTTTAACTTGGTTGATCGTATTGTTTATCATATGGACATGGATAATTTTTACCATGCTTAGAAATGTACTTGCAGTTTTATCTTTTTTCTATTACGTATTTGAGAAATATGTTAATCTTTTCTTGTCTTTTACAATTTATGAAGGCGCTTTTGGATTTTTCAGTTTATTTATCTACTTCTTCCATTTTTCATTGGTTGTGGTGTAATTTCTTGAATCGCCATAAGTAACTCTTGCATTTAATTCATAGACTAATGGTTGGTTATTTAGCTTTAGTGGGAAACTTGTCAATCGTGGAGAAGTTTCTATTTACAATTTATAACAAGTTTAATTGTATAGAATTCACAATTTTATGTTCAATTTTCTAAAATTTCTTTATTTTTACAATTGTTGCAATTATTTCAAAACTGTCTTTTTTCATGTCAAAATGTTTTATATTCCAATTATCCATGCTCTCAAAGTTGCAACAATAATATGCCTTTTTTTATTCCTACTACATTTGTATCATATAAGAATATCTTACACTTATTAAACATATTGCATTAGTTTGTATTTGAATCTTTTTGATGGCTACATCCCCTATTCTATGATTCTTAACAATAGTACATATATATACATTACAATGAGCCATCAGATTTAGGTTTTTTTAACATTGTTTTCTTATGCATTTGTCATTAATCTTTAACACTCAAACACAATTGACTATAGAAATGAGAGATTCATAAGGAATAATTAGATTTATAGTTACCGATTGTTCTAGAAGAAAATGGTTAGGTGACCAATATTTTCATTGTTAATTATATTGCTTTAGTAGTGCATTTTATATTTTGAGTCCATAAGTGGATATCTTGTAATTTACTTTCATTGATGGTTCATTTTAGTGACTTTTATGTACAACTTAAATTGTGTATGACTTCAATATCAAATACATTTTAACATACCTACATAATTAAACAACATCAAAAAATATTGATGTTTCATTGCTTTATAGAATCACATTAGTAAGTTGCCATTCAAAAAACTAATTTTTACATAATTCTATCAACAAATATTTTATTCTTTAATACACATGAATATAGTAGATAGAAAAGGCATTCACTGTAAAATAATAGTAATAGAAAGGGAATGTATGGCATGCTTCTACTTTAGGTTTAGCAAGATGGTATGTTCCATCTAGAATTGCACTAAATACTAGATCAGTTTTTTCCCAGCTCCAAATTAAATATCAACAGAGGACTTCCAACGGAGCAAATGATGGTAAGAAATAGTTTCCATTTTCACGAACACTATTTTTTTTTCAAATTATCTAGAAATATACAACTCATGGAAAAAATATCTAAACTTGTTTTGTATTCCTCGAGATATGTTGATCTAAATTAGCTTGTCTTATTTGTATGGCTTGTCTAATCAGAGGTCTCGTGAGCCTCAATCACACAAGAACATATATGCACTTAGCTATTTTTTTGTCTTTGTGTTTGATTGTTGTGCAAAACCCACATTTTTGTGGTTGAACTTAAAATTGTGTAATATGCATCCTAAGAGCAAAATGCCTCCGACATCAATCGTCGTGACTTTTTGGGTTGTGACCCTCACCTTGTAGTTGAGTAGGACATTTAGTTTTCGTAGTTGTACCAAAAAGTGGCATTGCAATTTCTAAGGCCTTTGAGGATCATGTCGATCATTGTATTTATTATGTCCCAATGCCCCCCTCCACCTCTTTCCTCTATAGTATTATTCTTCTTATCACTTTTATGGCAAGAAAACCTATATATGTATTGAAATCCACTAAGTTCATGTACACACTCAAGGACTATTAGCATCTGAAGAGACCTTATTTAACTTCGTATTTGTGGGTCAACTCAAAACATTAGATTGAGCCATCAATGTCATGTGGTAAATGTAGGGTCATTGATGTTTTATTCAAAGTCTAGTTATATCGTCATTTATTATAATTTCATCAATGGTTGTTCAATCTCCCAAAATGGTTTGTGAGCTACCACAACGTCTATGGTTCGATGGAGTATCATTACGAACCATCCTTTGATTCCCACATAATCATAAATGTGTTTGTTATAAGGCATCCTCTCTTTGTGTGTTGTAGGACACAAGTTTAGGGGTGCTGAAAATAGTTAGTAGCTAGATAAACTGATTGTCCTATTTAATACGTTTGTTGTTTATTCACAACATTAGTAAGAGTAAACCTTCTATCTTTGTCTATTTTATAAACCAATATGTAACACAACGATTGTGGTTTGAGGTTGATGCACTTCGTTCATCCCTATTCGTATAGTATTTACAAAAACTCACAAAGTACCAGTCAACAATTGTGGTACACTATGAAGTTTCTAATTGCCTTGGTCTACATGCTTACTCACTACTCAATGATGTTTTATCATACACCAAGATGAGCACAATTCATGCATTACGCTATAGATTTCCTTTTTATTTTTCAAACTAAAATCAACATTGCACCATTGAGCCATAAGGGTTTTTAAGATTTGGAACACGTCAGCTCCACGAATACAAAATTTGATTATGTAGATAAAAAGATGTTTCTTATCCATAAATTCGTTGTTTCGCCCTTTACACCAGTGTTGTCCATAATTTGATCTCACTCTTGCCACTGCACTTATGTGTCGCTAAATAGTACTCATTTTAACATAGAGCAAAACTTCATTATGAAATTTAACCTTCTCATTTTTTTAACCTTCTCATTATAAATAGCAGAGGATCACCTTTATCATATAACCACAAGAAAGAGTCTATAATTGTTTCTATACACCTTTTATTTGGTTTCTCTACTAAGGTATCAAACCCACAATTTGTGGCTAAGATATCGACCAGCCATAGCTATTGATTTTAGCTTATAAGTACACATTAGCTTATTTATATAGGGAAAATCAATTATAAATCCACATTTTCCTCCAATAAAGTTATATATTTCAAGAAATATTTGACGTAGTGTTTTATGACCATGGTATCAAAGTATGTTTTTTTCATAAGAAGATAAGTGTGGATTATTCTAGAAGTATATGAATGTCTCATTCGTATACATATTAAAATGTGTGCGCCGATTCATATGGTTTCTAGACACAACGTTCATAAAGTGAAACACAATGAAAATAATAACCATATTACCCCTACAAATAATAACTTTATTTTGGTGATCATAATCATAGGTAAGAAGATGAAAGATTGTCTTTACAAGTTTGTCAAAATAAACTAGACACATCAAAATGGTTGATGCAATTTAATGTGTCAATATATTAAAACCAATTTTGCAATGATTGTGGTGAGTATTTATAGCAGCTTCAAATGAATTATGAAATCTTACTTTCCCATATTACTTATTATCTTCAATTTGGAAGTTCATGTCTTAATAGTTATGTACAAATTTAATGTTTGTAAACATGTCTGAAATCACAGAAATTGTTTGTCTCCCAATTTTTTTTTCTATTTTCATAAGAAAACTAACTGTTGTCCTACATATAGTAAATGTGTTGTCAGGAATTTATTAATCACCACACTAAAATTCTTCCCAGATTAAAATTGGAAAATGACCTCCTAAAATTAGTTTTTCTTAGACTTCGATGTCGAGTATAGCACATAGAGAGATTCTTTCACATGTAGTATGAGTTTAAGAGATTTGCAGTGATACCAAGTAAATGTTGCATATGATATGCACATGTGTCTGATATATATTCAGGCTGATGGTTAAAACTCACATAAACACACACATACACATATATAAATATATATATATATATATATATATATATATATATATATATATTATAGATCCTTTGTCTCAGATATCCAGTTCAAACTCGATGCATGGATCGAATAGTCATCCTCTTCAATATTCAATTCATGTTTCTTAAACTAGAGTAGACTATTGAGTTATATATGAGATAACTATCACATATTGACTCACATGAGTATGACTACATATTACTCAATCTCTCTTATCAAGTGACCATGATAGCGTATGTGATAGAAAGGACAAATACCATCAATATCACTCGTAGTCATCCCAATGTGTCATAATGAACCCAAGAACCACCTTTATGGCAGCACTTATTCAAGGTCATGTTGGATGGTGTCAAAATACATTGAATGACATGTGATGAGTGTAGTGACTTCAGGTCAAAGACCCACAATCACCACTATCAGTATGAGAGTTGATTATGACTACCATTTTGTGGTCTCCATGTATCACTCTCAAGGTGCATTTGTCTAATACACTGTTCTGTAACAAGTATTTGTGCGCTTGGTCTGATATCACATATGATGACTAATGAGATTTTGTCACCAACAAACACACATTCTAGTCTCATATATTATTATTGTCTATTTTGCTTCCAAAGTAATATCTGACTAGGGACATTTATCTCGAAATTGAATAAAATAGAATAAATAAATAAATTTGTTCAAATCAATTACATCATGTCACATTATAATCATCACATGATTGGCTCTCTGGGAATACATACCATTAGACTCCCACTTAGACTAAAAGAAAATCCGTCATGAATCTAATTCCAAGTGATCTAGCATGTCCATCATTCTTTTGCTACAAAAGTGTTTTTGTTAGTGGGCCAACAACATTGCCTTTGGGCTGTATTATGCAAATATTCACATCTCCTCATTGTATAATCTCTCATATGATATAGAATTTTTGTAGTATGTTCTTGGAACACTAATGTGATATGGGTTCATTAGCTTATGAAATATCTCCATTCTTGTCATAATACAACTGTATTACATTGCTAATGATGCGAAGCGCCCTAAGTTCACTGATGACATTCTTGATCTAGACAATTTTCTTTTCTACATTGGATGTAGAAAAATACTCGACCTCTATTGTGGAATCAATAAATGTCTCTTACTTGGAACTCTTCCCACTCACAACTCTATTGCTTAGGCAAAATACAAATTTTTATTGCGATTGAAATCATCTTTCTCAGTTTGGAAGCTTGCACTGGTATAACCCCCTTACACCCAACTCTTCCTCACCGCCATAAACAAAAAAAATGATCCTTAATTTTTCTCATGTACTTAAGGATTCTCTTTATGGAAATTTAGTTATTCTCATTGGGATCTGACATATATCTTCTTGTCATGCCTAAGGCATACAAGACATTGGGACAAGTTCATAACATTGAATACATGATAGATCCAATTGTATATGTATATGGAATCTTACTCATGCGTTATCATTCTTCACAAGAACTGGGACATTGGGATTTAAAGAGGCTAATTCCATGAGACATGGGTACATTCCCTCTCTTTGAGACCTGCATGTTGAACATCTTCATCACTTTATCAATATATGCACTTTTCCTTAGGCAAGAAGTCTTCTAGATCTATCTCTATATATTTGGATTCCTAAGATATAGGATGCTTCACCTAAATCCTTAATAGAGAATATACTTCCCATCTAGTTCTTTACCATTTGTAAAGTAGGAATGCCATTCCTCATCAATAGTATGTTATCTACATACAATATGATGAATATAATTATATCCTACTAATCTTCTTATACACACATGGTTCATCTTCATTTTGACTAAAGCTAAACTCTTTGATTGTCTCATCAAAATGAAGATTCTATCTCTGAGACGTTTTCCTCGATCCATGCATTAAACTTTGTATTTTACAGACTTAATTGGCTTTCTTTGGATTTATATAAACCTTTAGGTTGTTTCAAGTTACTAACCTTGTGGATGAGATCATATGAATGTTAAGAGCATATAAATATTTTCATTATGTCCTTGATTGGTTGTCATTGTGGGAGGTTGATAGACAATAATAACACATAATCACATGTCATTGGGTATGCTTTGACATCACCAAACACAGTCCCTAAACATGGGTGGTTATAACATTGATGATTGGGTGACTTTAACACATGGGGATAGACTGTGGCTGATAGATATGGTATTTGTCCCTCCTACTGGAATATGGTATCCTGGCCACTTGATAAGCGAGTTTGAAAAATGCATGTGCATGAAAATGTGAATCAATATATGATATTGATGTCACATTATCTGAGACTATCTACTCTTGGTTCAAGAAACATGTATTAAACATTGAGATGCTGACCAACCACGCCTCAAGTTCATCATGTATATCAGAGACAAAGGAATTATACGATCACTACAACACCTTACATAGATTGTGGGTTGAAGTTTCTCTCCAACTTTCCATTCACTTGGGTAGCACTGATGTGCAACTAGCACCAGTCTCTTCTTATAATGTCATAAGCTTGTTATGGACACACACTGCCAATAGATATTTGACATATAGGGTCACACACATAGGAACTCATTTAGAAGAGGAGTTTGATCTTGCATGAGAATGGGATTGATTACTAAAGTGTATAGGTATTCAATTCATCAACTGATTGCTTGATTGGCTGACCAAGTCTGCCAAACAACCGTCTCACTAGGTGAGATGGTCGTTTGGGCAGCCAGATAGGCATCTCAAGTAGTTGAGATAGCCGTTTGGGGGTCACAATGATCGAAGTGTGAATTGGGTTAGTTCTACCCTTGAGCTGGTCAGCTCATCTCAACTCACTAGACATTCATTTGAGTGAGTGAGACGGGCATCTCACTTGGGTGAGATGACCCGATTGGGACTGAATGAAGGTTCAGGATGTTTCCCAAATAGTTTTGATTGCACTTACTTGATGTGCAAGTAAAATCAATATGTATATTAATTGGAATCAAAATTTCCAAATTCATGTGCAATTGAGAAAATGTCAAACGACCATTTGGCAGTGTGAGATGACCGTCTGCGTGTATAAAATAGACATTTTGGCTGACGTAGGTTGCAAAAGTTCAAGTTCTTCCAGTCCTTTCCAATCCCACACGAACCCATACAGACTGGGAACCTTGACGCTAACCTCGTCTATAAAAGGACGGGTATTGGGGGATTCTCAAGACACAACACAGAATGTTGAGAATTAGTTCCTCTAAAAACTTTTTTCCTCTCTGATTGTGGTAACCAAGATAGCCCAGACAAGTCCTACCTGATAGGGAGGGATATCCAAAGGGAGAGAACAACTAATAGTTGTCATTGTGGGAGAGTAGGTTAGTACACCAATGGAAGGCATACCTCCTTGTTGTCTGTTCATGGTAAATGATAGCAGTTCTAGTTGGTTCATGTAGACTACTCTAATGGTAAGAGTCCTTTGGTTACTACTCGGAGAGCAAAGTCAAGCTGCAGTCCGTATCAAGACCATCAGAATCACTATAGAGGTTGCGCAGATAGTTGTTCATGGTGAAGACCAAGAGTTGTACAACCAACGTCCAAGAGCAACTTATCAATAGTTGCAAAGAAGTGGGTTTGTCATAGGACTTTCTCCAGGACCAGGTATAACTCACTAAAACCATCCTTCCATTTCATTATAGTTGACGTGATCTTGTTGTTATGGGAATAAAGATAGATTTTTTTTTGTTTCTGTTGCTATGCTTTGTGCTCGTGCTTCCCAATAGTTGTATCAGAGCCACATCAATTTACTATGTTTTAGGATAACTGATATGATTGGATTTTGTTTTTATCATTTATGTATTGCATACGATGCTAACATTTCAACTTCTCTCATATGTGTATCTGATCAAAGACCACATAATCACAAACTAATATATATATATATATATATATATATATATATATATATATATATATATATATATATATATATATATATAAATATATATATATATATATCCAATTTACACGCGTTGCCCTAAAAATGGTTTTGATGGTGAATGTGTAGCGTGGTCATGGCCTAAACCCTATTTTTGTGTGTAGTTGGATGGTTTGGTTCTTGTTTATCTCGGTCTGCTTACCGAGCCTCTACTTCTCTCTTCCCAATGTAAACTAAATGCTTTCCTACCTTTGCTCCCTCGAATGCTACTCATGGTTTCTCTTATTCCATGTAATAATGTAGCAACATGATAGCTTCTTTTCTTACAATAACGTTGAATATGTTCATTGTTGGTTGTGACGACTAGTACATGAGACGAACTGATGGTCTGGAGGACCATGGATGATAGAGGATGATGGAACCAGATGACCACCTGGTAGGCCCAACCAACCATATGGAAGGAGTCCAGATATCATTTGGACAGGAGGCTAGACGACTGTCCCAAAAGTCCCAACTGACCATTTGGAAGGAGTCCAAACATGGGTTGGATAGGACGACCGACCAACCGGACAAGAGGCGAGATGAACGGTTCAAAGGTTGAACTGATCTACCCAGATTGGCAGGCATAGATTTACATCAACCGCATGTTCATACATATGATGTGATGATTATCCTAGGTGGTTGTAATTCCTTGTGGCTCCAAGGAATTACAAGTAGACATGGCCATATTCATCGCTTTTTGTTTTAAATTGCATGTTTATGTTGTGGAATATAGCATGTATATGATGCCTACTATATCTGTGGTGATGATTTAGAGTATATGTATATATATGATATTTATAAAACCCCTCAATCAACATATTAAGTCTAAGATAATTTCCAATATCAATACACATGAAAAACTTGTTTGACCAAGCGTAGGTTACACCAAAATGTGGTGCATCATCTACCTCATGGAAGTGTGATGGTAGTAATGCAGGTGTCACCAAAGTAGGGTGCATTATTATCGTATTGGCTATTGGGTCAGGATTAATTGGTGACTTGGAGAGCCCAAGCCCATAAGCATGTAGATGATCATGGGAAGGAGTTGTGCATGTCATCTATCCAAGAGTTTCATATGATGCAATTGGCAAGTTTGTCTACCTAAATAGACAACTTGTGGGCACTTAGCTAAAGCCGGCTCATGACTTGATGAAATATGGATCTTGACACATTAGAAAAACAATTGCCGCAATATTTTGAATTGATACTTGAGTGTTATCAATTTGATCAAAATAATGACAACAATAATTAACTAAAGATCTAATTATTATCACCCAAATTCTAATCAAATCAAATCAAATCAAAAATAAGTTTTTGACAAAATTGTAAATTCTTTTGTAGAATCAAATGGCAACAAAAAAATCACTTTACTCTGTGATCGATCCTTGAGAAGGACAAACTTATCAGGAACAACTTCCATGATTGGTTCAGGATGATGAGAATTGTCCTTATGCAAGAGTTCAAACTCTATGTCCTAAAAATGCCAGAACTAGAGGAACCAACTCAAAATGCTCCAAAGGCTGACAAGGATGCTTATAAGAAACATACTGAGGACCTCATCGATGTCAAGTGTCTGATTCTATGCTCCATGAACCATGAGTTGCAGAGGCACCATGAGAACATGGGGGTGATTGAGATGGTCACACATCTCAGGAACATGTACAAAGATCAGGAAAGATAGGAGAGATGATTTCTCCAAGATGTTGTTCAAGTGTAGCATGGGATAAGAAGACCTATTTGGTCCTCATGTACTCAAGCTCAATGGGTGTGTGGAGAACTTGGTTAGGTTGGGATTCTCCTTGGGTCAAGAGTTGGCCATTGATGTGATTCTGTAGTCCCTTCCAGAGTCATATAGTCAGTTTGTCATGAAATACAACATTAACAACTTTGACAAGCTATTGACAGCGTTATTGGGCATATTCAGAATAGTTGCGACACAAATGAAGAAAGACAATCCCACATCTGACATGGGCTCTCTCTCTCAGCCATTATACGATCAAAGCGACTTCATCTGCACACACTGTGGTCCTTTTCTGACCTTCACGAGGTCCCTTCACCAACATCATCTTAATGAAGTGGCGAACGACACAACCTCCCCTACAGAGCTTCTCTACATCCCGACACTGGATATGGTGGTTATCATCACATCTTACAAAGGATAAGAACTGTCTCTAGATATCACCCTGAATGAGCACACATGCTCTCATCAGACCCTCTAGCCTAGATCATATTAACCATTAGTTAGGGATGATAAACTGTACTAACATCGAGTTCTTCATGTACCCACTTCCACCGCATGGAAGTGGATCATTAGTTTATACACAAGAACTTTTGAACTCGCATCATGGCGTAGTTGAACCATCTCTCTCCCATATGTAGTTCAACTGGATCCTTCCCTTGAGTATTCTTCATTTCTCATGTCATATAGGTAAGGCGGTCTACCATAACCCATATTTCATATCGACCTTCCTTGGTCTCGGGGAGACTTACAACATCCATAGTGACAAACTCCCATTCCCTCTCAGGGACTCTTTTATCCTCTATATCGATACAGTGGGTTACTGGTGTTCATCCTTCACCTCCTGGTTTGCATGGCAACATGCCACATGCAACTTTATCTTAGGTATCCAAAGTAATACAGTCACTTATTATCTTGATAGTACCATGGTATATGGTGATCTTAGATCATGATCTCCCGTATGTCATGATTCCTCAAGATCGATTCCTCAGAAACACTAAACCACTCTAGTCAGGGTTTCATCACCTTCCTTTTCAGAGAAGTACATTCGAGGTACTGCAACCATCCTTTCATTGCATCACAGCCTAGGCTAGCTAACCAAAAAACTACTAACGTGTTCAACAGATCCCATTACATCTGAGTGTTATCCAAACATATCTCACAAACTTTGGGTTAACCTAACAACCTCTTCTAGCCTCCAGCTAACTAGGCAACTATATCTCAACCAGAGCATCCATTACCACTTCACATCCTTAGGTGTAAGGTAATGTTGAAGACATACACCTCCATGTATTCCACTTATTATCTCATTCCAAACTCTAAATCTATCTTCATCAAGAAAACTCTGAGCTCATCTTCTTGATTATCGACTCAACCTTGTATAACTCACAAATTGCACACGGATCATGATAAAAGCATCCTTATAAGATGACTACCTCAGTTCTCTTGATGTTTGTAAACCATCCACACATTGTCTAATCCACAAGGGTATGTTATCATCTCTGTCCTCATACCTCATAGCAATGTTCCAACTGACAACATATTGTATCCTTGGTGTATGTTATGCATACTATCCTATCTATCACTCCCATAACAAGAGGAAATAAGAATTTTGTAGTAGTCCAAATACAAAGTTCTTCTCATTCCAAGAGTAGAGATGGTACATCCCACCATGCCAATACACCTTCAAATCTAAGTTGAAATGTGCAACTTATGTCTCAACATTAAAACGTCTCGATATCAAAGTTACTTCCATGGAAAACTGGTCTCGAACCTACTTGGTCACCACACAATCCTTGGTCATCTCCTCTAGGTCTGTAGGGTGTCGACACTTTTGGGGTCATCCCTCTTCCCTTATGCATCCAGAGAGTCCCCTACTCATCTGCCCTTTGGGTCCCATGAGTTCATGAAGGTGATCAATCTCCTAACCCATGGTCCTCAGACAATGACAGTTGTTACCTCCCGACCCTATGGTCATGTGCAACTAAGGAATTAGGCAACTCCTACTTCCATCAGTCTTATCCCTACCTGACCCTAGGATAGACTTAGGATTCTATTATAGTACATGTCCAACTTAGAACCTTACCCAAGCCTTCATTATCTCTCTCTCTGCATTCATGGGCTGACTTTCTTCCTTACATAGGGGTCATGGCGACATGCCTACCTTGATCAGGCCCCATACTGGTTACCTCCATGCTAACACATCCATATGCACTTAGATATGGTTATCTATGGGTCTATAGGTTCATCCTCATACTATGTACTTTTCACTTAGCTTCCCAAGATTCTATGAGACCTCTTTAGGTTACCTCAAAACAAAACGGGTATACCCTCTACAAGAGGGTCTCTCTCTCGGGATGTGAGGATCAACATCTGATAACAAAGGTCACAAACGTCCTTAGGTATAGGGTTTACATCCACACGAGCATGCTTAACCTTAGCAAGCTACTAAAACACAACCAGACCACCTACAAAACCATGCTAGGTCACACTTGTTCTCATTCCTCAACATGTCACTAACTTAACCATGAGGGGTTCATCAAACATACCTTAGACTTAAGGGGTTTTCTTTTCCTCTCAACATGAGGAGTGTCGTGCTCGAATCTATAGAAACTCAAATCGCATCATGAGCATCATGTGCACCACTTCCCCTCTTAGGTCTAGGAACCCTAGGTTCACTTTTCTGCAAAAGTTGTCCAACTGCATGCTCAACCTTTCCACCACAAACCAAGCATGTATAAGGTATGGCATGCACTTTTATTATCCTTTTACTTGAGAAACACCTCAGAGTAAAGTCCTCCTCAAGGACAACCAATAAGGGACAAGGTCTCACAACTTTCTACTAAACCTCTTCATGGTCTTAAGGAACTACTCTTCTTAACTGTGAAGGTAAACACCTACACCATAGGCACATAGGTACCAGCAACCTCATCCTCTCTTTAGGGTTTGGTTCCTCTAAAGGCAACTAAGATACCATTATCCTCTAGGGATCATGCATGAGGCAATCATAACCATTCACTTAGGTCGCATCATCCTCAACTTCCCACTGTTCCTCATATCTTGAAGTCTAAGCTTCCAACCTTCTTGCTTGGGTCCTGCTCTCTCTCTCTCTTTAGAGCTAACCCTACAAACAACCTTACTACGAGAGGTTTTTTCTCCATGAAGGATTGAGCTCACAAGCATACCCCTACATGGGTGAAGCCTATGTCCAACTTATGTTTTCTCAAGATTATCCATAGCTCTTTATTCTTATCACACAAGCTATACATCATACTCTCTTGGCCAGGGTTTCAACCTACTTCCTGCACTACTGACGTACTCTGGGCACATGCTATGCCCTACTCGCATAAGCCCATAAGGTTTCTATAGGTTCTTCGCTAACCTAAAAAATGAAGGAGCTATCCTTCACTCTAACACGCACGACCCTTCCCAGGGTTGGGTCGCCAAAGACACTAGGTCATCCAGCCTCACATGGATCATATCGTCATGGGCAACCAAAAGCATGACCACACACCTGGTCTATCATGACATCTAACTCATCGTGTTATCTCTCTCTAATCACCACTTAGGGTTAGGGTTAGCATCATCCTCAGAGGTTGTACTAGGTCTCTACCTTTAATGGAGATCTTTGCCTCCAAGACCAACTCTCTCTACTCATCCTCTTGAAAAAAAGGTCTAGCCTCAGGTCTCTCCTGAGGGCATGACAACATATGTCATACAACCTAAGCATGTATCTATCCTTTAGTTTACGCTTAAACTATTAAGCTTATGTCCATGACATCTTGTTTACATTCTTTCATTAATTTGGTGGAGGATTCCTTAAACCTTATCAACCTTACCCATACCTCAAGAGAGTGAGGAAGAGAGAGGAAACCCTAATCCTTAAAATCCTTAACAACATTAGAGTTGAGATAGGATGAACAAGATGAGAGAGTCCTAAAGGTATCTTATTTCAAGTTCAATCTCGAGACATTGGCCAGGCAGTCACATGGATCCGGGAGTCCTTGTATTCTGACTAGCGGTGCGGAGGAAAATCTTGCCAGCCCCCGGGCGTGATCTTTTTCTAGACACCTCTATCTTTCAAAAAATTCTCTAATAACTCCCTTGGGTTCTACAGAATTTGTAAAATTTAATAAGTATTACAGATTAAATGAGGAACCTATGATGTGATACCAAATGTAACGACTCCATCTCTCGGTAACCCCCAATTAAGGGAGACCAGAAGGTCAGAGCCATTATCCCAATTAACAGGATCAAAGGTTCGACAAATAATCAATAATAATTATGAAATTCTACCAACTAAACTGAAATCTGCTATAAAATAATATTTGCATACCTTTTAAAACTTTGGTAATCTACTTCTATCCATAGCTTGTATCTATTGTCTCTAATCCTCCTTGCACTTTATTTCTTATTTCCACAATGTGACATTTTACTATTTGTTCTTTTCGACTTTGTACCTAAAATGTCGACAAACAAAACATCGGTCAACATATCAAAATATGCTGGTATTTGGGAAAAACGAGTATTTTTGCAAATCTGACTAACAATCTAAATATCACAATCAAGTTAATTAACAAGCCAATTTACGCTTTCAATGTGTCATTCTCCATCACTTTTTCCCTAACCCTAGAATACCCCCTCTAGGGTTTCTCTTTTGCCATTGACTTGAGGCCACCTTCTCAATCCCGAGCTTGGTACCTGGGGTCACCTCTCATGGTGCCCATTAGTCATGCAACATAGACCACCTTCTCATTCTCGATCTTGGTGTATGGGGTCACCTCTCATGGTGCCCATTGGTATTCCCTCCTAGGCTTGATATTTTTTCATCATCCATCAGGGTGGCATGTAGGTGCGAGAATACACACTTATTTTACAATTGTGATAATCATAGTGACTTTATAATTTGCAAGTATGAACATCCAAACTGATAGGTTGCTTTCAATGTGATTAATCATCTGGGAAAACTTTGCAAAAGTAATGTGATTATGCATAATTAACCACATACCTGTCAAGATGACTTGATTGCAGAAATAATTCAACCAATTAAGAAACCAAGCAAGCACATACCAAGTTGATCCTGAAATAGGCATCCAATTTTCCTTATCATTAATCATGCATCATGGTCTATAAAACCTAGCTCGCTTTCTAGGGTTTCTAGTCCACTTTTAGGGTTTTCATTGCAATTAGGGTTTCCCTACACTATTTTAAACACTAGTTTTATATAATTACTCACAAACCCTAATTATCTCATCTATTCTTCACGAAAGATGTTAAGGTTACCTTTTAACAACATATGACCATAATTTTGGATAAAAGGCACAATTAGCCATCAATTAAGTCCATTATGCCTTTCTTATATTTAAAACTACTATTTTATCCTTTTAATTTATGACAAGATTATTAGGCCTAATTATCATCTTTGGTTCCTTCCATATTAACAACACATAGTTCATTATGATCTAATTCACATATGCACCCTATTTATTGTTAATTCTATCTTTCTCCATTATAAAAACCCTAATTACTACATTAAGGGTATTTTTCCACAATTAGGAAATTTTATACTCGAAATAGCTTAAAACTATCATATATCAACTTTAATCATGAAATTGAACAATTAAAGCCATTAAGAGTCACACTACTAACATTAGGGTTTCAAGGCCCATTAAAGCATATTTATGCACATGAAACTCTAAATTAAACCAATTATGTGCAAAATTCATCCTTTTTATTCTTAATGTACCTTTTTACAATTAACATGTTTATATCAACTTTAATCATCCATTAAACCCATTAATCATCTCAAAATAGGGTTTCTTAAACATTAAAGAATTAAAGTTGATAACTTCCACCATTTTTCAAATTTCAAGAGGAATTAGCTTCTGAATATATTTTTGTTGGATTCCTAGAATTTTCCTTAGCAAGATTCATATTTTGTATGTTTCCATCAGAGCTACCAATTTTTAGTTACAATTTTTACAAGATAAACATATGTTAACCAATTACTAATTGACACATCAACAACCTACCCCTTTTAAACTCAAATTGTGGCCGCCGATATTAGGGTAGAAAAGGCGTATCTATCCTTCGACACTGTTCTCGATTATGCAGACATTATAGGGTTGATTCATCTTTTGACCCGACCATCTCCTTCCTTCACCCGCTCCTGTCTGTGACAACACCCGCATGTGCGAGTCAACTTCAGGGTTGACTCGTGGCTCCCTGCTGCCCCAGCCATCAGTGAAGGATGTTGTACCTCCATTGCACCCTACCAGATTCAACCACGATCTCAGTTGGCTCGCTACTGGCTTGATTCATCGGGGCAGAGCAACTCTCCTCCGGCGAGGAGCATGGCTGACCATGGTGTAGGTCGAGCACCTCTATTACGACCCCACCTTCCAGTAACCCCCAATTAAGGGAGACCGAGAGGTCAAAGCCGCTCACATAATTTCTGGATCACATTTTTGGCAATTAACCAAGAACAATTATTAAATTTTAACAGACTAAACTGGAAAACTGTAAGAAAAGAAAACTTTTGCATACCTTTTGAAAACTTGGATCTCTAAACTTCTATCAACATATGAGATCTACTCTAACTAATCCTCCTTGTATTTTAATTCATGTATTTCACAATATGACAATTTATTGTTTGTCCTTTTGGCTTTGTACCTAAAACTCCGACAACCAAAATGTCAGTCAACATAAAGCTGGTATGTGGGGGAACCAATAATCGTGTAATTATTCATAACAATGTATTGCAGCCAATTACCATTTAACAAACAATTTTACATTTTAAATATAACTGAGTGATCCATGCCTTCCCTATCCTCTGCATTGGACCTGGATACTACTTTCCTTATATTAGCTCCCCATTAAACCCCTCATGGTCCCACCTATAGATGAACCAATTTCTAGGGTTGAATCGCATGGCACTACCCGTAAGTAGCCCACTCCTTAACTCATGGCATGCTAAAGGGTCTCATGGCACTACACTTGGTAGCCCAATTTCTAACCCACGATAACCTAGACCTTACTCTAGGTTACCCCTTTTTAGCCTTTACAAGCCACAGAGGTGGATTCGGATCTAAGTTTTATATATATATATATATATATATATATATATATATATATATATATATATATATATATATATATATATATATATATATATATATATATATATATATAAATATATATATAAATATATATACATATATATATATTCATGGTGATAATCATAGACACTTTATAGTTGCATGAAATAAAAGGCATCCAATAGTTATTTTCAAGCAACTGATAAACACGTTCGGAAATTGCTGTGAAACTAAAGCGATTATTCATAAGCAGAACCACATACCTATTCAGTAGATTTCTCAAGCTAATATCAATTCTAACCAAGAAAGCCATCCAAGCAAGTAGTTCAACCACACAATCAAGAATCCTGAAAACACATGTACTCTATTATATTTACTACGCACTTTATCAAGATTCTTTCTATTCAACTAGAAATTGCTTCCTAGGGTTTCCGTATCCATTTTAGGGTTTCGTTTGCAATTAGGGTTTCCCTTCATGTTTTTCCATATTAAACCCTAATTTCATGCCATTACTCATAAACCGTACTTATCTCATCTATTCTTCAATATTAAGGTTATCTTAACAAAATATAACCCTATTTTCATATTAAAGGCACTATTAACCATCAATTTATTTCATTAAGCTTCTTTTACATTAAAGCTACTCTTTTTATCCTTTTAATCCATGACAAGATCATTATATGCCTCTATCATCAATTCAAAGTTCATTAGAGTCTAATTAACATATGGACTCGTTTTGCCATCAATTCTACCTTTTATTCATGAGAAAACCCTAATTACTACATTTAGGGTAATTATCCAGAATTAAGGACTTTTGTACTCTAAATAGATTAGAACCATCGTATCTCAGGTTTTTACATGAATTTGACCAATTAAAATCATTAAGGATCATAATTACCACAGTTAGGGTTCAAGGTTCATTAAATCATATGGAACCCTAAATTAATAAAATTATGCATGAAGATCATCCATTTAGATCTAATATGCCCTTTTTATTGAAAATAGGTTAATATCTATTTTAAACACTCACATAACCCCTTTCTAATTCATTAATCATCAAAGGTTAGTGTTTTTTATTGATTACACTATTAAAGATAGCATCTTGATATATTTCTTGAATCAAAAGTAGAATTAGGCTTCAACAATATTTTCTTTGTGTCCTCTCATTCTAAGGATCAATTTTCATATATTACTTTTCCTAATCGGAGTTACCAATATTTAATTATGAATTTAGCAAGATTTCACTTTCTTGGGCCAATCAGGAAGCGCCACGTCCTCTATCCCATGCAAAGTGGGTCGATATGGAAAACATAACCAATTTATTATGATACCCACCATTAAGTGATTCGTTTCTTTAGTACGCGGAGGGAAGAAGCGTCAAACGGACATCTGAGCTTCTTCAACCTCGAGTTACCCTAATAGAGCCGTGATGTAGCAGGTTGTGGGTGTTCCTACTCTCTCCCCCAGGGCCCAATGGTTTCCGCCGACCCCTGCCCCAGCTTCGCCGCCCAACTCGCGGCCTAGCTGGATAGATGGAGCGCACAAAGCCTGCGACTTGTGGATGTCTTGCAGCCATCTAGCAGAGGTGGCACACGTTCCAAATCAAATAAAGATGGTCTCTTCTTTTGGTGTTGTCATGGGAGCACCCTGCTTCCATCAAGACCGTGAAACTACACTTTGGTGTCCTAGGGATATATCTATATCGTCGCGCGACTAGGGTTTACACATAATGAAGAAGGAGAAAGGAGAGAGTTGTGTGAGATTCCATCTTAAACTCGAACCAGGGTCTCTAACCTATATATAGGGGTGAGGAAAGAAGCCCTAGGTCGGCTATTCATGAATCAAAGAGTCTCTTTCCAAGTAGGAAATCAATTCCTTCAATGAGAAGTATATTCTCTCTCTTTCTTTTTATCTTTAGATATTCTCTATTATTTGGATATTAGAAGATTTGCAATTCCTCTTTTATTTTCTTTGTACTTTCCCTTTTTAATTCATTGGCCATGGATTTTATATTTCCTTAAGTAGAAAATACCACTTCTTTAACAAAACCATGAAATTCATTAATCATGCATCATATTATCATCTTATGTTCTATTATTGGTATTTTTATATTTATTTTCTTCATTGGGACTCATTGGATCCCAAGAAACTCAAATAATTCGAATTTCCTTTTTAAGGAATACTCGTTATCCTTCTAAATGCATCAATATGCATTATTTCACATTATCTTGTTTATTTCTCATTAAAATATCTCTTTTTGAGGATTTCTCTTTATTTCTCTTTTATTTTCCTCAGTGGTATTCCTTTTAACATTAGGAATCCTTGGGATACGAAATCCCACTAAGGACAACTCAATTCCACCTTTTTCCACTTATTTCCCACATTTTATCATTGTTTTCAATTTCTTTCTTAATAAAGAAATACTTAATTGGTCTTTTCTTTTCTTTTCTTATTGCATTCTCTATGCAACTTTGGACTCTTTGGAACCCAAGGAACCTAATAGGCACAAAATCCATCCTTGGATTACATATTTTTTCCTTCCAGAGGTTTCACATCATTCTTTTCTCAAAAATTCAATTATTCATTTACTAATTTAATAATTGAATTTCCTTTCTTCATTTCCTTGTTATTGGGCCCAATAGCCAATAAAGCCCACAACACAATCATCAAGGCTATTGTAAATGAAATCCATTTATTCAAAACAAATTATATCATTATTTGTTCAATTATATTTAATATGAGAAATTACATTTCTCACCAAAAAAACCCAAAGATTGGGGTTGTAAGATCCTTCCCCTGTTATAGGAATTTTGTCCCTAAAATTCTATCAAACAAATAAACAATTCAGGATAAGACTTTTCCATGTCCATCATTGGCCCCTATGTGGCTTTACCAAACTCATGGCACTACCAAAGAACCTTTATCATCACATATTATTTTCTCTGAGTTCTTTCATCCTAGCGTCTATAAACTGCACAGGTGACTCAGGCCATTTCAGCCTCCCTTGGGGCTCACTTGGTTCATTGCTCAGCAAATGGTCTGGGTACCTCACATACTTCTCTAAATTGGACACATGGAACTCATCACACATTACTTTATCCTTAGGGGTAAGATCAAACTTAACCTTCTCCACCAATCCATCTCAAATGGACCCATGCATCGGGGACTTGGATCTCTCTTAGATGTAACTTAGAGGGGTCGGATTTTCATGTCACATATTCTCCCACTGTGAATTATGTGTTAGTCTACTTTGCATCTGCTAACGACTCATGTCGTCTCTAGGCTCCTTTCAGCCATTGCACGATCAAAGTGACTTCATCTACGCACACTGTGGTCCTTTTCTAACCATCACGTGGTCCTTTCACCAACATCACCTTACTGAAGTGATGACCGACACAACCTCTCTTACAGAGCTTCATTAAATCGCAAAACTGGCTATGGTGGTCATCATCACATTTTTCATAGGACAAGAACTTCCTCTAGATATCACCCTGAACGAGCACACATGCTCTCATCATACCCTTTAGTCTAGATCATACTAATCATTGGTTAGTTAGAGGTGATAAACTGTACTAACATAGAGTTCTTCATGTTTCTACTTCCACCTCACAGAAGTGAACCCTTAGGTTATACTCAAGAACCTTTGAACTCAACACCTGGTGTAGTTGAACCATCTATCTCATATGTAGTTCAACACGATTTGTCCCTTGATAGTACTCTTTCTTTCTCATGTCATCTAGGTAAGGCGATCTACCATAACCCATATTGCATCTCGACCTTCCCTGGTCCTGGGGAGACTTACAACATCCATAGTGATGAACACCCTTTCTCTTTCGGGGACTCTTTATCCCTTAAATCAATGCACTGGGTTACTAGTGTCTATCCTTCACCCTCGGCTTGCATGGCCATATACCCCATGCAACTTTATCTTAGGCATCTAAAGTACTATGGTCACTTACTATCTTCGTAGTACCATGGTTTATGGTAATCTTAAATCATAATCTCCTATATTGTCATGATTCCTTAGGATCGATTCCTCAGAAATCCTAAACCACTCTTACCAGGGTTTTATCACCTTCTTTTCCAAAGAAGTGCATCTAAGGTTCTACAACCATCCTTTCATTGCATCAAGACCTAGGCTGGCTAACCAAACAACCATTAACTTGTTCAATAGATCTCATTACATCTTCTTATTAGCCAAACATATCTCCTTTCCAAACCTAGGATTAGCCTATAAACCTCTTCTAGCTTCTAGCTAAACTAGTCAGATATATCTCAAACAGAGCATCCATTACCACTTCACATCCTTAGGTATTAGTTAACATTGAAGACATACACTTCCATGTATTTCACTTATCATCTCGAACTCTAAGTCTATCTTCATTGAAAACACTTTGATCTCATCTTTTTGGTGATCCAACTCAACCTTCTATGACTCATATCTCATGATAAAAACATCCTCATAAGGTGACTACCTCATTCCACTTGGTGGTTGCAAACCATCCATGTATCATTCACTTTACTAGGGTATTTTATCATCTCTATCCTCATACCTCGTAGCAACATTCCAACTCACATCATCTTTTATCCTTAGTGCATGGCATGCATACTATCCTATCTCTCACTCCCATAACAAGAGGAAATAAGCATTTGGCTGCAGTCCAAATATAGAGTTCTTCCTATTCCAAGAGTAGAGATCGTACATCCCACCTTGCCAGTACACCTTTAAATCTAAGTTGAAACATGTCGTTTATGCCTCTATATTACAATCATCTTGATATCAAAGTTACCTCCATGGAAAACTAGTTTTGAACCTACTTGGGTCCACACATATTCCTTGGTCATCACCCCTAGGTCTATAGGCACTACTATAGAATACGCCTTTGGCATCGGTTGTTTAACCCCCTTTGGCGACACTTTTAAAGAGACGCCTATGTGGGCTCCTCTAAAGGTCGAACGCTTCGGCGTCGGTTTTCTAACCGACGCCTATATGATATATAGGCATCAGTTATATATAGTTGGTCGACGTTTATAGGGTTCGCGCCACAAAGAAGGGCACCACCTAGGGCAATATCTGCATCGGTTAACAACTGAACAACCGACGCTATACTCCCAGATGACAGGGTCGTGCTTCGCTGCACGGCCGTGTTTAGTACTATAGGCATCGGTTTTATACGAATAAGTGACACCTTTTCCACCACGGTCGTTCTCTCCTACACGGTCGGGTTGTTTGTCATATTAGGTGTCAGTTTTTATCTAATAACCGACGCTGTAGGCCTTTGATGACAGTGTTTTATAAATAACCGATGCCTATACTTTAATTTTTTTTTCTTATCAGTTTGCAGGCCTGCTGTGGCTGGTCAGCAGGATGAGAACCTGCAGTTCAGTTTTCTGAACTGTAGGTTTACGACATCCATTGATATCAGGCTACAAACAGGCCACAAACCTGCAAAATCAACAAATATTTTTTCACGCAAGTAGATACATTCAGACATCAATTCAATTCTCACATTCACACATGTAGAAACATTCAAATACATGTGGAAACATTCAGAAATATTCATTTACAAAATATCATTCAGCATCGCTATCAGCATCCCAATTATATCTTACAATCGCCACTGCTAGTATGGCTTTTGCCCATTCTTCTCTTATTTCATTTAATGCTTCCATCGTATATGGAGCATGTACATTTTTTAAGCGTTTACCTATAGTGTGGTCAGTTTTAAACACCTGCAAAGAGAATGATGTATATATATAAGTAATAATATAAAAATAAGATTGATATATTTCATACTAACTAATGAGACTATATATAATACCTCATGTTTGGTATTAATATCCAATGCGGCATGTTGGATAATCATCTGCATAAATCACATCACATAGTATGCGCATGCCCAGACGTTGTCTTGTGTAGCGCACTATAAATTGAAACATACAAAATATTAAAAAATACAACTAAGCACAGTTCACATAAATAATATATACATTGGAGTCGGGAACTTACTTTTACGTTCTCCCAAATTATTGGCTGGTTCTTTCTCCTTGGGACATTTCCTCCAGCATTTTTGAATGCATCTAAACCCCTACATGTTAATGTAACACAATTAATTGCATAATTAAATAGTAATGTAATAACAGATGTTAACGGATATAAAAATGAAATATTTCTCACCAGAATAATGGCATTCTCAATATGTGTCCAATTTTAGTGTTCAATGTACTTCCCGCAGGATCTAGATAATAAATAGTGAATTTCCGGGGGACAATAACTAGTAACTCCCAATGTCTACTGCTAGAGGTAAAAAAGTTAAAAATTAATACCTCAAAATGCACAATAAAAATGGAATTTTCTTAAGTCCAAATTACAAATAAAGTAAACTTACTTGACATTGAATGGAGCTATTATTATCGTCTTCTTTTGCTGACCGAAAATTCTAAAAGCATCTATATAGTATTGTTGAACACTATTAGGGTATTTAGCTACCATACTAATCAATGATGGAATCAAAAAACCCACATGATCAAATGCAAATTGTTTGCATTGATCTTCGACTAAGTAGCTGCAAAACATGTATTACGTATGCATTAATATATAAGAAACCAGATCACCGGATCTTACACAAGGTATATGGATGTATAAACAAGATCTCACCTTTTCCATGTCTCTATCATTAATGTATTCAGCCAATCATACATAAACATCTCAATAATATCTTGTATAAATAAAGAGCTATCGTATGATTGACCTACCTAATCTGCTTCTAAAGAAACAATTATAGGGCAATGTATATTATGTGCCTGTAGCCAACATGCCATTCCCCTACAAGCAGGACCTAACGGGTATTTTAGGTCAGTTTTAACATGTATATATAATTTTAGATCAGTTGACCTCATATATACACATTAACAATCTAAAGTCATGTAAATTTGTCTTACAATTTCAGTAGTGTAGACGACATCTTCTTTGGGCCACAATATCACCCTGCCTTCTGCCTCAGCAAGTGTATCAATATCCGGGTGGGGATATAGCAATGTAGCTTCCCTCCAATCAAGTAACACACGTATCAGGCTCACACAAACGTAGCCCTGTGGCATTGGAGTCCCGTAAAACATTGTCCCAGGAAGGGACGGGTAAGCCTGCGCCTCTGCAACAACATAGTCTTACATTCATAAGCGGCATGGCTTCAATGCCTACAAATTTACATAAAGAATATTATACATATATGCATATCATCTTGAAAACATATCATCTTGAAAAGACTAGCTACAATGTCATAAACAATACTTACAGTAGACGTGTTAGGTGATGGGTCTCCAGGATTACTCGCAGTCTGTGCATCAGGAGAAGAGTGGGTCACGATAGGCTGATTGGAAGCCTGAGATGCCTTCCGCCGCACTATTTATTCCTTGACACCTTAACATTTACCAAGCATTCATAAACAGATTTCTTCTCCTTTCTAGACAACGTGTAACAAGCGGGAGGTAAGTATGTTCTTTTATTACCCATTTCACGTAATTTTGTTAATTCTGACCTTATTCCCATTTCACGTAGGTCCAGTCTGGATTTTATCCCATCTTTAGTCTTACCTTGTATATTTAACAGAGTACCAATGATGCTATCACAGACATTTTTCTCAACGTGCATTACATCGATACAATGCCTGACTGTCAAAGAACTCCAATAAGGAAGATCCCAAAATATTGACTTCTTCTTGAATGAAGAATTGTCACTCTGTGTGGCCATACTACATTGTGATTTCTTGCCAAATTCATTGACAATGTCTTTTACTCTTTCATAAACAACATCCCCTGGTATAGGTTTAGGTGCACTCCGTTCATCATTCCATTCATTGAATGCTTTGCGCTTCCTACGATACAGATGGAATTTTGAAAGAAACCTTCGATGACCAAGATATATAGTCTTGCCGCCATGTTTTAGTCTTATTGAATCAATGTTTTCTTCACATATAGGACACGCTTTAGCTCCTTTGACACTCTATCCAGACAAATCCCATATGCTAGAAAGTCATTAATAGTGCAAAACAACATAGCGTGCAAACGAAATGTCTCTCTTCCTGAAGCATCATAGGTCATCACACCTTCAGCCCAAAGTTTCTTTAAGTCATCAATCAGAGGTTCAAGATAAACATCGATATCATTTTCGGGTTGTTTAGGGCCCGATATCAACAACGACAGCATAACGTACTTATTTTTCATACACGGCCAGGGAGGAAGATTGTATATAACAAGCATGACTGGCCAAGTGCTATGTTGGCTGCTCAATGTCCCGTATGGATTCATCCCATCTGTACAAAGCCCAAGTCTTAGATTCCTATCTTCTTCACCAAATTTGGGGTACAATAAATCAATCTTCTTCCACTGTGGGGAATCATACGCATGCCGTAGGATCCCATCATTATTTTTCTTAACATCTGCATGCCACCTCAAATTCTTCGCATCTTTTGGATTTGCAAACAAGCGTTGAAACTGTGATATTATAGGTAGATACCACAACACCTTGACAGGAAAACCAGTTTTGGACTACACCGAAGTCGTCAATTTATACCGTGACACACCACATTTTGGACAATCTTTCAAATCTACATAGTCCTTTTGAAATAATACACAATCATTCGGGCATGCGTGTATCTTCTTGTCCTCCATTCCCATTGGACACAACATTTTCTTTACCCGGAATGTTGAGATTGGCAGCTCGTTTCCTTCAGGAAGCATTTCTTCCAACAAACTCAACAATTCAGTGAAGCTTTTGTCGCTCCATCTATTGTTAGCTTTCAACTTATACAATATCAACACAGCGCTAAGCTTCGTAAACTTAGCACAGCCTATGTATAACGGTATCTCAACATCATGCATAATGTTTCTAAAGATAGGAGGTGGATCGATGTGCTCTACCCTACAACTATCCAGCATCGCATCAACGATGTCTACTGGAACTGGTTCATTCACATCTACGTCATCGGAGGCAATTTCTTCTTCCACTCAAGCACTGCTATCGACATCTACTGGTTTTGAGTTTGAAATCTCTCCATGCCAGTGCCATTCTGTATAGCCTTGTACAATCCCGTTGCACATGACATGACTTTTGATTTCCTCACCAGTGTTGACTTTCAAGTTGTTACCACAATGCCTACATGGACAGTAGAACCTATCTGTAGGTTTTTTCCTATGTTCCTCGGAAAATCTAACCAACTGATCAAGACCAGATATAAACTCTGGGGTGCAGTGATTGTGAATGGACATCCATGATCTATCCATTCTATGATCAAAGAGAAAACAAGTATATATTAGGATTAGGGTATACACTTACATCCTATCCAAGATTTACTCCAACAAACACATGTGATGTCATTCTTATATATAATAAATGTGTACCACCTATCCCATTCCTGAACACCTAATCTCACTAGTAAGTGTATAATGTGTATTGGGTTTTTAAGAAAATTTCGTCAGCATTTTCCCGCTGTTCTCTAAGTACATATGTACTTAGAGAACAAATGGGGAAATGCTGCCGAAATTTTCTCGAAAACCCAATACACATTATACACTTACATCCTAAGTGGGATTAGGTGTCCAAGAACAGTCCCAAACCAGGGACTATCCAAGATTTACTCCTAATGAGTAAATCTTAGATGGGTTTCTAGGCCAACAAACATAATAATAGATATCTACAATGAAGCCGGACTCCATACAAACAATATATAATTTAGTGATTGTTCATTCTAATTTATACCAATGTACAAGTAATATAAAGAACAATGATTGTTCACTTTCTAGGCCAACAAACACATGTGATGTCATTCTTATATATAATAAATGTGTACCACCTATCCCATCCTTGAACACCTAATCTCACTAGTAAGTGTATAATGTGTATTGGGTTTTCACGAAAATTTCGGCAGCATTTCCCTGCTGTTCTCTAAGTACATATGTACTTAGAGAACAAACGAGGAAATGCTACCGACATTTTCTCAAAAACCCAATACACATTATACACTTACATCCTAAGTGAGATTAGGTGTTCAAGAACAGTCCCAAACCGGGGACTATCCAAGATTTACTCCTAATGAGTAAATCTTGGATGGATTTCTAGGCCAACAAATACAATAATAGATATGTACATGTTAGGGTTTCATCACAATTGATGTTAGGGTTTCATCAATGTTAGGGTTTAATCAAATCAAATTAGGATGCTAGAATGGATAAGTTTAAATCCTATTTCAACATGCATCAAAATTTACTGAATTAGGTCAAGCATTAGGATTAGAAGCACAAATATATGCAAGCAAAAGATTTGTTCGTATCCTAGAATTTACATAAAGCATTACATATAGATTTGTTCATATCCTTACCAACAACAAACACGGCTGTGGCTGTGTTAGCCTACCATGGTCGTGCTGGGCAGCACGGCCGTGCTGTCCAGCATGGCCGCGGTAGGCCAACATAGCCACGGCTGTGTTTGCTGCATGTAGGTAAAAAGCTAGGGAGAGAGGCTACGGCTAATACCTGGAGAGCAGACCGAAGCTAGGCCCCGTGGAGGGCGTGAGCAGGGAGGAAGGAGCGGGTGGCGCCGGCGACGCAGGACGAAGCTAGGGCGGCGGCGACCCAGGACGAAGCTAGGGCGGCTGTGGCAACGAGGACGAAGCTAGGTGGCGGGCGGCAGTGGCGACGCAGAGTAGCAGCACCGTCGGTGGGGACGGCGAGGCGAGGCGAGGAAGCACAGGCAGCGTCGGCGACGGTGAGAACCAGCAGGCAGCTAGCGGGCGATTGAGCAGCAGCTAGCGGGCGATGAAGACAATGAAACAGGTACCAGTGCGATCGATCGTGGGTCTATTAAGTTCATAAAGGCATCGGTTATCAAATACAAATGACACCTAAAGTCTTCGGCGTCGGTTGATAGTAAAACATCGACGCGCAACTAGACAACCTTTACCCTAATTTTTTTGGCGGGAACCATTATCAGCGTCGGTTATCGAAGGATAACCGACACTGAAAGTGGGACTTTTCGTGCAAATTTTCATTTTAAATAGGCATCCGTGAATTGTTAAAAAACCGACGTTGTAGGTGACCTAAAATGTTTTTGCACGAAAATTGGATTTCGCGGGTGATTTTAGGCGTCGGTCTGTTATAACTAGCCGACGCTGAATACAAAGTGGTACTTGTGTCTGGCTGGTCTTCGAATATAGACGTCGGTTTGCATAAATAACCGACATCTAATATTATAGGCGTCGGTTTTCCTAAATAACCGACGCCCAGAAAAGTGACATTGAATGTTCTTTCTGTAGTAGTGAGGGTGTCGACACTTTTGGGGTCATCCCTCTTCCCTTATGCATCCAGAGAGTACCCTACTCATCTGGCCTTTGGGTCCCATGAGTTCATGAATGTGATCAATCTCCTAACCCATGGCCCTCAGACAATGATAGTTGTTACCTCCCGACCCTATGGTCATGTGCAACTAGGGAATTAGGCAGCTCCTACTTCCCTCGGTCTTATCCCTACCTGACCCTAGGATAGACTTAGGATTCTCTTATAGTAAATGTTCAACTTAGAACATTACCCAAGCCTTCATCATCTCTCTCTCTCTGCATTCAAGGGCTGACTTTCATCCTTTCATAGGGGTCATGGAGACCTACCTACCTTGGTCAGGCCCCTATACTAATTACCATCATGGTAACACACCCACATTCACTTAGATATGGTTATCTATGGGTCTATAGGTTCATTCTCATACCATGTACCTTTCACTTAGCTTCTCAATATCCTATGAGACCTCTTAAGGTTAACTTGAACCAACAAAAAAGGTATACACCCTACCAAATGGTCCCTCTCCCGGGATCGGAGGAAAACTTCACCTTGACAACAAAGGCCACAAACGTTCCTGGGTCTAGCATGCTTAACCCTAGCAAGCTATCCAAGGCACAAGGAGACCACCTACTAAACCATGTTAGGTCATACTTGTTCTCATCCTCCATATTGGATCCAGATCATACATTCCCATGTCATCACTTAGCTATGAGGGGTTCATCAAACATACCTTTAATCTTAAGGGGGTCCCCTTTTCCTCTATACATGAGGAGTACCATGCTCAAAACTATGGCAACTTAATTCTCATCATGGGCATTAGGTACACCACTTTCCCTCTTAGGCCTAGGAACCCTAGGTTCACTTTTTGATGACCAACTACATGCTCAATATATTAACCATGAATCAGGCATGTATTAGGCATGACACACACTTCCTGTCATCCTTCTATTCAAGCAACACTTTAGAGTTGAGTCCTCCTTAAGGACAACCAACAAGGCTTAAGGCTCCACGAAACCTTTCTAGGGTATACAAAACTTCTTCTTCCTTTCTCAGAAGGTAAACACTTGTACCATAGGCACATAGGTGCCAGAAGCCTCATCCTCCCTCTCGGGTTTGTTCCCTCTAAAGGCAACCAAGATATCACCATCATCCAGGGATCAAGCATGAGGCCACCACTTTCATCCACTTAGGCTGCATCATTCTCAACTCCCCACGTTTCCTCATATCTCAAAGTCTAGGTTTACAACCTTCTTGCTTGGGAACCTGCTCTTTCTCTCTAGAACTAACTCTACAAACAACCTTACTACGTGAGGCTCTCTCTCCATGAAGGTGGGTGAAGCTTACAAGCATTCCCCTTAAGATTATGTTTTCTCAAGGTTATCCATAACCCTCTATGCTTGTCTCATAAGCTATCCATCCTACTTCCTTGGCCAGGGTTTTAACCTTCTGCTCATACTACTAATGTACTATGGGTGCCTACTATGCCATGCTCATATAAGCTCATGGGGTTTCCATAGGTTCTTCTCTAACCTCATCAATGAAGGAGATATCCTTCACTCTCCACTGCTTGACCCTTCCCAGGGTTGGGTCGCCAAAGGTACTCGGTCATCCAACCTCTCATGGCTCATACGTCATCCAAGGCATGTCCATCCAACCACCTGGTCTACCATGACATCTAACTCATCATGTTGTCTCTCTCTCTAGCCTTCACTTAGGGTTCAGGTTAACATCGTCCTCAGAGGATGTGCCATGTCTCTACTTGTAATGGAGATCTCTATCTCCAAGACTAACTCTCTTTACTTATCCTCCAGACAAGAAGGTCTAGACTCAGGTCTCTCCTGAGGGCATGAAAACTTATGTTGTACGACCTAAGCATGTATCTATTCTTTAGTTTACGCTTACTCTATTAAGCTTATGTCCATAACATCTTATTTTCATGCTTTTCATTAATTTGGCAGAGGATTCCTTAAACCTTATCAACCTTACCCATACCTCAAGAGGGTGAGGAGAAGAGTGAAAACCCTAATCCTTAAGGCCCTTAATAGAATTTGAGATGAGAAGGGATGAACAAGATGAGAGAGTCCTATAGGTATCTTATTTTGAATCATACCCTCAAACTTTGGCTAGGCAGTCACACGGATCCGGGAGTCCTTGTATTCTGACTAGTGATGCGGAGGAAAATATTGCTAGCCCCCGGTCATGATCCTTTTCTAGAAACCTCTGTCTTTTGGATAATCCTCCAATAACTCCCCTGGGTTATATGCAGTTTGTAAAATTTAATAATTATTAATGGTTAAGTGTGGAACCTACGCTCTGTTACCAAATGTTATGACCCCACCTTCCAGTAACCCCCAATTAAGGGAGACTGAGAGGTTGAAGCCGCACACATAATTTCCGGATCAAAGGTTTGGCAATTAACCAAGAACAATTATTAAATTTTAACAGACTAAACTAGAAAGTTGTAAGAAAAGAAAACTTTTGCATACCTTTTGAAAAATTGGATCTCTAAACTTCTATCCACATATGAGATCTACTCTAACTAATCCTCCTTATATTTTAATTCATGTATTTCACAATATGATGATTTACTGCTTGTCCTTTTGGCTTTGTACCTAAAACACCGACAAACAAAATGTCGGTCAGAATAAAGCTGGTATGTGGGGGAACCAATAATCATGCAATTATTCATAACAATATATTGTAGCCAATTACCATTTAACAAACAATTTTACATTTTAAATATAATTGTGTGATCCATGCCTTCCCTATCCTCTGTGTTGTCCCTACAATGGACCTGCATACTACTTTCCTTATAGTAGCTCCCCAATAAACCCCTCATGGTCCCACCTATAGATGAACCAATTTCTAGGGTTGAGTTACATGGCACTATCTGTAAGTAGCACACTCCTTAACTCATGGCATGCTAAAGGGTCTCATGGCACTACACTTGGTAGCCCAATTTCTAACCCACGATAACCTAGACCTTACTCTAGGTTACCCCTTTTTAGCCTTTACAAGCCACAGAGGTGGATTCAGATCTAAGCCAGTGATATATATATATATATATATATATATATATATATATATATATATATATATATATATATATTCATGGTGATAATCATAGTCACTTTATAATTGCATGAAATAAAAGACATCCAATAGTTATTTTCAAGCAACCGATAAACATGTTCAGAAATCGCCGTGAAACTAAAGTGATTATTCATAAGCGTAACCACATACCGGTTCAGTTGATTTCTCAAGCTAATATCAATTCCAACCAAGAAATCCATCCAAGCAAGTAGTTCAACCACACAATCAAAAATCCTGAAAACACATGTACTCTATTTACTACACACTTTATCAAGATTCTTTCTATTCAACCTGAAATTGCTTCCGAGGGTTTCCGTATCCATTATAGGGTTTCGTTTGCAATTAGGGTTTCCTTCATCTTTTACCATATTAAACCCTAATTTTATTCCATTACTCATAAACCATATTTATCTCATCTATTCTTGAATATTAAGGTTATATTAACAAAATATAACCCTATTTTTAGATTAAAGGCACCATTAACCATCAATTTATTTCATTAAGCTTCTTTTACATTAAAGCTACTATTTTTATCCTTTTAATCCATGACAAGATCATTATACGCCTCTATCATCAATTCAAAGTTCATTAGGGTCTAATTAACATATGAACTCATTTTGCCATCAATTCTATCTTTTATTCATGAGAAAACCCTAATTACTACATTTAGGATAATTATCCATAATTAAGGAGTTTTGTACTCTAAATAGATTAGAACCATCATATCTCAGCATTTTACATGAATTTGACTAATTAAAATTATTAAGGATCATAATTACCACAGTTAGGGTTCAAGGTTCATTAAATCATATGGAACCCTAAATTAATCAAATTATGCATGAAGATCATCCCTTTAGATCTAATATGTCCTTTAGATCAATTTTCATATATTACATGTCCTAACCGGAGTTACCAATATTTAATTATGAATTTAGCAAGATTTCACTTACTAGGGCCAATCAGGACGTGCCACGTCGCCTATCCCATGCAAAGCGGGTCGATATGGAAAACATAACCAGTTTACAAAGATACCCTCCATTAAGTGATTTGTTTCTTTAGTACACGGAGGGAAGAAGCATGAAACGGACATCCGAGATTCTTCAACCTCGAGTTACCCTAACAGAGCCGCAATGCAGTATGTTGTGGGCATTCCTACTCTCTCCTCCAGGGCCCGATGGTTGTTGCTGACCCCTGCCCCAGCTCTGCCGCCCTCCGTCGCCCTTGGGGCACCGCCCAGCTCGTGGCCTAGCTGGATAGATGGAGCACACAAAGTATGCGACCTGCGGATCTCTTACAGCCATCTAGCGGAGGTGGCGTACGTTCCAGAGCACGGAAATATGATCTCTTCTTCTGGTGTTGTCGTGGGAGCGCCTTGCTTCCATCAAGATCGTGAAACTGCTCTTCGGTGTCCTCGAGATAGATCTACATCGTCGACTAGGGTTTACACATAAGGAAGAATGAGAAAGGAGAGAGTTGCATGAGATTCCATCTTAAACTCGAACCAGGGTCTCCACCCTATATATAGGGGTGAGGAAAGAAGCCCTAGGTCGGCTATTCACGAATCAAAGAGTGCCTTTCCAAGTAGGAAATCAATTCCTTCAATGAGAAGTATATTCTCTCTCTTTATTTTTATCCTTTGGATATTCTCTATTATTTGGACATTAGGAAATTCGAAATTCCTTATTTATTTTCTTTGTACTTGCCCTTTTTAATTCATTGGCCACAGATTTTATATTTCCTTAAGTAGAATATACCACTTCTTTAACAAAACCATGAAATTCATTAATCATGCATAATATTATCCTCTTATGTTCTATTATTGGTATTTTTCTCTTTATTTTCTTCATTGGGACTCATTGGATCCCAAGAAACTCAAATAATTCGAATTTCCTTTTTAAGGAATACTCATTATCCTTCTAAATGCATCAATATGCATTATTTCACATTATCTTGTTTATTTCTCATTAAAATATCTCTTTTTAAGGATTTCTCTTTATTTTCTTTTATTTTCCTCATTGGTATTCATTTTAACATTAGGAATCCTTGAGATATGAAATCCCAGTAAGGACAACTCAATTCCACCTTTTTCCACTTATTTTCCACAATTTATCATTGTTTTCAATTTCTTTCTTAATAAAGAAATACTTAATTGATCTTTTCTTTTCTTATTGCATTCTCTATGAAACTTTGGACTCCTTGGAACCCAAGGAACCCAAGAGGCACGAAATCCATCCTTAGATTACATTCTTTTGCCTTCTAGAGGTTTCCACATCATTCTTTTCTCAAAAATTAAATTATTCATTTGCTAATTTAATAATTGAATTTCCTTTCTTCTTTTCCTTATTATTGAGCCCAATAGCCGATAAAGCCCACAACACAATCATTAAGGATATTGTAAATGAAATCCATTTATTAAAAACAAATTATATCATTATTTGTTCAATTGTCTTTAATATGAGAAATTACATTTCTCACCAAAAGAACCCAAAGATTTGGGTTGTAACAACATCCCTGCAATTGGTTGCGTCGGGCAGTTAGGTCCTTCATTATGAACTTGTTGGGGTAAATCGGAGCAATTCACATGGCTCAAGGCCCCCTCCTTTTATAGAGGACAAACACCTATGTTTTCCCCTGATTTAGGGGAAACTTGCGCATACCATGAGAGGCCCCAAATCCTGGGTCGATTAGATGCAGAAAAGGCTCCTAAAGCCAAAGGATTAGTTTCCTACTTCGCACATTAGCTACATGGAGAGGAAATCCAAGGGGAAATTTCCCCAGATCCAGTATGTAAATCTGAGTTCTTTTGGAACTAGATGATGTGCGGCCCTTGTTGGATCTTGATCCAACGGTCCTTATTACTCGCGCTCAAACAAAAGGAATGTAAATTCCTTTATTCAAGGTAATTCCATTTATTTTAAGATAAATTGAGAAAATCATAACTCTCAATCCATACCTCCTTTTAATCTCAAATTTTAAAGTAATCTCATTAATGATTTAATCTCCCATCATGCCAAAATTGGGATCATTATTCAAAAACATTGTGCCCTTTTCCTTAGGTGCAATTTATTACTCTATTATGCATATTTCTCATATTTCTCTTTCCTATTTCCTTTTATTTTCTTGATTTTTCTTTCTTTTTCCATTAGAAAACATGTGAATATGAGATCTTTTCCAATATGGATATATTATCCATATATCCACATATTTCTTATAATATTATCATTATCTCACATTTCTTCTAAATAAAGCAATATTTAATTAATCTTTTCTCTTTCTGGTGGCATTATCTTTGCAACTTTGGACTCCTTGGAACCCAAGGAACACAAGAGGTATGAAATCCTCCTTTGGATTATTTTCTTTTGTCTTCTAGAGGTTTCTACATCTTTCATTTTTCCATTTCTTATTAATAATGGAGTTTCTTCTGTCTTTTCCTTGTTATTGGGCCCAATAGCCAATAAAGCCCACAAAATAATCAACAAGGCTATTTGTAAACGAAATCCATCGATTCAAAACAAATTATTTGTTCAAATATATTTAGTAGGATAAATTACATTTCTCACCAAAAGAACCCAAAAATTAGGGGTTGTAACATCCTTCCCCTCTTATAGGAATTTTGCCCTCAAAATTCCACCAAGCACACAAACAACCAGGATAAGCTCTTCTTATGTCCATCATGGTTCCTATGTGGCCTCACTATTTCCATGGTTCTTACCAAGAACTTTCATCATCCCATATTCTTCCATTTGAGTTCTTTCTTACCTTGGTATATCTTACCCTCATAGGTGACTCAGGACATTTCAGCCTCTCATAAGGCTGAATAGGTTCAGGGCTCTGCACTTGGCTTGGGTACCTCACATTGTTCTCTAGATCGGACTCATGGAAGACATTACACATCCTTTTATCCTGAGGGGTCAGGATAAACAAAACCATCTCCACCATTCCAACTCAAATGGACCATGTAGCCGGGACTCAGCTCTCTCTGAAGTATAAATTAGAGGGGTCAGATTTCACATCACATATTTTCCCACAGTAAACTGCATGTCATTCTGCTTTGCATCAGCTTACGACTCATGTTGCCCCTGGGCTCTCTTTCTCAGCCATTGTAAGATCAAAGTGACTTCATCTGCACACAGTGTGGTCCTTTTCTGACCTTCACGAGGTCCCTTCACCAACATCATCTTACTGAAGTGGCGATCGTCACAACCTCCCCTACAGAGCTTCTCTACATCTCGACATTGGCTATGGTGGTTATCATCACACCTTACAGAAGATAAGAACTGTCTCTAGATATCACCCTGAACGAGCACACATGCTCTCATCAGACCCTCTAGCCTGGATCATATTAACCATTAGTTGGCGATGATAAATTGTACTAACATCGAGTTATTCATGTACCTACTTCCACTTCATGGAAGTGGATCATTATTTTATACACAAGAACTTTTGAACTCGCATCATGGTGTAGTTGAACCATCTCTCTCCCATATGTAGTTCAACTGGATCCTTCCCTTGAGTATTCTTTCTTTCTCATGTCATATAGGTAAGGCGATCTACCATAACCCATCTTTCATCTTGACCTTCCTTGGTCTAGGGGAGACTTACAAAATCCATAGTAATGAACTCCCATTCCCTATCAGGGACTCTTTTATCCTCTATATCGATACACTGGGTTACTGGTGTTCATCCCTCACCTCCTGGTTTGCATGACAACATGCCACATGCAACTTTATCTTAGGTATCCAAAGTACTACTGTCACTTATTATCTTGATAGTACCATGGTATATGGTGATACTAAATCATGATCTCCCGTATGTCATGATTCCTCAAGATCGATTCCTCAGAAACCCTAAACCACTCTAGTTAGGGTTTCATTACCTTACTTTTTAGAGAAGTATATCTGAGGTTTTACAACCATCCTCTTATTGCATCACAGCCTAGGCTAGCTAACCAAACAACTACTAAAATGTTCAACATATCTCATTACATCTGAGTGTTACCCAAACATATATCACAAACATAGGGTTAACCTAACAACCTCTTATATCCTCCAGCTAACTAGGCAGATGTATCTCAACCAGAGCATCCATTACCACTTCACATCCTTCGGTGTAAGGTAATGTTGAAGACCTCATAGCAATGTTCCAACTCACAACATCTTTTATCCTTGGTGTATGGCATGCGTATTGTCCTATCTCTCACTCCCATAACAAGAGGAAATAAGCATTTGGCTACAGTCCAAATACAAAGTTCTTCCCATTCCAAAAGTAGATATGGTACATCCCACCTTGCCAATACACCTTCAAATCTAAGTTGAAATGTGCAACTTATGTCCCAACATCACAGTCATCTCGATATCAAAGTGACTTCCATGGAAAACTGGTCTCGAACCTACTTGGTCACCACACAATCCTTGGTAATCTCCTATAGGTTTGTAGGGTGCCGACACTTTTGGGGTCATCCCTCATTCCTTATGCATCCAGAGAGTGCCCCACTCATCTGACCTTTGGGTCCCATGAGTTGATGAAGGTGATCAATCTCCTAACCCATGGTCCTCACACAATGATAGTTGTTACATCCCGACCCTATGGTCATGTGCAACTAAGGAATTAGGCAACTCCTACTTCCATCAGTATAATCCCTACCTGACCCTAGGATAGACTTAGGATTCTATTATAGTACATGTCCAACTTAGAACCTTACCCAAGCCTTCATCATCTCTCTCTCTGCATTCATGGGATGACTTTCATCCTTTCATAGAGGTCATGGCGACAAGCCTACCTTGGTCAGGCCCCATACTGGTTACCTCCATGTTAACATATCCATATGAACTTAGAGATGGTTATCTATGGGTCTATAGGTTCATCCTCATACTATATACTTTTCACTTAGCTTCCCAAGATTCTATGAAACCTATTTAGGTTACCTCAAAACAAAACAGGTATACCCTCTACAAGAGGGTCTCTCTCCCAAGATGGGAGGATCCACATCTAATAACAAAGGTCACAAACGTCCTTAGATCTAGGGTTTACATCCACACGATCATGCTTAACCTTAGCAAGCTACCAAGGCACAAGAAGACCACATACTAAACCATGCTAGGTCACACTTGTTCACATTCCTCAACATGTCACCAACTTAATCGTGAGGGGTTCATCAAACATACCTTAGACTATACTAAAGCACATCATCCAGTCTTGCATATTATATATATTATATACTAATAGTCTAGTTGTTTGGGAATGTTACATGTGGGTTTTGTTTTAATATTTCTTACTTCCATTATTATTGAAGACCTAAGATGGAGTGTGGGCTGACAACACATATTGTAAATTGAAAACTTTACATAATGATGAAACATTATCTTTGAATTTTTTTGTTAAAGAGCACATTGTTATCACCTCTCATTTGTGATCGAATGACCTAGAACATGCTCAATTTGCATGGATGCAGAGCTGCAAATTTGAAGAAAAAAAAACATATTGTTCGGGAAGGAGATGTAGCCCTTTCCTCTCAACATGAGGAGTGGCGTGCTTGAATCTATAGAAACTCAAATCACATCATGAGCATCAGGTACACCACTTCCCCTCTTAGGTCTAGGAACCCTAGGTTCACTTTTTTTGTAAATGTTGTCCAACTACATGCTCAACCTTTCCACCACAAACCAAGCATGTATAAGGTATGGCATGCATTTCTATTATCTTTTTACTCTAGAAACACCTCGGAGTGGAGTCCTCCTCAAGGACAACCAACAAGGTACAAGGTCTCACAACTTGCTACTAAACCTCTTCATGGTATTAAGGAACTCTTCTTCTTAACTCTGAAGGTAAACACCTATACCATAGGCACATAGGTACCAACAACCTCATCCTCTCTTCAGGGTTCGGTTCCTCTAAAGGCAACTAAGATACCATTAGCCTCCAGGTATCATGCATGACGCAAGAACAACCATTCACTTAGGTCACATCATCCTCAACTTCCCACTGTTCCTCATATCTTGAAGTCTAAGCTTCCAACCTTCTTGCTTGGGTCTTGCTCTCTCTCTTTAGAGCTAACCCTAAAAACAACCTTACTACTAGAGGTTCTTTCTCCATGAAGGATCGAGCTCACAAGCATACCCCTACATGGGTGAAGGATATGTTCAACTTATGTTTTCTCAAGATTATCCATAGCTCTTTATGCTTATCTCACAAGCTATCCATCATACTCTCTTGGCCTGGGTTTCAACCTACTTCCTACACTACTGACGTACTCTGGGTGCATTCTATTCCCTACTCACATAACACCATAGGGTTTCTATAGGTTCTTCTCTAACCTCAACAATGAAGGATCTATCCTTCACTCCAACACGCAGGACCCTTCCGAGGGTTGGGTCGCCAAAGACGCTAGGTCATCCAGCCTCACATGGCTCATATCATCATAGGCATCTAAAAGCATGACCACACACATGGTCTATAATGACATCTAACTCATCGTGTCATCTCTCTCTCTAATCACCTCTTAGGGTTAGGGTTAGCATCATCCTCATAGGTTGTACTAGGTCTCTACCTTTAGTGGAGATCTCTTCCTCCAGGACCAACTCTCTCTACTCATCCTCTTGACAAGAAGGTCTAGCCTCAGGTCTCTCCTAAGGACATGGCATCATATGTCATATGACCTAGGCATGTATCTCTCCTTTATTTTATGCTTAAACTATTAAGCTTATGTTCATGACATCTTATTTACATACTTTTCATTAATTTGGTGGAGGATTCCTTCAACCTTATCAACCTTACCCATACCTCAAGAGAGTGAGGAAGAGAGAGGAAACCATAATCCTTAAAATCCTTAATAGCATTAGAGTTGAGAAAGGATGAACAAGATGAGAGAGTCCTAAAGGTATCTTATTTCGAGTCAAATCCTAAGACAGTGGCCAGGCAGTCACACGGATCTGAGAGTCCTCGTATTCCGACTAGAAGTGCGGAGGAAAATCTTGCCAGCCCCCAGGTGTGATCCTTTTCTAGAGACCTCTGTCTTTTGGAAAATCCTCTAATAACTCCCTTGGGTTCTACAGAATTTGTAAAATTTAATAATTATTACAGATTAAATGAGGAACCTATGCTCTGATACCAAATGTAATGACCCTGCATCTCGGTAACCCCCAATTAAGGGAGACCAAAAGGTCAGAGCCATTATCCCAATTAACAGGATCAAATGTTTGACAAATAATCAATAATAATTATGAAATTCTACAAACTAAACTGAAATCTGGTATAAAATAAAACTTTGCATCCCTTTTAAAACTTTGGTAATCTACTAGTATCCACAGCTTGGATCTATTCTATCTAATCCTCCTTGCACTTTATTTCTTATTTCCACAATTTGACATTTTACTATTTGTTCTTTTCAACTTTGTACCTAAAATGCCGACAAACAAAACGTCGGTCGACATATCAAAATATGCCGGTATGTGGCGACAACCAAAATTTTTGCAAATATGACTAACAATCTAAATATCACAATCAATTTAATTAACAAACCAATTTATGCTTTCAATGTGTCATTCTCCACCACTTTTTCCCTAACCCTGGAATACCCCCTCTAGGGTTTCTCTTTTTCCATTGACTTGAGGCCACCTTCTCAATCCCGAGCTTGGTGCCTGGGGTCACCTCTCACGGTGCCCATTATTCATGCAACATAGGCCACCTTCTCATTCCCGAGCTTGGTGTCTGGGGTCACCTCTCATGGTGCCCATTGGTCTTCCCTCCTGGGCTTGACCTTTTTGCATCATCCATTAGGGTGGCATGTAGGTGCGGGAATACACACTGATTATACAATTGTGATAATCATAGTGACTTTATAATTTGTAAGTATGAACATCCAAACTGATAGGTTTCTTTCAATGCGATTAATCATCCGTGAAAACTTCACGAAACTAATGTGATTAACCATAATTAACCACATACCTGTCAAGCTGACTTGATTGCAGAAATAATTCAACCAATTAAGAAACCAAGCAAGCACACACCAAGTTGATCCTGAAATAGGAATCCAATTTTCCTTATCATTAATCATGCCATCATGGTCTATTAAACCTAGCTCTCTTTCTAGGGTTTCTAGTCCACTTTTAGGGTTTTCATTGCAATTAGGGTTTCTGTTCACTATTTTAAACCCTAGTTTTATATAATTACTCACAAGCCCTAATTATCTCATCTATTCTTCACGAAGATGTTAAGGTTACCTTTCAACAACATATTACCTTAATTTTTGATAAATATCACAATTAGCCATCAATTAAGTCCATTATGCCTTTTTGACATTTAAAACTACTATTTTATCCTTTTAATTTATGATAAGATCATTAGGCCTAATTATAATCTTTGGTTCCTTCCGGATTAACAACTCATAGTTCATTATGATCTAATTCACATATGAACCCTATTTATCATTATTCTATCTTTATCCATTAGAAAAACCCTAACTACTACATTAAGGGTATTTATCCACAATTAGGAACTTTTATACTCAAAATAGCTTAGAACTGTCATATATCAACTTTAATCATGAAATTGAGCAACTAAATCCATTAAAAGTCACATTACTAATATTACAGTTTCCAGGCCCATTAAAGCATATTTATGCACATGAAACTCTAAATTAAACCAATTACGTGTAAAGTTCATCCTTTTTGTTCTTAATGTACCTTTTTACAATTAACAGGTTAATATCAACTTTAATCATCCATTAAACCCATTAATCATCTAAAAATAGGGTTTCTTAAACATTAAAGCATTAAAGTTGATAACTTACACTATTTTTCGAATTGCAAGAGGAATTATCTTCTGAATATATTTTATTGGATTCCTCACATTTTCCTGAGCAAGATTCATATTTTGCATGTTTCCATCAGAGTTACCACTTTTGAGTTTTCATTTTTACAAGATAAACATATGTTAACCAATTACTAATTGACACGTCAGCAACTTACCCCTTTTAAACTCAAATTGCGGCCGCCGATATTAGGGCAGAAAAGATGTATCTACCCTTCCGCACTATTCTCAATTATGCAAACATGGGGGGTTGATTCGTCTTTTGACCCGGTCATCTCCTTCCTTCGCCCGCTCCTGTCCGCGACAACACCTGCCTGCGTGAGTTAATTCTAGGGTTGACTTCCGGCTCCCTACTGCCCCAGCCGTCGGTGAAGGAGGTTGTACCTCCGTCGCACCCTACATGATTCAACCACAATCTCGATCGGCTCGCTATTGGCTGGATTCATTAGGGCAGAGCAGCTCTCCTCCGGCGAGGAGCATGGATGACCATGGTGCAGGTCGAGCACCTCCCTGCAGTTGGTTGTGTCGGACATTTAGGTCATTCTTCGCGAACTCGTTGGGGTAAATCGGAGCAATTTACATGGCTCAAGGCCCCCTCCTTTTATAGAGAACAAACACCTGTGTTTTCCCCTGATTTAGGGGAAACTTGCCCAGACCATGAGAGGCCCCAAATCCTGGGTCGATTAGATGCGGAAAAGGCTCCCGGAGCCAAAGGATTAGTTTCCTGCTTCGCACATTAACTGCATGGAGAGGAAATCAAAGGGGAAATTTCCCCAGATCCAGCCTGTAAATCCGAGTTCCTTTGGAACTGGATGATGTGTGGCCCTTGTTGTATCTTGATCCAACGGTCCTTATTACTCGTGCTCAAACAAAAGGAATGTAAATTCCTTTATTCAAGGTAACTCCATTTGTTTTAGGATAAATTGAGAAAATCATAACTCTTAATCTGTAGCTCCTTTTCATCTCAAATTTTAAAGGAATCTAATTAATGATTTAATATCCCATAATGAAAAAATTGGGATCATTATTCAAATAAATCGTGTCCTTTTCATTAGGTCCAAGTTATTACTCTATTATGCATATTTCTCATATTTCTCTTTCTTATTTCCGTTTATTTTCTTGATTTTGCTTTATTTTTCCATTAGAAAACATGTGAATACGAGATCTTTTCCAATATGGATCTATTATCCATATATCCACATATTTCTTGTAATATTATCATTATCTCACATTTCTTCTAAATAAAGAAATATTTAATTAATCTTTTCTCTTTTTTGTTGCATTATCTTTGCAAATTTGGTCTCCTTGGAACCCAAGGAACAAAAGAGGCATGAAATCCTCCTTTGTATTATTTTCTTTTTCCTTCTAGATGTTTCTACATCTTTCTTTTCTCCATTTCTTATTAATAATGGAGTTTCTTCTGTCTTTTCATTGTTATTGGGCCCCATAGCCAATATAGCCCACAAAACAATCAACAAGGCTATTTGTAAACGAAATCCATCTATTCAAAACAAATTATTTGTTCTAATATGTTTAGTAGGAGAAATTACATTTCCCACCAAAAGAACCCAAAAATTGGGGTTGTAACAGTCAGCATCCTGGACATTGGAAGAGAAATTCCCCACTCTGGGGAAGAGGAACTAAAGAAGAAGAAGGATGACACTGAGGCCTCCACTTAAGGTATAAACAAAATAAGATAAATTTGATTACTTCTTCATTTTGGTATGTGATGCCAAATAGAGATCTAAAATACTGATGTGTAAGATCTGACAAGAAGTAAAGGCCGTCATGGAAGGACAAAGATGGACAAGGTGGAGCGGGTGTTGCGGAAGCCATAGTCTACATTTAAATTTATCATAGCCTAATGGGAATGTAACAGAGTCATTAGAACTGCTACTTCATTATGCCATTAGAATAGAAACATTTTCTTTATTTATCTTGTATGGACAAGAATGATTATCAATAAAGAATTATTCGTGCTTCTATTTCAAAGATATGATCTTGCATGGCATTGGCCCTAAAACATCTTGCGATATTTATGTAAAATGATCCAAACATGAATGTTTATACCAAAGGATTATTATTGATAACTCAAAACCATTTTAGCATTAGTCATCCTGTACAAATATGAGAAGTACATATCTAGAATACATATCGATTTTGATCTAGATTCCTTTGGTTATTGAACCTAAGGAAACATGAAAATCTTATTAACACACAATATGACACGACATCCTTCACTAAACATAGTGGTAGGATAAAACTTTCATTAGACCTTATGCATGAAGATCTTATGGAATGAATTCTATAGATAATTAATGAATACTTCATTTTCATTTACTGCTAATATGATGATATGTACCAAATGAAATGAAACCATTAATCTCTTGAAAATGTTGAAGGAGATTGTAAATGAAGTGTTACATTTATGAAAGTATTAAGATACTTTGATATGATCAAATGTTGTAATACTTTATATCACTACCTTGAGTACCTTCAGGAATGAACTGTGATAATGTATCACAACTGAAATCCATTTGAACATGATGATGTGTCAGAATGAAGGAATTATACCATGATGAGTCATGATATAATTATCAATTAATCTAATTTTCTTATATCCTCACATATATATACCTATCACTAAACAATGTACCACATGAATGGTTTGTAAGACATCATATATTATATGATTTGGGAATGTCCCAATAGGTCTAAAGGATTGAAACCCACCTTGAGAAAGTAGTTTCGTGAGAAGGCTTATCCATAAACCATGATAGTTGAACATTACTATTAATCCCTATCCAATAACAAAATCTATTTATTAATAGGATAACTAAATTTCTAAAGAATCAATGTGAGTAAAAAGTAGAACTCAAAATGTTCGAGGACAACAAAGAGGTATAATGAGAACAATGAGAATCACAAGTTGTTTTGGAATCTTAGGTTCATCATATAATACAGAATAAAATATTTGTAGTAGAACACATCTGAGATTGGAGGATTGTGAATCCAATAATTCATATGGGTTGGTCATACACGATGAGCTAACTAGTCAACTAAAAGTTATTTCTAATTAATATGAAAACCATGTAAGCTAACAAGGTAGGACCTTGATAGCACCACCTAAAAGAGTAACGCAATAAGGCGAAATAGGGTCTTATGATTAAGATCTACATGGATAACACAAAAGAACATACTGGTTGAATAAATCAAGTTCAAGTTCTTGGACATGATAGAAATTCCTTTACCAATTTTCATGCTTGTTGTTCTAGCTAGAATGGACTATGATATTTTGCATATGAAGATGGAAACCAGATTCTATAAGGGAATAAATTAGTGGATGTGTAGGTGACACAACCTAAAAGGTTTTGTAACTTCATGAATGCAGATCAAGTCTGTAAACTACAAAGTTCAATTTGGGATTGAAACAAGCACCTCAGAGATGTGATCTTATGACTTGATAAGACATCCGAAGAGTTTGACTTGATCAAAACAAAAGATGAAATCTGTGTATACAAAAGATTTCATGGGAGCATATATGAATATTCCACATGAGATGATGAGTAACATCTCAATATTGTGAATATTGAGAACTAGCATGAAAATAAAACCTTCACCAATGAAGGATTAAGTGAAATGTGCTATGAGATAAGGATCAAGACCTATGAGATAGTTCTTGAATATTTCACAATGGAAGTTTAAGCACATACAATAGCAATGTGTTGAAAGACTTCAACATGGAAGGATTCAATGATAGAGAATTTAGATTAGACTCTCATGAACCCCATATTCTGATTCTTGCAAAGAATGGAAATATCATGAATAAGATTCCATGGGCCAGCCCAATGGTGGATCTAACATGTAAGCTATTAACACACTTATCTTATATAATCTTGTATGTATTAGACATGCCAAGATGAGTAAAAATCCAATAAGAGTTATTGGAAAGTCATTAAAGGCATTCATTAGTACTTGTGAAGTACTTAAGGATATATTTCTAGTCAATTAGTATAGCAATAAAAGGAAGAGTTGGATGTAAAGAGTTACATCGATTCAAGCTTCCATAATGACAAAAATGATCACAAATTAAAATATGTTTGCTTTAGGAGAGAAGTGTTGATTAGTTGGAAAGGGTTCTGAACTAATAGCCATTGATTATATTCTACAATGGAAGTTAAGTATACTTGTGTTATGAACACAGAGTGATACAATATGGATCTAAAGGTTCATATGATGAACTTGTCAATGTTCCAACCATTAATGACATAGTAGTGATACTATGACAACAATGGAGCTAACTATTAGGGAAGGAATATCAGATATCACATTACACTGGTTTCATCTCAGAGCGAAGAGATAAGAAACATGCAATATACTAACTATAAGAAAAGTGTGGCTAACCCGCTAAATCAGTACTAGCATAGAAGAATCATGTTGGACATGTTTAGATCACTAAGGATGAGATCCATGGGTGATTGGCTCTAAGTACAAGTGGGAGTCTGTTGGTAAGGTATGGTCATAAATGTAATCATATGATGATTGACATGGCATAATTACCATAAAAGATTTGATTAATAATAACATGTATAAAGGCAAGCTTCCAATTCATCTGTTTCACTCAGTTAAAAGTAAATGAGGATACAAAGTGAATGTCTAAAGAATTATATTACTCAATGATGTATGTTGTCAAGTTACTAACCTTTGGGCTGAGATCATATGGATGTTAAGAGTACATATATATATTCTCATTATGTCCCCGATCGGTTTTTATTATGGGAGGTTGATACACAATGATAACACATAAGATAAGATTGTGAGTTGGTTTATGACTAAATATCATTAATCATGATATGGCAATATCAAACCAAGCAGATAGATACATTGTAGGGAACAATGTATCGGACAGACCCACCTTGAGAGTGACACATGGTTTTGTGGTCACAATCATATCTCATAGTGAAGGTGGTGATTGTGATTCTTAGACCTGAAATCACGACACTCGTCACATGTCATTGGGTACGCTTTGACATCATCAAATATAGTCCTAAAACATGGGTTGTTATAACAGTGATGATTGGGTGACTTGACACATGGGGATAGACCCTGAGTGATAGATATGGGATTTATCCCTCCTACTAGAGTTGGATATCATGGCCACTCGATAAGAGAGACTGAGAAATATATGTCCATGCACATGTGAATCAGTATATGATATTGAGGTCACATTATCTCAGACGATATGCTCTTAGTTCAAGAAATATGGATACTCAATGTGATATGGGACCTATAGTGTCACACGCATAGGAACTCATCTAGAAGAGGAGTTAGATCTTGAACGGCAATTGGATTGATTACTAAAGTTTGTAGGTATTCAACTCATATAATTGATTTCTTGATTAGTTGACTAGGTCAGTCAAATGACCATCACTGGGTGAGATGCCCATTTGGGAAGCCACACAAGCGTCTCAAGTAGTTGAGATGGTTGTTTTGGGGTCAGGCTGATGGAAGTGTGAATTGTTTTATTTTTGCCCTTGAACCGACCGATTGAATACGATTGAACTGACAGACTCATCTCAAATCATCAGACGACCTTCTGGGTGAGTTATATGGGCATCTTTTTTGGGTGAGAAAGTTTGGTTGGAGCCGAATGAAGGTTTGGGATGTTTCTCAAATAGTTTGAATTGCACTTACTTTATGTGTAAGCAAAATCAATATGCATATTAATTGGAATCAAAATTGCCAAATTTGTGTACGATTGGGAAACTACCAAATGGCTGTTTGGCTGTGTGACATGACTGTCTCACATTAGATGACCATCTGTGTGTGGGAAATGGCTATTTCAGCTGACACAGCTTGTGAAAGTTCAAGTTCTTTTGGTCCTTTCCACTCCCACACAATTACGTACAGACTGGGAACCCTGACCCTAACCTCTCCTATAAAGAGGGGGGGTGGTACCGGGGTGTGACGTCCCCAGATTTCGATTTCTCCAAACCCTATTGGGAAAGAGATGTCAGAATCCGAAAACATCACCCAATCATATCAGAAATCGATGTAGAAGCATAATATGCATACATGAACATACAACCATAACATTTTTCAACAATACCATGTATATTTACAACATGAATTACTACAGCTTGGATTACATTTACATATTGAATAGAAAATTTTACATAAGTCTATGAACATGTATGCAAATCAGGATCTTAACACAATAGGTACAACCTGTACAACTTGCTCACATCCTAATCCTTTATCCCATTCTAGCCCTGGACCTAGAATATATGAGAAAAAAAAACATCAACAAAAGTTGGTACGTGGAATTAAAGAGCTATACTATGCTGGCATATTGAAAATACTTGAAAAAGAAGAAAGAGAGAAAGAAACATTATTTAATGGCAGAAAATTAGGTAAGCCCAAGTTATTAATCATATTTCAATGGACATGTATTACTATGGTGGACTTAGCACAAACATGTATTATTGGGCCATCTCCCTGCGTACCTTGTACCATTAGGGAGGTGCTAGTCAACATTAATACTTTCTCTCTCTAATAGGGAGATTAATGAACCATCAGTAACTACATTCCATTCTTTTTTCTTAGTGATCTTAGTGTTCAAGGAAGAAACAACAATACATATAGATGTACATCCAACAAGATATTCAAATACATGCAAGCAATTACTCATAATTATCATCCAGCAAAAACTAGTCATATAATTATATCCACGTACCTGAGTTCAGATATTCCTCACATATCCATGATCATCTAGATAATCTATTCGGCACCTGATTAATAAAAAATATTCATCATTAATACAAGGTCCACCATTATTAATGGTACTTAGGTCTAGATTAGGGTTTTGGTCAAATCTATTATATACATATATATATATATACACTACTACAGAAACAGCATACAGTGTCGCTTTTCTGGGTGTCGGTTCTTTAGGAAAACCGACGCCTACACTATTAGACGTCGGTTATTTAGGCAAACCGACGTCTATATTCGAAGACCAGCCAGACACGGGTACCGCTTTGAATATAGCGTCGGTTGTTAATAACAAACCGACGCCTAAATTTTCCCGCAAAATCCAATTTTCGAGCAAAACAAATAGTGTCACTTTCAGCGTCGGTTATGTAGATAGAAACTGATGCCTATGCACGATGAAAATTTGCGCGAAAAGTGTCACTTTCAGCGTCAGTTAACCTTTTATAACCGACGTTGAAAGTGGTTCCCGCCAAACAATTTCCTGAAAATATCGTCCAATTGGACGTCGGTTGGTTCAAACAACCGACGCAAAAGAGGTTTAGGTGTCGGTTGTTTGAAACAACTGACGCTATTTTGGAACTTAATATCCCGCGATCGCCCGACTCTTCCCCTTTCTTTTGTTTCATTGCGAACAGATTTCCCTTTTCTTCTCTGATGTCGCCCGACCACGCCGCCGATTTCTCCTCCACGAAAGCTCCTTCTTCCTCCACGACAGCGTCGCCGCGCCGTCGGCGCACCCCCTTCTCCGCCGCCACTGTTGTTGCCTTCTTCCCCTTCTCCGCGCCCCCTTCTCCGCCGCGCCCCCTTCTCCGCAGCCACTGCTGCTCCTTGGTCTGCCTTCCCTGCCGCCTGGAGCTCGTCGCCGCGTCGCCTTCCTCCATGCCGCCGCCCGCCGACGCCGCTGCTCCTTGCCGCCGACGCCGCTTCTCCTTGGTCTGTCTGCCCTACCGCCTGGAGCTCGCCGGCCACCGCTGCACCTGCCTGCCCTGCCGCCTGGAGCTCGCCGGTCACCGCAACCACTGCTGGGAGGTCAGTTGTTGTTGCTCACCTAATATTGCATCTAAATCTTGGTTTCACCACTTCTTTCACTGAGAACTAAGAAGAATGGCCTACCACGGCCGTGCTGGGTAGCACGGCCGTTCTGGATAGCACGGCCGTGCTGCCCAGCACGGCCGTGGTAGGCCAACACAGCCACAACCGTGTTTGATTTTATGTAAACCCTAATTTGATTTAAATCCATTCTAGCATCCTAATTTGATTTGATTAAACCCTAACATTGATGAAACCCTAACATCAATTGTGATGACCCTAACATGTACATATCTATTATTGTGTTTGTTGGCCTAGAAACCCGTCCAAGATTGACTCATTAGGAGTAAATCTTGGATAGTCCCCGGTTTGGGACTGTTCTTGAACACCTAATCTCACTTAGGATGTAAGTGTATAATTTGTATTGAGTTTTTGAGAAAATTTCGATAGCATTTCCCCGTTTGTTCTCTAAGTACATATGTACTTAGAGAACAGCGGGGAAATGCTGCCGAAATTTTCTCAAAAACCCAATACACATTATACACTTACTAGTGAGATTAGGTGTTCAAGGATGGGATAGGTGGTACACATTTATTATATGTAAGAATGACATCAAATGTGTTTGTTGGCCTAGAAACCCGTCCAAGATTGACTCATTAGGAGTAAATCTTGGATAGTCCCCGGTTTGGGACTGTTCTTGAACACCTAATCTCACTTAGGATGTAAGTGTATAATGTGTATTGGGTTTTCGAGAAAATTTCGGCAGCATTTCCCCGTTTGTTCTCTAAGTACATATGTACTTAGAGAACAACGGGGAAATGCTGCCGAAATTTTGTTGAAAACCCAATACACATTATACACTTACTAGTGAGATTAGGTGTTCAAGGATGGGATAGGTGGTACACATTTATTATATATAAGAATGACATCAAATGTGTTTGTTGGCCTAGAAACCCATCCAAGATTGACTCATTAGGAGTAAATCTTGGATAGTCCCCGGTTTGGGACTGTTCTTGAACACCTAATCTCACTTAGGATGTAAGTGTATAATGTGTATTGGGTTTTCGAGAAAATTTCAGCAGCATTTCCCTGTTTGTTCTCTAAGTACATATGTACTTAGAGAAGAACGGGGAAATGCTGCCGAAATTTTCTCGAAAACCCAATACACATTATACACTTACTAGTGAGATTAGGTGTTCAAGGATGGGATAGGTGGTACACATTTATTATATATAAGAATGACATCACATTATACACTTAGGATGTAAGTGTATACCCTAATCTTTTCCTAATATATACTTGTTTCCTAAGATATACTTGTTTTCTCTGATCATAGAATGGATAGATCATGGATGTACATTCGTAATCGTTGCACCCCAGAGTTTATATCTGGTCTTGATTAGTTTATTAGATTTGCCGAGGAACATAGGAAAAAACCTACAGATAGGTTCTACTGTCCATGTAGGCATTGCGGTAACAACTTGAAAGTCAACACTGGTGAGGAAATCAAAAGTCATGTCATGTGCAACGGGATTGTACAAGGCTATACAAAATGGCACTGGCATGGAGAGATTTTAAAATCAAAACCAGTAGATGTCGATAGCAGTGCTTGGGTGGAAGAAGAAATTTCCTCCGATGACGTAAATGTGAACGAACCAGTTCCAGCAGACATCGTTGATGCGATGCTGGATAGTTGTAGGGTAGAGCACACTATCTTTAGAAACATTGTGCATGATGTTGAGATACCGTTATAAACATGTTGTGCTAAGTTTACGAGGCTTAGCGCTGTGTTGAGATTGCATAAGTTGAAAGATAACAATAGATGGAGCGACAAAAGCTTCACTTCATTGTTGACGTTGTTGAAAGAAATGCTTCCTGAAGGAAACGAGCTGCCAATCGCAACATACCAGGTAAAGAAAATGTTGTGACCAATGGGAATGGAGGCCAAGTAGATACACGCATGCCCAAATGATTGTGTATTATTTCAAAAGGACTATGTAGATTTGAAAGATTGTCCAAAATGTGGTGCGTCAAGGTATAAATTGATGACTTCGAGGGAGTCCAAAACTGGTTCTCCTGCCAAGGTGTTGTGGTATCTACCTATAATATCATGGTTTCAACGCTTGTTTGCAAATCTGAAAGATGTGAAGAATTTGAGGTGGCATACAGATGTTAAGAAAAATAATGATGGGATCCTACGACATGCGTCTGATTCCCCACAGTGGAAGAAGATTGATCTATTGTACCCCAAATTTGGTGAAGAAGATAGGAATCTAAGACTTGGGCTTTGTACAGATGGGATGAATCCGTACGGGACATTGAGCAGCCAACATAGCACTTGGCCAGTCATGCTTGTTATATACAATCTTCCTCCCTGGATGTGTATGAAAAATAAGTACGTTATGTTGTCATTATTGATATCGGGCCCTAAACAACCCGGAAATGATATCGATGTTTATCTTGAACCTTTGATTGATGACTTAAAGAAACTTTGGGCTGAAGGTGTGATGACCTATGATTCTTCAGCAAGAGAGACATTTCGTTTGCACGCTATGTTGTTTTGCACTGTTAATGACTTTCCAACATATGGGAATTTGTCTGGATATAGTGTCAAAGGAGCTAAAGCGTATCCTATATGTGAAGAAAACACTGATTCAATAAGACTAAAACATGGCGGAAAGACTGTATATCTTGGTCATCGAAGGTTTCTTTCAAAATTCCATCCGTATCGTAGGAAGCGCAAAGCATTCAATGGATGGAATGATGAACGGAGTGCACCTAAACCTATACCAGGGGATGTTGTTTATGCAAGAGTAAAAGACATTGTCAATGAATTTGGTAAGAAATCACAATGCAGTATGGCCACACGGAGTGACAATTCTTCATTCAAGAAGAAGTCAATATGTTGGGATCTTCCTTATTGGAGTTCTTTGACAGTCAGGCATTGTATCGATGTAATGCACGTTGAGAAAAATGTCTGTGATAGCATCATTGGTACTCTGTTAAATATACCAGGTAAGACTAAAGATGGGATAAAATCTAGACTGGACCTACGTAAAATGGGAATAAGGTCAGAATTAACAGAATTACATGAAATGGGTAATAAAAGAACATACTTACCTCCCGCTTGTTACACGTTGTCTAGAAAGGAGAAGAAAACTTTTTCTGAATGCTTGGTAAATGTTAAGGTGCCACATGGTTACTCATCCAACATCTGTAGATTGGTATTAATGAAAGATCTGAAGTTGATAGGTCTTAAATCTCATGATTGTCACACTCTAATACAACAAATATTGCCTGTGGCAATTCAATCTATATTTCTGAAGCATGTAAGGTTTGCAATTACCAGACTTTGTTTCTTTTTCAACAGTCTATGCAGCAAAGTTATTGACCCTGATACTCTCGATAATTTGCAAAGAGAAGTGGTTGTTACCCTATGTCAGCTTGAGATGTATTTCCCTCCTTCATTCTTTGATATCATGGTACATCTTGTTGTCCACTTGAATAGGGAAGTGAAAATGTTGGGACCAGTTTTCTTGCATTGGATGTATCCCTTTGAACGATACATGAGTGTTTTTAAAGGTGATGTTCGAAACCGTTATCGGCCTGAAGGGAGTATTATTGAAGGTTATGTGGCAGGAGAGGTTATGTATTTTTGCAATGACTTTCTCAGTGGTAATGACACTCCTGATAATGACAAGAATATAGAGGAGGGAAAAGTAATTTTGGGATCACGGGTGAAAGTAATCAGCCGTGAGCAGTTGGAACAAGCTCACTTGTATATTTTACACAATATGGACGAAGTGAGTGTTTATATCGAGGAACATACCAATTTCATAAAGAGACAACATCCTCGAGCAAGTTCAATGTGGCTTGCTAGAGAGCATAATAAGACTTTTACTAAGTGGTTTGAAGATAAAGTCTTACATCAACTATCTGAAACACCAAATGATATTACAGAAACTATCAAATGCCTCACCTTTAAACCAAAACCGAATGTTATGTCTTATGAAGGGTTTGACATTAATGGATTCACATATTACACAAAGCGTCAAGATGATAAGAGTGTCGTCCAAAATAGTGGGGTCACTCTTCAAGCGTCGACTATGTACTTTGCAAGTGCAAAGGATAAGAGTCCATGTGAAGGTAAAATGTCATATTACGGTGTCATTGAAGACATTTGGGAGTTTGACTACATAGATTTCAAAATTCCGCTCTTTAAATGTAATTGGGTTGATAACACCAAAGGAGTTATAGTGGATGAATTGGGTTTCACTTTGGTGAACTTTGAAAAGATTGGCAAGAAGGGTGAACCATTCATATTGGCATCACAGGCGAAACAAATATTCTATATCGATGATCCTGCAAATGATAAATGGTCGGTTGTTCTTCATGGTAAAAGACAGTTCATTGAAGATCCTATAGATGAAGAAGAGTACTATGATAAGTATGATGACTCCAGTCCATTCTCAGTTGGGTTGCCAACTCCACAAAATATTGAAGCTAATGATGACTTATATGTGCGCGGAGATCACAATGAAGGATTATTAATTGATAAAAGATCACAATTTTAGAGACATGTATGTTTATACAAATGCTAAATGTTTGCCTTTTTCTAGTTAATACAAATGCTAAATGTTTGCCTTTTTCTAGTTAATACAAATGCTAAATGTTTGCCTTTTTAATGACATTTTCAGATGGCTGACCATGATGAGCATGATGTCCATCATGAGCATGAAGTCCATGATGAGCATGTTGTCCATGACGAGCATGGCGAGGATACCAATGTAAGTTCTAAAAACATATCTTGTATTTCTATAAAATTCATTATCTTCTAGTTATGTCATATATCTTATATTTCTATATTGGGCTAATTCAGTGTGTTTATTTTTGTCAAATTTTAGGTTGATGATGCACATGTACCCACTGAAGCACTGGAGCAACTTGATGCGCAGCACCAAACACTTAACAAGAAAAGGGGCATCACTCTGTTGAAGAAGTTAATAGCGCTTAGTGGCAGGGGATCCAAATTGGTTGTGGAGTTTGATAATGGAGGAAATGCAATTGGAGTGAACCGCAATAATTTTGTAAACCATCTTGGGTGTACCACTCGGAGCCATTGTGGTGTTAAGTATGATAATTGGCATAAAGTTCCTCAGGGGAAAAAAGACTTGATATGGAAGGATTTATGTGTGAGTTATTATTATTTGCAATTCTATTTTGTAGATTACAAATTCTATTATTTGCAATTTTATTTTGGATACTAGTTAATAACATTTCTATTTTATAGAATCTGTTTGCATTGGATGAGAAGTTGCATCGTAAAAGTGTGATGCAACGCGCTGGAAAGATGCTTAGGAATTATAGGACAAATATGAACAGAGAATACATAAAAGAGGGTGATAAGAAAAAGAAGTCAGCCCTTGAACAATGGAACTTCGTGGACAAAGAAGATTGGGACAATTTTGTTGCTTCAAGAAAATATGAAGAATTCAAGGTATTAGGTGTCACTCCCAATTTAATTAATATACATTGTATTCACCTATTCAAGATTAACATTTAGTGATACTAACCAAATCATTAATGTGCATACTAACTAGGCCCTCAGTGACGCACAAAAAGAAAGGCGTGCACTGAATGTGCATGACCACACTATGGGTCTAAAAGGCTATGCAAGTGTTCGCCAAAGACTACATGTGGAGTCTGCGGCTACTCAAGAGTCTGCTCCTACTCAGGAGTCTGCCACACCCATGCCTCGCCATGATATCTGGATAGCTGGGAGGCAAAACAAGAAGGGTGAAATAAAGAAGCCCATAACTGCTGAGGCGGCTGTGAAAATGGTAAAATACAACTCTTAGAGCAATCGTTTGAATATTGATTATTTGTGGTGTTAACTTACCAATTTCTTTTGATGGTGATTAGCGGGAGCTACACGAGCAGAGGAAACAAGGCACGTTCATCCCTCAGGGCACAAGGGATGAATTGACAGTTTCTCTGGGTAACCCAGAGCATCCTGGACGTGTTAGGGGTGCAGGCGCTGGTGTGGGCATCAAAGCATTCTTTGGGCCATCCCAGCGCAAACCCAGAGCGGGACTTTCTCAAGAAGAGGTAACCTATTCTTTTTTTAGAATGTTACTGCAAAAGGAAATTCAATAATAAGAAGCTAATGTTTCTTTTATCCATGTATAAGAGAATAAGAGAGTCGAGGATATAGTTGCTAAGAAGGTCAATGATGTAGTTGCTGAGAAGGTCAAGGAAGAATTGTTGCGGTGGCAGGCATCTCAGGCTTCCAATCAGCCTATGGCGACCCACTCTTCTCCTGATGCACAGACTGCGAGTAATCCTGGAGACCCATCGCCTAACACGTTTGTTGTAAGTATTGTTTATGACATTGTAGCTAGTCTTTTCAAGATGATATGTTTTCAAGATGATATGTATATATGTATAACATTCTTTACGTAAATTTGTAGGCATTGAAGCCATGCCGCTTAAGAATACAAGACTATGTTGTTGCAGAGGCGCATGCTTACCCGTCCCTTCCTGGGGAAAGGTTTCACGGGACTCCAATGCCACAGGGCTACGTTCGTGTGGGCCCATTACGTGTGTTACCCGATTGGAGGGAAGCTACATTGCCATTTCCCACCCAGATATTGATACACTTGCTGAGGCAGAAGGCGAGGTCATATTGTGGCCCAAAGTAGATGTCGTCTACACTACTAAAATTGTAAGATAAATTTACATTGATTTAGACTGTTAATGTGTATATATGATGTCAACTGATCTGAAATTATATATACAGGTTAAAAAGAAGACACCAGGAGCACCTAGGCCTCCACCTCCACTTCCCGCATTACCAACTTGGGTTCCAACTGACCTAACATACCCGTTAGGTCCTGCTTGTAGGGGAATGGCATGTTGGCTACGGGCACATAATATACATTGCCCGATAATTGTTTCTTTAGATGCAGATTATGCAGGTCAATCATACGATAGCTCTTTATTTATACAAGATATTATTGAGTTGTTTATGTATGATTGGCTGAATACATCAATGATAGAGACATGGATAAGGTGAGATCTTGTTTATACATCCATATACCTTGTGTAAGATCCGGTGATCTGGTTTTTTATATATTAATGCATACGTAATACATGTTTTGCAGCTACTTAGTCGAAGATCATTGCAAAAAATTTGCATTTGATCATGTGGGATTTTTGATTCCATCATTGATTAGTATGGTAGCTAAAGACCCTGATAATGTTCAACAATACTGTATAGATGCTTTTACAATTTTTGGTCAGCAAAAGAAGACGATAATAATAGCTCCATTCAATGTCAAGTAAGTTTACTTTATTTATAATTTGGACTTAAGAAAATTCCATTTTTATTGTGCATTTTGAGTTATTAATTGTTAACTTTTTACCTCTAGCGGTAAACATTGGGAGTTACTAGTTATTGTCCCCGGGACGTTCACTGTTTATTATCTAGATCCCACGGGAAGTACATTAAACACTAAAATTGGACACGTAATGAGAATTCCATTATTCTGGTGAGAAATATTTCATTTTTGTATCTGTTAACTTCTGTTATTACATTACTATTTACTTATGTAATTTACTATGTTATATTAACATGTAGGGGTTTAGATGCATTCAAAAAGGCTGGAGGAATGGTCCCAAGGAAAAAGAACCAGCCAATAAATTGGAAGAACGTACAAGTAAGTTCCCCACTCCAATGTATATATTATTGATGTGAATTGTGCTTAGTTGTATTATTTTGTATGTTTCAATTTATAGTGCGCTACACAAGACAATGGCTGGGCATGCGCATACTATGTGATGCGATTTATACAGATGATTATCAAACATGCCGCATTGGACATCGATACCATACATGAGGTATTATATATAGTCTCATTAGTTAGTATGAAATATATCAATCTTATTTTAATATTATTACTTATATATATATATCATTCTCTTTGCAGGTGTTTAAAACTGACAACACTATAGGTAAACGCTTAAAAAATATACATGCTCCATATACGATGGAAGCATTAAATGAAATAAGAGAAGAATGGGCAAAAGCCATACAAGCAGTGGCAACTGTAAGATATAATTGGGATGTTGATAGCGATAATGAATGATACTTTGTAAATGAATATTTCTGAATGTTAATACATTTATTTGAATGTTTCTATATGTGTGAATGTGAGAATTGAATTGATGTCTGAATGTATCTACTTGTGTGAAATTTTCCTTGGGACTTTTGCAGGTTTGTGGCCTGTTTGTAGGCTGATATCAATGGATGTCGTAAACCTGCAGTTCAGAAAACTGAACTGCAGGTTCTCATCCTGCTGACCAGCCACAGCAGGCCTGCAAACTGATATGAAAAAAAAATAGATATAGGCGTCAGTTATTTATAGAAAACCGTCAGCAAAGGCCTACAGCGTCGGTTATTGGATAAAAACTGACGCCTAATAGTACAAACAACCCGACCGTGTAGGAAAGCATGACCGTGGTGGAAAAGGCGTTGGTTATTCATATAAAACCGACGCCTATAGTACTAAACACGGCCGTGCAGGGAAGCACGGCCGTGTCGTCTTGAAATATGGCGTCGGTTTTTTATAGAAAACCGACGCCAAAAGGGTTCGCGCCATAGAAAACAGCGTCATCTAGGACTCTTTCTGCATCGGTTACCAAGTAAACACCGAATCTATAGTCCATATAGGTGTCGGTCTTTTAGTAGATAACCGACGCAGAATGTGTCCTAGATGACGCCGTTTTCTATGGCGCGAACCCTTTTGGCGTCGGTTTTCTACCAAAAGACCGACGCCTATATGTTAAATAGGTTTCGGTTAAAAAACCGACGCCGAAGTGTTCGACCTTTAGCGGCGCCCACATAGGCGTCGCTCAGAAACCGACACCAAAGGGGGTTAAACAACCGACGCCAAAGGTTGTTTCTGTAGTAGTGATATATATATAGTCTGATATATATGTCATTATTAAGGTCTGGTACGAATTTCATATTTTTCTGAGGCTTTCCTATTTTCTGGAATTAATATGAGGTTAAAACGATCTAATTATGTGTTAATAGAGAAAGACCTATTATTCATGTTATTACTCTGATCATAGTTTAAAGATAGATTTAAGTCATCAATATGGTTCTAGGATAATTTTATGAGAATTTAATCTGATCTGGATATTTTTTGTTATATTTAACGAACCCAAAATAGGAGTTTTATCCTCTAAATTAGAAATCATCGATACTGAAGCTTCAAGAGTCTGTCCTAGTTGTGTCATAATAAAGTAAATACTTTTCTGAGTCTAGGGATAGTTTTGGGGCATTTATAGGCCAAAGTAGTTATTTTTAACCATTTTTCTAAGGTTCAATCTATTTTCATGAGAATTAATAAATGATTTACCTTTAATGGGGTTTGGGCCACCCAGTTCAGGTGGTTCGGACTCGGTTCATGTTGGGTGGAGAATTAACAAGGTCGGGTCTCTCTACTCTCCCTCTTTCTCGCGATCTCACGCTCGTGATTCATCCTGTTCTTCTGCGCTTCGAGCGTCTTTGCTGGGAGAGGTATCTCCGACGAGTAAATCGCCAGAGATCCAAGGTTTCTCGCTTTCTAAATGGTCTCTCTCCTTTTTCCCTGGCCCTCACTCGCAGGTTCCTTCTGGTCTGCTTAGGATGATGATTGTGCTCTGGATCTGTCCCTCGACTAGCACAACGTCTTCTGCTATGTGGAGTCTCCGATGCTATACTTGGCTCAGATGAGGTCGTGCCCTGGATACTTGGGAGATGGTCGTTCTTTCTTAAGGTTATGGATCGGTCTGCCTCCCTCTCATCGCCTCACATAAACTAGAGCTCGAGTAAAAATCCACCTTCGTAAGCGTCGCCGCAAATAGAAGCCTCGACGATTGATCACCCTTTGTTGTCCTCTCTGATGAGATCGCCTCCAGACTGACCCCCCAATTTCCGTCGTTGTGAAGTCAGGTCTGGTGTGATGATGTCAGGGCAACCGACCTCCAACATGTTATCTATATACCGCTACACGGGACTTCGAACATACGTTCTCTAGAGTAGGGCAGTGCTTGTGCTACTTGTCTGGTGAGGACAGAAAGCTTGGTCCTACCTCAGCTCCATGTGATGGGTTCTTCTCCTCGCTTCCCTAGCTGCTCCCTGAATGTCTTCTAGTTTCTTGGCTATAAGTAGCGATGGAGACAATGGTGACGAGGGAGAGGAGATTTGTAGGTTGGTTTCACTATTATCCATTCCAGATCATTGAACCTTCTGTAGGTGATCTCTTGGTTGCTGGAGCGAGGAGGAGGAGGAGAAGGTTGGGATTGGACTCCCTGATCTTGCCCATATCCGCAGGATAGAAATTATTAGATAGATCTGAACTTGGAGGAGGGATGATGGCTAGATCTAGTTCTTGGTTATGATCCCTTTATTTCAAAGGCATGGCACCGAGAACTTGGTCTTCAAGTGAACTACCATCTCCACGAGAAACGGGGGTTGGGGATAACAAATTGATTGCTTGATCATACCTATGGCCTTAAGGCTACACGTATGTGAATGAATAAGTCTTCCTCTACAGAAACGACCATGCGGAAACACAATATCATTGGTTGTGTCAGTCATATCTCGTCATATATCAAACAATATAGCAATCTAGATTCAGAATCACCACACAGATTATCATCTTATTTATTTCAAACCTCAAAAGAATATGTAGGAAGCAACTTTGAACCTAAGATTTTGAGCCAAAATTCTTCATAGTGTAGTTCACCTTACATATAAATTGATACCTAAACTCCATCATTTGACCCTTCAAAAAACATAATCTAAAGGGGTACAAATATAAATATATTGAACTTATACTTTACATAAATTACCTCTAATATCGAAAATGAAAGTTCAACTTACTTAGTATGAGTATGGTGCATCCCAAATTTCATGATTAGGTCATATGAATACACATATTCTTCATTACATGCTTAACTCCATATGTCTTCAATATCGACCAATATATAGTAATGATCATCTCCATTTACATAAATGGCATTGAAGCTATTATTGGACTTCAAATGATATTATGGTCATACATGTGGGTGCAGAGAATTCATTGTTGAATAAAAGTCACTCTAACTTAGGATTAGTCAAGCAAGAATATATGTGGACCTCTAAAATGATATTGTCTGTGAAAACCCTAAAAAATCAAGGTCATCACACGGGGGCTTCCCAAGACACAACACAGACAACTGAGAGTCAGTTCCTCTGACAACTATTATCCTCTCAACTATTGTCCTATCTGGTTTTCCTATCTAGTTTGTCAACAAGTAAAGGTCGAGCACAAGTAGCCTGTAGGGACGTTACAACCTTGACCAATACCGCAGTGGAAATGGGATCATATTACTATGGACTTTGTAGTTGTAACAACCGAGGGTCATGATTCCATATGGGTGATATTTGACAGATTGACTAACTCAGCTCAATTTTTTCCAGTCAAGACAACATTTACAGTAGAGAACTTGGCACATGTATATGTTGGTGAGAGAGTCTGTCTGCATGGCATTCCAATGATTATAGTCTCTGATAAAGGTCCAAAATTCACGAGTCATTTTTGGGAATGTCTGCATTCAGCAATGGTAACATAGCTGAGGTTTAGTACAACATTTCAACCACAAATAGATTGTTAGTCTGAAAGGAATATACAGACTTGAGAACATCTTTTGAGGGCATGTGTGTTACAAATTCTTGGGAGTTGGGATATACACCTTTAATAGAGTTTTCCTATAATAATAGCTATCAGAAAAGCATAGATATGGCTCCTTATGAGGCTCTATATGGGAAATGATGTTGGTCTCCTCATTACTGGTATGAAATGGGTGAATATCAATTTTTGGGTCCTGAGGTAGTGCATCAGACTATAGAAAAGAATAAAGTAATACAATAGGAGTTGAAAGCAGCTCAGGATAGACAAAAGTCATATGCAGACAATTGTCATAGACCGCTTGAGTTCCAAGTAGGAGACAGAGTGTATCTCAAGATCTCTCCCTGGAAAGGTGTGATGAGGTTTGGAAAGAAGGGTAAGTTGTCTCCTATGTCTATGGGGACATATCCTATCTTAGCTCGTGTTGGAAAGGTGACATACTTGTTGGAGATACCTCTGGAGTTGCACAAGTTACATAATGTTTTCCATATCTCTATGTTGAGGAAATGCTATCCAGACACTGAACAGACAATCCAACTAGTAGAGGTTGAGCTAGATGGGGATATATCTTATGTTGAAGGTCCAGTGTTGATCCTGGATAGGAGAGTGAAGAAGTTGAAGAAGAAAGATATAGTGTTAGTAAAGGTTTAGTGGAATCATCATGGTGTAGAAGAAGGGCATTATCATGGTGTAGAGGAGGCCACATGGGATATATAGTATGAGATGTGTAGAAAGTACCCATCTCTCTTTGTGTAGGATTTTGGGGCGAAATCCTTGTTAGGGGTTTATAGCTATAAGGCCCATAAACTTACTTAAAATGTTGAAAAATATTAATTACCACAATTGAGTTCTTATAATCTTAATATAACCTTGAATTATGATTTGGAATCATAAGACAAGCTTAAGTTTCAAATTTAGTCCAATTTGGACATTGTTTGAGCAAGTTATCCAATTCTATGTACATTTTGGACTTTTTTGTAATTTACCCAATTATGGGGTTTTATTTGTAAATTGTTCCATCAATTATGTTCCTTTATATGTTTTTTATCATTCTTGAGCTTTTTGGGTTATGGGGGCCCAATTGTACCTTGAATTGGAGGAGATTTCATTGTATGTTGAATTAGGTGTTTAACCCCCATGGATGAGATACCTCTAAGACTAACAAGTGATTGCTCTACTTGCTTGGGCTTAAGCCAATAGCCCAGCATCCCCCAATAGTTAGTGACTTTTTGTTAGCCTATTCATGCCAAAAATAAAGTTGTGGATAGATGGAGGATCGATTGTATACCTCATGCTCTTCTCAAAGCTTATCCCCTAGACTATATATATACTTATCTCTATGCCAAAATCAAGCTGTTACTCTCTATAACTATCCATTTGTAAAGGATATCATGTTCTTTCTCTTCTGGGCTGCAAAGAACCTGCTCAAGGTATAATAAGAGGATGATAATCTTGGAAGAAGCATTTAGGGTTCCCATTTGCTATCTTTTAGGGTTTTTAAAAGCTTCTTCTTGGTAGATTTGACTTGAACAAGTAAATAATTTTTCCTTTCCTCCATTTTATTCCTTGTTATTATTCCTCCTACCTCTCACTAGGTCAGAACTTTGCTATACCATGGTAGAGGTTGATCTAGAACTCAAGCATCTATCCTTCTTGCTTCTTCTTCTAGGGTTTTTGCTTCCTTAAGGAGAAGGGTTCCTAGTTGTCCGAGCTCAGTTCTGCAACTTGGATTTCCTTACCATCTTTGCTCATGATCCTTTCTGCTAGAAGTCCATTATTATCTATAGAGGTGACTTTTATAACTTTCCTCACTTATATTTCTTTCTTCAAGCTGGTTTGCTTATGAACTTGGCTAAAACAAACATCCTTATATATAGAAACAAGTTTATGTGTTTATTTTGGTAAAGTTTCCACCATGGTAATGGTGGTGGTTCTTGTTGTTCTAGACCTTTCTTTTTACCATCTCGACTTTGATCATGTTGCCATGAAGTGTTGTGCCCAACCCATTAGTATAAGCATGGTTGTAAACCATGACGACTTAATGTCGACACCATAACACTTATGGGGTAAATCTTAATTGTTTGCACCCTAGCCATGTTGCAAACTGTCATGGCTAGTGGCCAGTACAAATGTTGATATTAGGATGATATCATAGCCATGACAGTAACCCATGATAGTCTAACACTGATACACTAGGTTTGTATTAGTGTCAACCATGATGAACGACACACCCCATATTGTGGGTAAATCGAGACACCATGTTGTTGTCAGGCCAACGCCCAATCTATAACAACAAACTATCATGATCTGTGGCTAACATTCTGACCATAGGAACAAACTATGATGGTATGTGGTTGGCGCCCTACCATGGTCATAACCTGTGATGGTTAATGGATGATACACTCTTGGTTATGATAGGTTGACATGCTTTTGATGGTGTTAAACTGATACATCATGGAGATATACCATGTTTACATTAGATCGACACGCCATGATGTTAGTAAACAGGTACACCATGTTGGTGTTTAAACAGTTACACCATGAAGGTGACAGGTTGTTATCCATGGAGGAAGTATAAACTGATACCCCATGCTGGTGCTGAAATGGATGGTTGGACCCATACCAAATGTTTGAATAATGAACCCAGTCCAATGAATGAGGTAGGATTCTCAACAATTAATGGATTAGAGTGAATCCCATAGTTTTGAAAGAGATTTTAAATAAAGAGAAATCAATGAACCAACACCATAAAACTTGTAGTGTTACCTTTTCCCTCATTTGATTATATGTTATAAATCACCATAACAAGATATTTGTACCTCCAATAAACATTGTTTGATACATCAATTCTAAAATAAAAAAATGATGATGTTTGGGTTATAATTAGATCTTTGGAATATTAATGTGACAATATATTACATTCTTCTTGTGATAAAACCTCAATTTAGTACTAATTAAATACCTCAATGCATTACTATGTTTAACCTAAGAGATAATTATGTGTTGATCATCTTTTGAGCCTTGTCTAAGGCCTAGAATGATAATGATAATCATGTAGGGAACAATGTGATGGTCTTGATAACCTTTGGGCATGTTTGAGCCTTGTTTAAGGTGAAATCATGTTCATGTTCCAATAAGGGTTGAAACCCTGGAACTTATGATAAGAGATGGATATCTTGAAATGATATGAAGACACATGTTGTTTATTATGATGCAATGAATAACATCATGTGGTAATGTGGTTAAGATTTATACCTCAAGAATTTTTATCTTCTGAAGTTGCAATGTTTTACACTTGATAAAAATGAATTGGGGTTTGTATGATAAAGCCTTAATTCATCCAATTGACAAATAACTATTCAAGTATGACCCTAATCATGTAGTTCCCTGAGCCATAGAGCCATTTCCAGTGTCCGAACTTACAGGATGGTGAAACGAATATTCCTACGGGAAACTCAGAGAGGATATTGTCGAATATGTTGGTTATTTATTATCTTGACCTCAAGTGTTTAAGGGAGGATAATTGTGGTCATACCAAGCCCTCTTTTGGAGAATGATTGTGGTCGTGTCTCAGTGATTATCATGTGATAATGTTTTTACTCTCAATACCTTGGTTTCTACCACTGTAACCTATACCAAGGTGGACTAGTTGTTTACAGGACAATGCATCACTGCTTTGTAGTTTGACCAAGATGTCACTACAGTGCAGACTGATTGAGTATGGAAAAGATCTTGGAGTACATCTCTTCCTTGATCTTATATGAAAATGATTGAGACCAAGTGGTGGTCAGCTGGATTTTTAGTGGTACGATTCAAACTCCCCAGGGCATAATAATACAAGATGTAATACAATCCATGTATTATATTTCTTAAAGACAAATACGCTTCACATTAAAGGAATTATCCCTTACCTTGCTTCCATACTACACAATGCTTATAAGATGCTACTCTATAATATTTTGATAGTTATCCTTATTGTTAAATTTACTTGATTAGTATGCTTAAACTATTTAATATGCTTAGATTGCTTATTCAATTCCTTATTTTCTCAGTTTATTTACTTTCAATTAATTTGTTGTAATCAATATCTTTTGGACAAATTTATATCTCTCGTTAGGACCAGGTCTCACCCGTAGGTCACCACATCTTTTTAGGTGGTTGCAGGCAACACAGTAGAGGTTGTACTATGGAAGAAATCCAGCCTGGTGATCAATAGATTCAAAAGGTTAGTCAGTTGTAGATTTTAGTAGTAGAGTCCTAGTATCATCCCTATATTCTTAGATCCACATATAGGAAGTGTTTTCTAGACAAGAAAATTATATCAACATAAAGATTTTGGCAATATGTCATTGTATGTATATATGGCATGAATATGTAAATGCTTCTTTTGAACATAGGATGTAACTCAGATCAGCGAATACATATGTAAATTCATGTTATAATTTATGAGAATGGAAAAGATGGACATTTACGTAAATATTGCAGAATTAGTTCATGATGCAAATTTTTGGTTTTAATTATTCCACATTTTTTACTATGTGATTAACTGGTAGTTGATTGTGTTTTATGTTTTGAGTAATCTCATTTAGCTTGATGAGGTGTCATAGTAAAGTTGGTATCAGAGTCCTAGGTTTGTTGAGTCTACAGTGACTTAGGATTTAGGTTTGATTCTATTCTTAAGTATCCAACATATCCGATCATAGCTTATGCTTTTGCAGATATGTCTGGAGGACAAGAAGAACACATAGAAAGTAGTTATGTTGCACCAGGAGGAGGTTCCAGGAGGCAGGCATGTGATGAGAGAGTGTTAGAGATAGGTCCATAACAGCCCATAATGCCTCAGATAAACCCAACAATGATGGACAATCTTGAGTTTCAGTCTATGTTCAGACAAATGATGACCACGATTAGACATATAGTGGACAGAATGTCAATACCTCAAGCAAGAGCAGTTTTCCCTAATGTGGATTCCCAGGGAGTAAGGAAGACTTTTGAACATCTTAGACATGTTGGGCTGATCGAATATATTGGTACTTTAGACCCAGCAGACGTTGATATGTAGCTTACAAAGTTGGAGAAGGCGTTCAAAATTCTAAACATCCCCAAAGAAGACAAAGTAAAGCATGTTGTCTATCTGTTGAAGGGTAGTGTTGGCCATTGGTGGGCGATAGAGGAAGAGAAAAGGCCAGTAATAGTGATAGGATGGGAAGAATTTCTGCAGGAGTTTGTCAGTCGATACTTTCCAGAGATTTATTTAGATGATAAAATCTCCCAGTTCGAGAAGATTAGACAAGGTGCAATGTTTGTTAATAAGTATGAGTCAAAGTGCATGTAACTTCTAAGGTTCTTCCCTCACATGGTAGCTACTGACAAGGAAATGATCCATAGGTTTGAGAAAGGCCAAAGTATGAAATTAACTAAAATAGTATCAGCCCTAGAGAATAGGAAAAGGTTTTATACCTTTGTGGAATCTGTAAGAATGATTAAGAGGCCTACCATAGAAAAGCATGAAACTAATGCTAATAAATGACCAGCTCAATTCCAAGGACAATCATCAAGATTTTTTAAGAAGACAAGGTTTACTCCACCACAGTCACAACAGAGGTCGACTTTTAGTGAGCAGAGATCATTCACACCATCCTAGTAGACCCCAAATAGGGGAAGAGGTCACAACTTTTTACCGGTAGGAGCCCGTAGCACATCACCAGGTTTAGTGACATGGTCGTCTATTCCATGGTATGAAAGTAATACATGTCATAAGTGTGGACAAGTGGGACATACAAAGTGGTATTGCCCTATAAAGGATGAGGAGGTGACTCAGTAACCAAGACAAAGTCAACAAGGTTCACTACAATGACAGTTTAGCACTGGTAGTGGTAGAAGATGTGGTCAAGAATCACAAGAAGGATCCTCTGGATAGGCAAGCAAAGGACATGGGTGGTAGTAAGTGATGTCTAGGTTCTATGCCATGAGCCAGCCAGAAGCAGTGGTCAATCCATAAGTCATGCCAGGTCAGATGGAGTTATTTTATTTTGAATTTTCTACTTCTCATTTTGTACCAGTATTAATAGACCCAGGTGAAATGCATTCCTTTACAACTAGAGAAGTGATTAGTAGTTGTTATCTTCCTATTTGTCGTAGATTTGATTGCCTGTGGCTAGAAAATCCTTTAGTTGATTCTGCTGAATTGTGGGAAGTATGCTCTTCTTGTGTTCTTTCTTTTTCTAGACACAACATTCAAGTGGATCTCTTGCCACTTGATATGCATGGTTTTGATGTAATCTTAGGAATGGATACCTTGGAAAAGTACAAGGTATTCTTGGACTGTAGCACTAAAGTAGCAACATTCCATAATGGAGATGTACATTGGATTTTCCAAGGTGATAGGAAGACTCTTCCCACATGTTTAATGTCATCCATGACAACGGAGTGGTTGATGAGACAAGGATGTGAAGCTTTCTTAGCTCATGTTGTGGATACCAAGGAAAGAGGTCCTAGTATCCAAGAGGTACTAGTGGTACAAGAATTTGAAGATTTTTTTTCTAGCGATTTTCCTAGTGTTCCCCCTCTTAGAGAGATTGGCTTTGAGATCAATCTTGCTCCTAGAACACTACCCATAGCACAGTCACCCTACAGAATGGCGCCAACAGAGATGCGGGAGTTAAAGAAATAGTTGTAGGAACTATTAGAAAAGGGTTTTATCAGGCCAAACACATCTCCTTGGGGTGCTCCCATATTATTCGTCAAAAATAAGGACAGTTCAATGAGGTTATGTATGGACTACAGACAGTTGAACAAAGTGAAAATAAAGAATAAGTATCCTTTTCCAAGGATTGATAATCCTTTTGACCAGTTTAGAGGCCCCATTGTCTCTTCAAAGATATACCTCAGGCCAGGTTACCATTAGTTGAAGATTAAGGTTGATGACATACCCAAGTCAACTTTTAGGACTAGGTATGGTCATTATGAGTTTGTGGTTATGTCGTTTGGGTTAACCAATGCACATGTAGACTTTATGGATCTAATGAATAGAGTCTTTAGAACTTATCTTGATTAGTGTGTGGTCATGTTTATAGATGACATCCTGATATATTCTAAGAATAGGTAGCAACATGACCAACACCTTCGCCATGCATTGAATTTTTTAAGGAAACACAAACTGTATGCTAACTTTAGCAAATGTGAGTTCTAGTTGTCAGAGGTGACTTTTTTGGGACATGTTATATCAGATAAAGGTGTTAGTATGGATTATAAGAAGGTTGAATCTATACTAGAATGGGAACAACCCAATACACAAAGAAATATTCACAGTTTCTTAGGTTTGGCAGGATACTACTGGAGGTTCATTAAGGACTTCAGTTCTGTGACTTTACATGTAACCAGGCTAACTAGGAAGGATGTTCCTTTTTCTTGGGATGATAAGTGTCAAAGTTCCTTCCAATTATTAAAATAAAAGTTGATCAATGCACTGGTTCTAGTGCTTCCAGAATAAGGAAAAGGATAGATTGTCTTTTACGATGCTTTGAAGAATGGGTTGGGATGTGTATTGATGCAGGATTAAAATGTGATTTCTTTTGCTTCGCGAAAACTTAAGAAACATGAGGAGAACTACCCAACACATGATTTGGAACATGCAAAAATGGTCCATGCTTTAAATATCTAGAGACATTACATTTATGAAGAGAAGTGTTAGATCTGCATGGACTACAAGAATTTACAGTATATCTTCTCAAAGAGAGATGAATATGCGATAGAGGAGATGGATGGAAATGATCAAGGATTATGATTGCACAATAGATTACCATGGAAAGGTGAATGTGGTAGCATATGCATTAAGTAGAAAATCATCTTCATCATTTGTAGATCAAGCAAAGTTATGCTCCCTAGTGTTCCATTAACGCAAAATGTTAGTATCTCTTTGTCAGATAAATGTATAGTTACAAGTTTTTTTACTGGCAAGACTTTTGGTACAGTTACAAGTTAAACCTACTTTGACACAGTAGATTCATGATACACAACAGAATGATAATGTGATACAGAATATCCAATTAGAGATAGGCAGTGAGAAGCATGATGGCTTCCATGAGAATGAGGATTGAACAATTTGTTTCCATAACAGTGTAGTAATTCCTGATGTTGATGGATTGAGAAAGATGGTACTTGAGGAGGCTCACTCTTCAATGTACGCCATGCATCCTAGATGTATCAAGATGTACCAAAACTTGAAGGACATGTATTAGTGGCTAGGATTAAATCATGATGTGGAAGAATTTATTGTCAGACGTCCAGTTTGTCAAAAAGTAAAGACTGAGCACCAGAAGCCAACAGGGACGTTACTACCTTTACCAATACCACAGTGGAAATGGGATCCTATTACTATGTACTTTTTGGTTGGTCTTCCTAGAATATACAAGGGTTATGATTCCATATGGGTGATATTTGAAAGATTGACTAAGTCAGTTCACTTTTTGCTACTTAAGACAATGTTTATAGCAGAGAAGTTGGCACAAGTATATTTTGCTGAGATAGTCCATCTGCATGGCATTCCAGTGACTGTAGTATCTGATAGAGGTCCACAATTCACAAGTCATTTTTGGGAATGCCTACATTCAGCAATTGGAACATATCTAAGGTTTAGTACATCTTTTCATCTGTAGACAAATGGCCAGTCTGAAAGGACTATATAGACTTTAGAAGATCTTTTGAGGGCATGTGTGTTACAATTTTTTGGGAGTTGGGATATACACCTAAGTTTAGTAGAGTTTTCCTATAATAATAATTATCAGATAAGAATAGATATGGCTCCTTATGAGGCTCTATATGGGAGATGATGTTAGTCTCCTCTTTGTTGGTATGAAATGGGTGAATATCAACTTTTGGGTCCTGATCTAGTGTAGTAGACTACAGAAAAGATTAAAGTAATACAGTAACAATTGAAAGTAGCCCAGGATAGAAAAAAGTTGTATGCAGACGATAGTCATAGATCGCTTGAGTTCCAACTGGGAGACAGTGTATCTTGAGGTCTCTCCCTGAATATGTGTGTTGGGGTTTGGAAAGAAGGGTAAGTTGGATCCTAGGTTTATGGGGTCATATCCTATCTTAGCTCATATTGGAAAGGTGGCATACAAGTTGAAGCTACCTCCAAATCTACACAAGTTACATAATGTTTTCCATATCTCTATGCTGAGGAAATTCCATCCAAACATAGAATCATACAATCCAACCAGTAGAGGTTGAGCTAGATGAGGATATATCTTATGTTTAAGGTCTAGTGTTGATCCTAGATAGGAGAGTGAAGAAGCTAAAGAAGACAGATATAGTGTTAGTAAAGGTTCTATGGCATCATCATGGTATATAGGAAGCCACATGGGAGCCAGAGGATGAGATGCGTAGAAAGTACCCATCTCTCTTTGCGTAAGGTCTTGGGGCAAAATCCTTGTTATGGGTTTATAGATGTAAGTCCCCTAAACTTACTTAAAATGTTGAAAAAGCTTAATTACCATAATTGAGTTCTTATAATCTTATTATAACCTTGTATTATTCTTTGGAATCATACGAAAAGCTTAATTTTCAAATTTGGTCCAATTTGGACATTGTTTGAGCAAGTTATGTAATTCTATGTACATTTTGGACTTTTCGACAATTTACCCAATTATGGGGTTTTCTATGTAAATTGTTCCATCAATTATGTTCCTTATATGTTGTTTTATCATTATTGAGCTTTTTGAGTTATGGGGCTCCCAATTGTACCTTGAATTGAAGGAGATTTCATTCTATGTTGAATTAGGACTTTAACCCCCATGGATGAGCTACCTCTAAGACTAACAAGTTATGGATCTACTTGATTGGGCTTGAGCCGACAGCCCAGAAGTCACCAACATTCAGTGACCTTGTTTTTATCTTATCCAAAAATTAAATTCGTTTACACATGGAGGATCGATTGTACACCTCATGTTCTTCTCAAAGTTTATCCTCATAAACTATATATATATATATACTTATCACTATGCCAAAACGAAGTCATTACTATCTATAACTATACATTTGCAAAGGATCTCGTTTTCTCTATCATCTATGCAGCAAATAACCTGCTCAAGGTAGAAGAAGAGGATGATCATCTTGAAAGAAGCATTTAGGGTTCCCATTTGCTATCTTTTAGGGTTTATAAAAGCTTCTTCTTGGTAGATTAGACTTGAATAAGTAAATAATTCTTCCTTTCCTCCATTTTATTCCTTCTTCTTCTTCCTCCTACCTCTCACCAGGTTGTAACTTTGCTTTCCCGTGGTATAGGTTGCTCTAGAACTCAAGCATCTATCCTTTTTGCTTCTACTTCTAAGGTTTTTGCTTCCTTAAGGAGAAGGGTTCCTAGTTGGCCGAGTTCAGATTTGCAATTTGGATTTCCTTACCATCATTGCTTATGATCCTTGCTGCTAGAAGTCTGTTCTTATCTATAGAGGTGAGTTTTATAAATTTCCTTACTTATATTGCTTACTTCAAGCTAGTTTGCTTATGAACTTGCCTAAAAAAACATCCTTATATATAGAAACAAGTTTATGTGCTTATTTTGGTAAAGTTTCCACCATGGTAATGGTGGTGGTTCTTGCCATTCCAAACCTTTCTTTTTCACCATCTCAACTTTGATTGTGTTTATGATGAACTTATCCATGAAGTGATGTGTTCGACGGTATTGGTCTAGGCATGGTTGTAAACCATGACGGCTTATAATCGACACCATAACACTTTAGGGGTAAACCATGATGGTTTGCACCCTTGCCATGTTGCAAACTATGATGGCTGGTGGCCAATACATATGTTGATATTAGGCCAATATGATATACATTATAGTATGCCATGACGGTCTAAAACCCATACACTATTTTTGTATTAGTGTCAACCATGATGAACGACACAACCCATATTATGAGTAAACCGAGACACCATGGTGTTGTCAGGCTAACGCCCTTGCTATAACAATAAACTACGATGGTCTATGGCTAACGCACTGACCATAGCGGCAAACTGTGATGTTCTATGGTTGACGCCCTACCATGGTCATAACTTGTGATGGTTAATGCCTAATACACTCTAAGTGATGATAGGCTGACATGCTTTTGATGGTATTAAATTGATACATCATGGAGATATACCATGTTTACATTAGGTTGACACACCCTGATGCTAGTAAATGTCTACACCATGCTGGTGTTTAAATCATTACACCATGAAGGTGATGGGCCATTATCCATTGAGGAAGTATAAACAGATACCCAATGTTGGTGCTGAAATGGATGGTTGGACCCATACCTAATGTTTGAAAGATGAACCCAATTCAATGAATGAGATTGAATGCTTCAACAATTAATGGATAAGAGTGAATCTCTTAGTCTTGAAAAAGATTTGTAATAAAGATAAGTCAATGAAATAACACCATTGAACTTGTAGTCTTACCTTTTCCTTCGTATGAATATATGGATAAATCATCATAACAAGATATGTGTACCACCAATAAAACATGGCTTGATTCATCAATTCTAAAATAAGTAAATGATAATGTTTGGATTATAATTTTTTTGATGACGAGGAACCCCTCTCGCACGAGCGCCACTTTTTGTGACCCCCGCAGACAAGTTAAACCTCGGAACCAGCCGCGTACATGGGGGCACCGTGGCGCGCTCAATAATGTGGGGCCTTAACTGCACCCCGGGGATTTTCGCCGAGGGTCGAACCCGGGTCCCTTTTATGGGACTTACCGAGTCGCACCACCCGAGCTACTCCCCGCCCCCTTGTTTGGATTATAATTATATATCTAGAATGATTAATGTGACAATGTATTACATTCTTCTTGTGTTAAAACCTCAATGTAGGACTAATTAAATACCTCAGTACATTACTCTATTTAAACCTATAGGATAATTATGTGTTGATGATCTTTTGAGCCTTGTCTAAGGCCTAGAATGATAATGATAATCATCCAGGGAATAATGTGATGGTCTTAATAACCTTTGGGTATGTTTGAGCCCTATTTAAGGTGAAATCATGTTCATGTTCCAATAAGGGTTGAAACCCTAGAACTTATGATAAGAGATGGATATCTTGAAATGATATGATGACACATGTGGTTTATTATGATGCAATGAATGACAACATGTGGTAATGTGGTTAATATTTATACCTCAAGTGTTTTATATCTTTTGAAGTTGCAATGTTTATACACTTGATAAAAATGAATTGGGATTTGTATGTCTATTTGTATGATTAAGCCTTAATTCATCCAATTGACAAATAACTAATCAAGTGTAACCTTAATCATGTAGTGCCCTAGCTATAGAGCCATTTTTTGTGTCAGAACTTGTTGGATGGTGAAATGAGTATTCCTAAGGGAATCTCAAAGCGCATATTGTTGAATATGTTGTGTATTAATTATCCTGACTTCAAGTGTTTAGGGAGGATGATTGTGGTCATACCTAGCCCTCTTTTAGATAACAACTACGGTCATGTCTCAGTGATTATCATGTGATAAAGGTTTTACTTCGCATACCTTGGTTTCTAGCATTGTGACTTGTACCAAGGCGGGATAGTTGTTTACAGGACTATACATCATTGTTTTGCAATTTGACCAAGATGTCACTGCAGTGCAGACTCGTACTGACCGAGTATAGAAAAGATCTTATAATCCAACTCTACCTTGATTTTATATGGAACTTATTGCAGCCAAGCAATGGTCAGTTAGATTTTGAGAGGTACAACTCAAACTCCCCAGGGCATAATAATACAATATGTAATACAAGTTGTGTAGTATATTTGTTAAAGACAAATATGTTTCACAATGAAGGAATTGTCCCTTACCTTTCTTCCATACTACACAGTGCTTATAAGATGCTACTCTATAATATTTGGGTAGTTATACTTATTGTTAAGTTTACTTGTTTAGTATGCTTAAACTATTTAATTTGCTTAGATTGCTTATTCACTACCTTATCTGCTCAATTTATTTACTGTTAATTAATATGTTGTAATCAATATTTGTTGGAGAGAGTTATATCTCTCACTGGGACTGGGTCTCACTCGTGGGTCATCACATCTTTTTAGGTGGTTGCAGGCAACGAGGTAGAGGTCTTTCTATGGAAGAAAACCAACCTGGTGATCAATAGATTCAGAAGGTTGGTCAGCTATAGATTTTAGTAGTAGAGTCCAAGTGTTGTCCCTATAATCTCAGGTCTGGGTATAGGAAGTGTTTTCCTGACAAGATAATTGTATTGACACAAAGATTTTGGCAATATGACATTGTATGTATATATGGCATGAATATGTAAATGCTTCTTTTGAAAACATGACGTGGCTGAGGTCACTGAGTACATATTTAAATTCTTGTTATAATGTATGAGAATAGAAAAGATGGACCTTTATGTAAATATTGTAGAATTAGATCATGATGCAAATTTTTGGTTTTAATTATTCCACATTTTTACTATGTGATTAATTGGTAGTTGATCATGTTTTATGTTTTTAGTAATCTCATTTAGTGTGATGAGGTGTCACAGTCAGTACCAACAGAGGCCAAAATCAATGATCACATGGATGACTACATTGTCCATACCACCAATAAAGAGTTAGTGGCACCAACCCTGTGTGACTAGGGTGCCCATCAACTATAGAAGGAGACTTGTAGCTTATCTCAAATCACACCCAAGAACTTCCCCTCTACTCCAACTGGGGAGCAACTTCTGTAAGTATTGAGGACACCTTTCTGGCAGGCAAAATCTTATTCAGACATTTATAGTAAGCTTCTATCTCCTTCTTCCTCCTTCTATTTGACAAGTTTGTAGAGATGGTAGGCAGAGTGGAGCCCCATCCTTGTCCCACATTCCATATCAGTTGATTCCAAAGAAAATGAGTGTGGTGTTTACTGATGAAGGATAGAAGAAGCACTATGCTACTCTACAAAAGTAGAAGTTCTTGGCTACTCAGTATGAGGACTGTGTGTTCCTTGCTAAGATTTGGTTCACTAAGAACCTCCAGTGCATCTGTATTAGTCAAGGTATGGTGGTTGATCACCCCTTTCTTGGTGATTGGACATCCTACCCAGACATCCTGCAAGAGTTCCTCACCACATTGGAGGTATGTTGCATCCCTGAGAATGGAGAATGATGTGAAGTTGTATGGCTCACATTCACACTCTTCAAAACTAATCACCACCTCACTTGGAGAAAATTAAATTCTGTCTAAGGATGGACCATGTATTGTGAGATTTTCATCTGCAATAACTTAGACTTCTCAATGGCATGGAGGCAGAGACAACACTTCCATAGGGCTTCATTACAACTGCATCTATACTCAATAATGGATATCAAGCACCCCTTCACTTGCATTATGCATAGATACCCAAAGTTAGTGGAAGGTACATATAGTTGATGTGTATGTTCGATGGTCCCTCTTTACCATTAGAAAGGAGCATGTAAACTATGACGCATTCTTCCACCTTCACATGGTTTTTGTGAAAAATCCAACCCAAAGGGACATCCCTATTTGTTTTGGGGGATTGCACACATCCCTCATCATGCATCTCCACCTCAACCCATTGAACAACAAATCCATCTCAATAAAGTCCAAGCTCGACTTATAGCTTTTTAAGATGGCTCGCCTAGTCTCCAAATGCCAACTGGGGGTGTATGCTTGTTGCACACAAGATGGACATGTCCAAGACAAGGTTCTTCCAAATAATATCTTCTTCCTCAAAGATGTCAATATCTTCATTGGTTAGTAGAGGGAGAGGAAGCAATACCTTCCAGAGAGGAAAATGGAGTGTCCATCGATGAAGAAGACAAAATAGGATCTAAGGAAGATGAAGCATCTATTCTTTTTGTGCCATGTAGGTTCCTGTACAATATTCCTTGTCGGCATGGCACTTTGAGTTCATCAACACTAGCACATCCACAACTAGGTAACTCTTTCTCTATCGAAGGCATGTATGGAATTTAGCATTCCATAAAATAGGGTCAGTAGCAAAAGTACACTACCTTAACTCAAGTCTAGGGAGTTCAAAAGCAGCTTCTCCATCAGCAACATATGTACTCCTTAACAATGAATGACTTCTCTTTGTTAACCAAGAGAACATCCACACACACACCTAAAATGTATATATCATTACCAGCAAATGCTCCTTAATTACTTTGGATCAAGAAAATATTTCTAGCTACCCGCAATCTCCTGAGATGCCTTCTCTACATCCATAGTTTACCGCCTCCTACTATCCCCCTGGTCCACAAATTTTGTCAAGTGCATTCCATCGACCACACTATGATCTAGTATCCCCGTTGCACCTCATTGATGAATTCTTAATTTTGAGGCCATAGTCATGTTTAAGTTTGGGGGGCAATGGAATGGATTTATCTTGGGTCACTTTTATCATTTTTAGCTATTTGTATCTCTTTCAATTTTTTATTTTCACCATTTTAGTAGGACCCACATCTATTTAGTGCAAACATGAGGTTAAAGTAATCATGATTGCATATTTCCTATTAAAAAGGTCATGTTAAATGTGTGTAGAGTGAATTTGGAGAATTCATCTGCCTTGATGCATTGTCCTTTAAGTTAATTTTCTATGTCTAAGATGACACTAACTGAATTGTTTCTTTCAATCATCTTGAAGACATACTGAATGAACAAAAAACCTAACTTAATCCTTAGTTTTGAGTTATGATAAATATGCTATGGTCCAAAACAACCAAATAGTAACATAACCTCAAATGTAAATTTTAGAAATAAACTATAAGGCTACCCTATTATATGAGTTTATAGGTAGGGACATATCATGCTTGAGAAAGACATTATCTCTTAGTCATGTGATCTCATCCACCTTCTTTCAGTTTTGTTCACCACCATAGAATGAACTTCAAGTTATTTTTGTTGTAATTTCCTTGCATGACATTACAGGAAAAATATAGTTCGCTCATTTTCCTTTTTTCTAAAGAATGAGAACATAATATTTTCTAACCATTTTTAGTCTTGCATAACATTTTTTGCATATAGATTGCTTTGCATTGAATTTGTTTCATAAAGTGTATCTTTAATCCCCATTGTTATCTTTTCTCCACTGAGAAAGAGAGAACAACAAGCTACATACTCTTTCACCAAAGAAAATAAAAGTGAAAATCTTGAGTGTGAACTATTTGTCTTTCTCAAACAAGGAGAAGAAAAAAAAAGTATTTAAAAAATGAATAAAAGATGAGAAAATTAGGAAAGGGTTCTCAAGTGTACACTTTTATATTCTCTCTATGCAATGAATAAGAAGGAAGGGGTATGAACCTCATGTATACACCATTTATGTTAGTCATCATTATGATGAGCCATCTTTTGCACACATCATTATGAAGTACGCACTACAAGGAACACATTTTTTATTTATCAATCTTGTAGGTCCATCATATTTTATTTCATTCATAAATAATTTGGAATACTCTTGTGACCCTCATCGTCATATCCACCCATCTTTTCCACCTATTGCTCTTTATTGTAGGACAATAAAATGATTATTCTCCTCATTCATGTTAATATGAGGAATCTCTTTCAATATAGATTATTTTTTCAAGGCAGAGAAAATAGAGAGGGAGATCACGTGGTGCCCCAAGCATGTGTCCTACTGGTCAAGATATGAACTACTTCATATTGATATTGCTTTTATTGATCTTTTTGTGGATGTCTTTTATGACCATTACTGGTCTTTCTATAATAGTTACTCATTCAATGGTTGGTAAGTGTCAGTTTGATACTGACAGGTGGGGATGGTTTGAAAATGTAATTTCATAATTACTTGTTTTCTTTCTAACTTCTTCAAATAAATCCAAGTTAGTGCTTATCAAGGACAAGTAACATTCAATCTTAGGGGATTTTGATGCATTGATTTTTTTTCACTTTTCACATGTTATTTTCTAGCTCTTTAAGCATAAATATACTCAGTTAGATGTGTTTTTATATATGCTTTTTATTTGTTTGCATGTGAATTACTTATGCATAAATTATGAGTTATTTACATTAAAATATATGATCTTATTATCATTGTCTTGGACTTATGTCATTATCCCTTTTATTTCAAGAAAAAATAATGTTTGTTGATCAACTCGGTGCCATTGACATCCCTATGAGTGATACTGACACCTTATACCCAAGTGCTAAACACGCAGAGTAACATCGACACTACTGAAGTTCTAATTGGTGTTATCAATATACAACTTGATGCCACCAAGATGCAAAATCAATGGTACCAACTTAAGTTTCATAGAACACCATGGATGTAATATAATTATCTTGGTGCTTCTGTTGGTAGTACTAACTTTAGCATCAAAACACCAACAATAATCAACTTGGCTCTACCAATGAGACTGTCATTACTATAGAAATTTTACAAGAAATAAAAAAATGTTCATCGAATTGGTGCCACATCAACCTATCAATAGAACCACGTCATCATGATTAATGTAGATCTAAGTTAAGTTAGATATAATGGTTGTGTATTAAGGGAGAGTTAGGGGTCAATTATGGCCTAAGGAGGCCAGATAGAGGAAGATTATCATAGACATTTTTGGATGTAGAGTCCTAAGGAGTGGAGACAAAGGAGATTACCACCATTTAGACAATTTTTGTAATCTAGAAGGACAAATTTTCATTCAAAAAGCTTTTGAACATGGTGTTAATTAGAAGGATAATTGAGACAACTTCTCCAGGACTTTTGGATTAGTTTTCTTATGCTTGGCTAATATTTCCCTTTTCATTATGATCTCATGACAGACATATGGGATAAACCCCTCTTTTTGCTAGGATTCGTCTCCATTTTTAATGGAACTTGACTTCATGACATCATTAATGATTTGTTTATGACTAATATATATAACCATAGTGCTAGATTTCTAATTTCTTTAGGAGAGAGATTACAAGTTAGAAAATCCACAATTTCACATGGCTAATAATGTGCTTCTAGAGAGGGATAACAACTATGAATGAATAACTCATATGGAATTATTAGTCACTTATATTAAGTTCCTAAACTTATATGGGTGTGGGACTTTGCTTAATATGAGTAGTGTATTATGATCTGGGTGCGTGTAATTCTAGCTACGGATCTTTAGTTTAGAATAATGATAATTAATTATAGTTGAAGAAAATTCAGTAGCAGTATGTGTTATGGTGAAATAAATACTTTTAGGGAATCCATTAAATCTTTCTTACAATTGTTGTCAATTCAATTTTCACAATTTTCCCTTTATTTTAATAATCACAAATCAGCTCTTTATTTTCACCTAGATGATTGGGTTTTAGTTAGTGGTAGTCTCTGGTGATTGATTCCCTGAGTTCAACAACTAGAGCCTCATTGGCCTATATTATACAAAACATGCACTTGTATTTTAGACGCACATTGTATGCGTGTGGCAACCTTCTATATTCTTCCCATTAGTTTTTAAGTCATCACATCCCACTTTGGCATTCACCCTTAATTCTTCCTTGCCTATATATCGTGTCATGTTCTTAGGACTTATGTTTTTGAGAAAATATATTCCTAGGAAAGGTAAGGGTGCACGCATTCATTTGGGATTAGATTAGAAGAGTGATTTATTGTTTATTAGTGGTTCCAATGACCCTGTTCAACCTATGGGTAGCAACAGATCATCATCCCCAAGTTTTTACCCATCCAAACCGATTAGGTTCAGAGAGGAGGCAATGAATAGGTGGATGATGAAAATGAGAGGAGATAGAGAAGATGAAGATGATGAAAAAGATTCTACTTTTACCTTGGCATGTTCTACATAACGTGGATGAGAAGGAGATAGTCTAGAATCTCATGCATTCAATTCACATGAAGTTTCATCCTATGCTTTTGTTATCGATTTTAAAGGGAGGTAGATCCTACGTTTTACCCTTCCATCACTGGTTTCAATTTTTATTTTTTACAAAGAACATATGTTATATAATTCCATCACAATATTGGCTCATTGAAAAATCATAAAAAGCTATAATAAAATTAACTATCATGTATATAAACTCATATATAATTAGGGGATGTCTTATAATTATGGAATTCTTTTGTAAATAAAATTCTTTGCAGGTATTATATCTAATAATGGATAATAATCTATAACAACATTTATTCATAGGAAAATTTAGTAATGATATCTTCAAGATGATTTTATTCTCTTATCTACCTCATTAATATATTTCTTTTTTGGTGTATATCTATTTTTAGAGGAGAAACCATATATTTTAGATTCCTAGCCACCCCAGCTATTATTGTATTTATTTACAATATTTTGTGCAAATCAATGTTAATTTAAACTCAAGAATTCATTTTATATGGGCTCATGTCCCCTTGAAACCATAATTCTTGTCAATTTCATATATTTTCCTTAATAGAATACATGACCCTACTTTTAGAACATAAGTTTCATTTCAATATCAATGATGATATCATGACATCCATGATCATATATTTTATATAGTTGATGAGATGATCAATATTGTGCACATGATTCCTCAAACACAGAACTTGATGTTGATAATATGTGGTCCACTTTTATCTAGGTTTATGACATTGTCGTGAAGTTAGTTTGATGAAATCGTTTTCCTTATGAACATGGATCAATCTTGAAATATTTTTAGTCAATGTCATCTTGTTGCCATATTGTATGTAAAAAAATTGTGAATATGTTCCAATTTTATATGAGTAGTGAGAATGGTTTTTTTTTGTTTGTGAATTAGTCATGTATTTATTCCACTCTATAAAGTCTCTTGGTTGGTGTGCATGGTTGCATACCATGATTAGGTAAATGCCATCCACCTATCTTATGAATAGACTTTAGTTGGTTATCCAACTTGAGTCTAAAACTTGTTCCTAGTAACAAAGTTCCCATTTGCAATATATAACAAGTTTTACTATTTTACATTTACACCCTATGTGTAGGTATGCTAATATTATTTATTATTTTGATTAGATTCAATCATTCTTTTATATATTGAGGTGTTTTGTATTTTGTGGTCGATGTTGGCAATTTGATTTGGTTTACACCTATTTCTTGTGTTATTGTTGAGAATATATTCCTCTTCTTGAACATACATCTCTCTTCTATTTGAATATTGAACATTGTGGATGAAGAATATGTACTATGTTACAATAACCAAATCTAGGACATGTTATAAAAGTAATAGCATTGTCGGTTAATTCAATAAATTATTTTATCGTATGTCTCTACTTATTTTAAAACTTAATACAATTTGGTGTTGACTAAATAAATAAGAAATATAGAAAGAGTACTTAGACTTCTGTTGATCATGGTTTATACTAGTCATCAGGTCCCCTATGTTGGCTACTTCAATCATTTTACCTTGTCTATATACTTTATGTTTTTAGTCCATACATGGATATATTGCAATCCACTCTCTGCGTTTGTTAAATATTGTGATTCTTACGTATAACTGAATGTTGCATTCCCTAGAGGATTTGAATTTATTTTGACATGGCTAAGAAAATTTTAAAAAAATTGATATTGCAGAGATTTACATAGTCACATTGGCATGTTGGCATTTGGAAAACCCATCTTTAATAAACCTATTAAGAAACTTTTAAGTAATGATAGACATGAATATCATACATAAATAAGGCATGCATAATAGAAGAAAAATGTTAAAAATCATATGCATGATTTATGCTAAGTTTAGGTATATTGAGATGACATTTGACATCTAGAATAGCACATGATACTAGAATTGATTATTCAATCTCCATGGACTTGTCTAATTGGATGCCCAATGAGCATGGGTCACACTGGAACTTATGTTGTAACATCCCGACTTCCAGTTAACCCCCAATTAAGGGATACCAAGAGGTCAGAGGTGCTATCCCAAACAGGATCAATGATTTTGCAATTAATAAAAAATAATTAGTAAATTCTACTAAAGACTATACTAAAAATTGGAATAAAATGTTTATTTTAACATACCTTAAAAAAATTAGGTCACTGGGAGTTTTACTCAAAGTAGAATTCTATCTACCTAAGTCCTCCTTTAATATTTTAAATTTATTCTTCACAGGAGTCACTTTACTATTTGTCCAATTTTAGATACTACCTAAAATGACAACAAACAAAATACGATCAGTATAAATGAATATACTGGTATGTGGGGACAAACAAAAATATTGCACATAAGTTCTAACAACCTAATCATAACAAGTAGTTGTTAACAATGCAGAATTATGTTTTCAATGTGACTTCCCAACCACTTTTACTCTTACTCTGGGATACCCTCTCTTAGGGTTTAATCCTTACAAGGGACATTAAGGTCACCTTCTTCATCCTGAGCTTGGTTCTTAGGGTCACCTCTCTGGGTGCCCATTGGACTTCCCTCTAGCACTTAACCACTCTAGACCTTCCCTCTAGGGATTGGTATTGCATCATACATCCAGAGATGATATGTAGGTTCGAGACAGTCACACTTATACTTAAATTTTTATACACATAGTCACTTTAAAGATTGCAATAATAAAACATCCAAGTAGTATAGTTTTCATTGCAATTGATAAATCCTCGAGAAACACCGTGAAACATAATGTGGTTACTCATAATTTAACCACATACCTAATTAGTAGATTTCACAAGCAAATAGGGATTCCAAGCAAGAAAGCAGTCCAAGCACGCAATTCAACAATCACAGAATTTTTGAAAAGCATATGTAACCTATTTACTACACACTTTATCAAGAATCCATTTAATTTGCTTGATTTTGCTTCCTAGGGTTTCTAATCTAGATTAGGGTTTCATTAGGGTTTATTCACAACTTTTCACCATTATAACTACAAACCCTAAAAATAGAAAAACTAAGTGAAAACCCTAATTATCTTATTAACATCTTCCTAGTAGGCTCAGGATCAACTTAGTATCACTTCCCTGTTATAAATTTTGAATTATACCACATTACAAATCATTAACACTAAATTAGGGTTTCTAAGTTCATTATTGCATATTCATGTGTATATAAAACCATAAAACAAACCTATTGTCATCATTTCAAATTTAATTCCTCTTCTTATTCTCCATAGGTTACCATAACTCAAAATAACCTAATCAAGACATTAAATCCAATTTTCTATCATAATTAGGGTTTTATCATAGTTCAATACATTAACATGGGTAACTTAACGTACTTTTAAAACTACAACGCATACCATGCTTTAATATTATTTTTAATGGACTCTGCACATTTTTCTGATGAACTTTCATATATAACTTGTTACCATCTGATATTCCAATAAATTACTATGATTTTTACAAGAAAATCATTTTCCCACCAATCAGAAAAAGGCACATGGAATTTTGGGTTTATTAAACCCTCACTAGCGAGTCAAGCCAGAGCTAGTAGGCTCACGCCACCTAGCCAGCCGAGCCCTACATAGGAGCGTACTCTTGAACTAAAGGAACATCTGAAAAGACCAAAAGGCCCTTACCTTAACAATGTGGACGTGAGGGCAAAGTTGTAAAATCGTAGTTTTCCATCTTCAACCTTTGATCCTCTGCTCGCACGAGTAGGTGGTCAACCCACTGGTTAACTTTGCATTCTACCACCTCTGTGTGCAAGCAAAGACCTCTATTGGATTTGTCGGCCCCTCCTAAACTCGGTGGGCTCGTCAATTCTTCTGCCTCGCCCCTCCTCCACAGGAACCATGTCGCTCTTCCTCCGGTGATGGCTGCTCTGAGTCTAGGTGGAAGATCATGGTGCTTCTACAAATTAAGGGCATCGAGATGATCGCCTTCTCCTTCTGAACACGTGGGATAGGTTTGAACATATGTTGGTATCGTGTAACAACCCCCCTATATATAGGCAGGCTCGACGATGGTGTCCCAATTAGGGAAATCGTGGTTTCCTCACAAGAGTCCCCCAAATGTGGGGTTGTTCAATTTGAGAAAGGCTCTAGAACTTGATGATCAAGTTTCCAACTCTTGTCATGCATCAGGGATCGAGAAAGATCCAGAGCAAATCTAATAAGGTTCCCTCTCAAATTGAGACTTTGACGATGACCCAGAGTCATTGGATCAAGCTGGATCGTATGATCTAGGGCTCAGATTGCTCGTGTTGCCAATAAATCGAAATATTTGATTTATTCAAAGGATTATCCTTTCTCTTTAGGAATTTTATAAAATCATAACTCCTTAATCTTTTATCCTTTTTCATCCAAATTTAAAGGAAAGTTTGGATTGATATTATCTACTTGTGCACCAAATTTGAGTCCCAAACTCAAAAGCAAAGAGGGGTTTTCTTCTTATACAAGTTAACTTTTATTAAGGTGTAATTTATTCATATTTTCTCTTTCTTCCTATTTTATCTTCTTTATTTGGGTTCCTTGTAACTCAACAAACCTTAGGGATTTGTAATCCTCTCATGTTGAGCAAACTCTTAGCCTTCTAGGTGTTTCTACCACCTTCATTAATATTATCTCAATTTCCTTTACTTAGGATTTCTTTTATTCTTTTATTCCCTTTTGATATTGGGTTAATTAAGCAACAAGGCCCAAGAAGCCACACATATAGTATACATTTAGAAAATAAATCCATACAAAGAATTTAAATCATACAATTTTCATATTCATATATCTTTAATGGAGAAATTACATTTCAACCCAAACGTATGAAAATTGAGGTTATAACATCCTCCCCTCCTTATTAGAATTTCGCCCACAAAATTCATCAATCAAACAAACAAGTCAGGATATACTTTTTCCGTGTCTGACTTTATCTCTCATGTGGCCTCATCCTCTCTGTGATGCTTCCAAAGAACCTTTACCATCTCTATATTCTTACATATGAGTTCTTTCACCTTGGTATCTAGAATCCGCAAAGGTGACTCAGGATATGTCAACTTCCCTTGAAGCTCTATTGGTTCAATGCTCAACACATGGCTCAGATCATGCACATATCACTTCAGGTTGGACACATGGAAAACATTGTGCATCATATTATACTAAGGGGGTAATGCCAAACAGTATGCATCTTCACCAATCCATTCTAACACCTCAAACAGACCCACATATCGGGGACTCAACTTTCCTCTATTCTTAGCTATAGCTCAGAGTGGTCAGATTTTCAAAAATGCATGCTCTCCCACAGTGAATTGCACATCAGTCTGCTTCACATTGGCATGTGACTTCTTTCGTTCCTGGGCTCTCTTCATCCTCTCCTTGATCAAAGCAACTTTATCTGCATACACATGGAGCTCATATAACCTCAACAAGGTCCTCTCACCGACATCATCTCAGTGAAGTGGTCACCGACACGGTCTACCATATAAAGCTTCATATAAAGGCATCCCGATAATGTCTTGGTAGTTGTTGTTGTAGGCAAACTTGGCAAAAGGTAAGTACTTCTCCCATGATCCACTCCAATCGAGTACACAAGCTCTTAACAGATCCACTAGCATCTGAATTGTCCTTTCTGACTGACCATCAATCTGGGGGTGATAAGCATTACTGAACTTCAACCTCGTACCAAGTTCTTCTTGTACCTACTTCCACAGTTTGGAAGTGAACTTCACATCTCGGTCGGAGATGATTGAACCTGGTACACCATGAAACTATACTATCTCTCTAACGTACAACTCAGTGAGGTCTAACACCTTGGAAGTGGTCTTTAGGGAAAGTAAGTGTGCTGACTTGGTAAGGCGATCTACCACAACCCATATCGCACCATGACCTCTCTTGGTCCGGGGTAGACCCACCACAAAATTCATGGTGATCTGCTCCCATTTCCACTCTGGAATCTCTATTGACTATAAAAGTAAGTCGGGTCATTGGTGTTTAGCCTTTACCATCTGGCACATAAGACAGTTGGTTACATATGCCGCAATGTCTCTCTTCATTCCTAGCCACCAGAAATACCTCTACAGATCCTTAAACATATTTGTAGTGCCTAGGTGTACCAAATACTTAGAACCATGAGCCTCTTGCAAAATGTGATCGTTCAACAGAAAATCTTCAGCAACCCATATACGACTCTTGTAATGGATTCCACCACCCACCCCTACTGAGAGATCGGTCTGAGGTTTCTCTAACAAACCTTTCATCTTTCCAAGTTCTGAAATGGTCAACTGAGCAGCCACTAAATTGCTTAACAAATATAATTTGATCAGGATATTGGACAAACAAACTCGGTCCTCTAACGGTTGTAGAGTCCACTCCATAAGATCTTCTAGCTTCTCCACTGACTAGACAAGACAGTTGCGCACTTGTGCTATTTTTGACTAAGTGCATCAGCTACGACATTCGCCTTCCCAAGGTGATAGGCAATGGTGAAGTTGTAATCCTTCATATATTCCATCCATCGTCATTGTCATAGGTTCAAGTCTCTCTGTGTCAAGAGATACTTCTGACTCTTATGGTTGGTGAAGATCTCGAAAGTAGCTCCATAAAGGTAATGTTGCCATAACTTCAAAGCATGAATGATAGCAGCCAGCTCTATGTCATGCATTGGGTAATTCACCTCATTGGTCTTGAGTTGTTGGGATGCATATGCAACCACGGGCCAATTTTGTTCCAACACACAGCCAAGTCTCATCTTTAGTGCGTTGGTGAAGATCATGAAACCCTCATTGTCGGAAGGCAAGGTCAACACTGGAGCGGTGATCAACTTCTCCTTTATTTCCTGGAAGTGAGCTTCACATACATCGGACCATAGGAACTTTTCATCCTTCCAGGTCACCTTAGTCAACGGCAAAGCAGTCTTTGAGAAATCCTTGATGAAGTGTTGATAGTATCCGACCAACCCCAAGAAGTTATGGATCTCGGAGTGGTTCTTTGGTGCAGGCCAGTCTCAAACGGCCGACACTTTAGCGGGATCCATAGCGATCATTCCTCCGTATATGATGTGTCCAAGAAACATGACATGGTCTATCCAAAACTCACATTTTGAGAATTTCCCATAGAACAAATGCTTTCTCAATATATCAAGGACTCTACCCAAATGGTCACAATGTTTCTCTTGGTCATCATAATACACCAAGATGTCTTCTATAAATACTATGACAAAGGAGTCAAGGAAGGGTTGAAACACGCTATTCATGAGGTTCATAAAGACACTCGGTGGGTTGGACAACCCAAACGGCATAACCACAAACTCATAGTGGCCATAACGGGTTCAGAAAGCCATCTTAGAGATGTCATCACTCTTTACTCGTACTTGGTGGTACCCAAACCTCAAATCAATTTTGGAAAAGACTTGAGCCGATTTGAGCTGGTCAAAAAGGTCATCTATCCTGGGTAGAGGGTACTTGTTCTAAATGGTCGCCTGATTGATCATCTGGTAATAAATACACATCCGGAGTGATCCATCCTTCTTCTTCACAAAAAGGAATGATGCTCCCCATTGTGATGTACTAGGATTAATGAAACCTTTGTCTAGCAATTCCTATAGTTGTCTCTTCAACTCGAGAAACTCAATAGGGGCCATCTGGTACGATGCCTTAGATATAAGGTTTGTCCTGGGAGCTAGCTCAATTAAACAGTCCACCTCTCTCTTATAGGGAATTCCAGGCAAGTCATCTAGAAAAATGTCCTCATACTCCCTGACTACCTCTATCTCCTCAAGAGATCATACCTTAGGCTCTGGATCAGTGACTACTACTAGGAAAGCTTGACAGCCTTTGGATATCATCTGCTCGACATTCATAGTTGAAACATATAGGCTGGTAGTCAAATCTCTCCTTCCTCGAATGGTAAAGTGTGTATAACCAAGTTTCCTAATAGGGATCTTCTTTTCCCTACATTCAATTTGTGCTATATAGGTCTAAAGCCAATCCATACCAATGATTACATCAAAATCATTCATATCGAGGAGGATGAAGTCAGTAGGAAGCTTGTGACTTAGGTACTTAATTGGCAAGATAGGGTTTTTTAAAATAGATGTATATATCCAACCACTCGGGGTTGTAACAAATAAAACATATCCTAAATCCTTGATGTCCAAACAAAGCATAGTTGTCAGATTTCTCAAAATGAAAGTATTAGTGGAACCAAAATCAAAAAGAGCTTTTACATTTTGTCCCATCACTTCAAGCATACCTACATAATTTCATATTGTATCAAACTACTATTACATGATCAAACTCAACTAAAAGGAAAACTGTACAGGTTATTACCCACTATCAACATATTAGCATTCACCTGAGCTTCTTCATTGTTGATGGCAAACACTCTGGCTTGTCTCCTCTCTCCAACAGGTGGACCTCCAGCTGGTACTCGTCCTCCTACTAGGGGTGTTTCTACCACTGGTTGTTGTGCCACTGGACCTCTCAGATTAGGCAGAGGACAATTGGCGATGAAGTGACCCTCCTGCTGGCAATGGAAGCACACCTTCTTCTCAAAGCGGCACTTCCCAGGATGTGTCCGTCTACAGGTGTGACACATCTAAAAGCGACTCTCACCACATGGCTTCCCTTTGCCTCCATGCTTTCCCTTGGTGTGGTTACATCCTTGTCCTTTCTTGTGATCATTATTCTATCCTTGGGTACCTTCAGTGAAATCTAAATATCCTTTGGATGGGTACTGAGTAGGCATCACCATCTCTCCATGTCTAAGGTAGTGTTGTAGGCTTCAGTGAAGGTTGTTGGTGTACTCGCCATCACATGAGGCTTGATTGTAGGGTGAAGACGCTCTACAAAATGGTCTGCATGCCTTTCCTTGGTCATCATGTGCCAAAATTCTCCAAGATGCAAAACATACGACCAAAGATCACAACAGATAGGCTACCTTGGATAATGTTGGTGAACTCTCTTTCCTTCTCCTTCTTAGCAGAGGTGGGGATGAATCTGGCTTTAAAGATAGTCCTGATGTCGATCCATATCATCGGCTCCTCGCTCATATCTCGACCCATGATATGGTTCTCCCACCAGATCTTGGCTACTCCTTCTTAGAGGTTGATAACATTAAATTTTGTGATGTTTTTGCCCCTTATTATGTTGTCAAAACTGCCCTTTTCTGCTATTTTCGTCTCTTTTATTAGTACTTTCGCAATAATTGGCCAAGCAATGCTCTTAATCCAATATTTCCATCTTTTGCAGAGTTTTTCCTCTCTTTTGGTACAACAAGGCCGTCCCGGCCCACAAATAAGTCCAAGTCTATTTCGGCCTTCCTGACGCCCGATACAACCTCTGCCCGACAGGGTGGAGCGACACCATGATGCACGACAAAGGGATGTCGCGTAAGAGGAAGCTGACGGACGACACGCCTTCTTTCCGACAGGGAGCCACGCTCGCCATGACAACCCAGCTTGTCGCCCGACACAGCCACCCACCGGCAGGCGTGCCGCCCGTCACGTGACCGATAGCCGACAACCCTGCGCCGAGTGATACATGTATCGGCCGTCCAATGACCCGCGCATAAGGAGGACACGTGGAGCTTCGAGCACCATAACTTCTCCCAACCAGCTGCCTATAAATAGCAGCTACAGGAAGTCGAAAAGAAAGTTCGGATAGTTGGGAACTTTGAGCGATCCTCCGAGGGAAACTGCGAGAGCAAGAGTATCGTGCCCCAGTGCTTGTGTCGGGCAACTCTAGGTGAGCTCCTCCTCATCCCGAGAGGGAAGGGATGATTCACTTAGGACCGTCTCGGGCGACACTGCCGGCCGATATCGACCGACGTGGATGAGCGACACAAGTGCCCGACAGTAGAACGCGTCGCTCCATGCCCGACATGATATCAAACCTGATACGCTTCGCCCGTCATGTGTGCCGCCCGAGAGGGTGTGCCGCCCGACAAGAGCGTATCAGCCAGGGTCCTTGAGTGATATAGACGGTCGTCAAGCGTGCCACCTGACACTGCTGTATAGGGCTAGGCTCCTGACCGGTATCAGGCTGGAGAGCCGTTGTAGCCTGTCGTCCTTCTACATCAAGAAGGTGACATCTATCTTTATTTCTGTTATTTAATTCTTTACTTATGCACTGTAATTAAGAACTTTAATATTTATGGGAATGGAAAAGCTTAATTACTTGTTGCTCTATGCTTGGTGCAAAATGTTGGATGATTGCTATGTTTGATATCTGAACTCTAGCTTGCATGTTTGGATCAAGTTCTCTTAGCTACCGAATCGTATTTTCCCGTCACAACAACTTCGAGAGTTGTGTTGTGGCTCTAGCATTTGGTCTGATTCTAGAGTACGAGAGTGCCTGGAATGGAGTTGTCTCAGTAACATTCCACTCTAACTTAAGTCCAGCAACCTCTAGAGGGGTGTTGATGCTTGGTTAGAGGTACCCGCTCTGAGAGGAGGGGTGCAGGATGTTACTGCTACTGCTTGTTTTACTGAAGTCTTATCCTTCATACCTTGCTCTAGCTCTAGTTTTATCTTTTCGTTCTTATTGCATGAAACCCCCCTAAAAACTGCTAAATGACTAAAAACCTTAAATCTCTCTAGTAGCTCTAGTTGGAGTTAGTTTTCTTGCTTTGTTTGTGACATCTTGTTGTTTCCCTTTTGGGGAATTTATTATCTCTTCGTACCTGCCAGAGTGTAGCGTGTCGATTTTGGGTTCTCAACACTACCCCCTTGTCCCTGTGTTCGACCCCGTATATCTACTTCGACCCCATAAGCAAAGTTGCGGGGGCCTAGAAGGATTTGGGTTTATAAATGTAAAAGCTCGACTACCTCAAATCCGCCTCCACTTTTGGACGCGCGATTTAGTCTGGTCAACTTGTTGGCGCCGTTGCCGGGGATAAGGCAAAAATGGTACTGTAGATGAATTTGAATCCACTAACTACACTCTTGTGCCTCAAGCTCAGAAATGAGTTTGATAGCACTCTTTTTCTTTTTCTTCTTATTATTATTCTTTGCCTAAAAGTAAGAATTCGAATTTTCTAAACTTGATTTTCCGTGCCATTTCAGGAACCCTAAAGAACAGTAGTCTGTTTCCCCAAGTTCCAACACCACTCGACTGTTCAAATCAAGCGCAATTATCAACGCCATGCCTCCCCGCGTCAACCCACAACATTCTGAAGGGGGATAACAAGGAAGATATGGGCATGAATCGCCTCCGCCAGATGGCAACGACCGCTAGGACGGCAATAATCGGCTTCAAGATCAGGAGTCAGAACGCTCTAAGGAAGAACACCCTCAAGCTACGTGTCTCCACCGCCGCCGAAACCGGAGGAACCAAGATCAGGCACATCACTGATGAGACGACGACAGTGACAATTCCGAGGAGGAAGAGAAGACACTGAGAGCATTGGCCTCAACAAAAGCCAACAACTCCAGATGTCCCGTTGTCACCCCGCGATTCAACGTAGCCAATTTTGAGCTTAAGCCTTCTGTAACCTCTATGATTCAGAACAAAAGCTTTAGGGGAAGTTCAAAAAATGACAACCCATACCATCACCTTGATGCCTTCAAGAACATCTGTGACACGATAAAGATGCGGGGGGTCCCCGAGGAGGTCATATATTATAAAGGCTTCATCTTTCCCCTGGAGGACAAAGCGTTGTCCTGGTATCTCGGGTTACCCCACCAGTCTTTGAACGGATGGGGAGAGTTAGCCGGCACATTCGTAAATAAGTTCTACCCCACCGAAAAGATAGTCAGGAACCGGCAGAAAATAACCTCCTTCATGCAAAGGCTGAACGAAAGCCTCCACGACACCTGGGAGCGATTCCAAGAGTACCTGAGGGATTTCCCCCATAATAATTACAAGAAGGGTTTCCGCGTCACCACCTTCTAGAATGGCCTGACTCCCGATGAACGGGTGTCACTGAATGCGGCAGAAGGAAGTGACTTCCTAGGGAAAAAACCGAGCAAGTCTGAAAGGATCATCAAAAACATGGTCGAGCTGCAAGCCGGCGCTGAATATGATAGATCTGACAGAGGACAGGCGAAAAAGGTCGGTGAAGGGTCCTCTCTTGAGTCGAAGGCTCTGGAGACCATCACTTCTCAGATTCAGAAAATAGCCACAGATGTAAAGCAGCTGAAGGAATCTGGCGCAAAGGGAAGAAGCATGTGGAAAAAGTAATGAAATGTGTAACATGTGGAGAAGGCGGTGATGGGGTAGATAATTGCATCTACACCCGGCCAGAAGCATCAAGCGACACGGAGTCTGAGGCCGAAGAGACTGAAAAAGTCTCTTTTGTAAATTTCAAAAGATCGGACCACCCTGGTTTCAGCTATGGCAACAAGGAGGCAGCTGAGAATTCTCATCAGCTACATAACCCCACTAAGCCGCCCCAAGCTTTTGAGAAGAGGGGAGGATCAAGTCAATACACCAAAAACACCCCCTTCCAGTCGAACAAAGGAGGTTTCTAGGGGCAAGCTAAATACAAAGGATCGGCCAGAGAACAAGGACAGGACAAGGCTTCGGACCAAGCAGATGTGGTGGGACAGTTGTTTGATTTTGTGAAAAGACAGGACACAATTAATAACCAACTAGCGCAAAGTACGCTATCCAATTCTGGGGTTTTGAACTCGTTGCAGGTACAGTTGGCAGACATGCAGACACATCAATGCCAAATCGACCAGCAGCTAGCTCAGCTCGCCGATATCGTGAAGAACCCGTCGGGGAAGATCGCGTCCAACACAGACCCAGCCAAGAAATCGGGACAGTGACTGCAGAGAAGAAGGAGGATGATGAAGAAGCCAAAAGACGTCCAGCTGAGGACGGAAAATTCAGCGCTTCTCAGGAGGCAACCCAAGCTATTTTTAAATTCCTAGTATAGGGTGCATTTACTTTCCTGCAAAACAAACATTACGAACATTTAGACTGTAATAAGGCCCGAGTCAGCGCATGCGCCACATATGCTGACTTTTATGTTTTATGGGTTACCGCTTTATGCTCTATTTACCGGGGTGAGTAATACCGTCTGAAGCTGGGAGCTTTGGGCTAGTGATGTTTTACTCCTCGGCCGTAGTTTAAACCGTTTTGTTTTCTTTTCGAAGCGGGAGGCAACCCAACCGGCACTATGTGAGCACCCTTATCGGGCGGTGGGACTTTGTGGAGCGCAACGGTCATGTCGACGGTTGGGCTTGCCGACTTACATGTTGCCCTAACGGCCGACGTGCGTACCGGTTTTACTATCGAGTTTGCTATATAAAGAGCCAAGTTTTTACCATTTCGGGCTCCTTGCCTTACTATTTTCCACGCTCCCGTATCGTGCCAAAGAACTTGTGCTTCTGCTCCCGTGTCGCGCAAAACTGCAATTCTTTCGTATCGTGCGATAATTCAGATTACAGCAAGGTATAGCCCGACAAACCTTATCACCCGGCAGACCGTGTCGGCCGACACGTTTCTTTCTTTAAGCAAGTAGCTTATCGGCCTTACGGTTTCTATGCTGAGCAGTTTTGTATCGGCCGATATCGATGTTGCGCAACATACATATGCCTGATACACCATGTTGGGCGATAACCGTGTCACCCATTTTTGCATCACCTCGCCTATCGGGCGACACGTTGCTTCTCTTTCAAGAGGACCGTATCGAGCATCTTACCCTATCACCCTCGTATCGCCCGACACGCCCATTGTGAGCGACGGACCTAACACGCGTTCATCGCCTTACTGCCCTATCATTATCGCGCGCTTGATCCTTTGATGAAACGGGCGATACCCATCTCTTATATCGGGCACAAGGCTTCGCTTCTGAAACCAATGTGTCGCCCAATACGGGGGTATCGGACAATCTTTGTACAGAGAAATTCCGGTTCACAAATATATTCTTTATTATATATTTCCTCCAAAAGTCAACATATTTAATTGACGTATTTCTCTTTCTGTCTTGTAGAGATGGCATGCATCAAGACAACTGTTGTCCCAGTGGACGCACAAGGCAGGAGGGTCTACCCAGAGACTGCTGCTGAAGGGCAGTCTACCTGGCCTAAGCGCCTGAACCCAGGACCAGCCAGGGCCTCGACAGCAGAGAAAAGGGCCAGGGTTGGAGAAGTGGCGGCTCCAACTCCAACTCCAACTCCAACACCTCTAGCAGTAGCAGAACTTTCGGAATTCTTGCCGGAAGGTTTCGAGCCAAGAAACGACGAGCATGCTCGCCGATATGCTGAGCTAGTGACCAAGGTTTACCGACCAAGCAGGTTCTGCCACAAGGCCTCATTTGCTGAACTAGGAATCATGGGAAGGCTGAAGGGTGTCCTCGCCGCGGTAGGACTGAAGAAGATCTGCTTCAGCCGGTCTTCATCTTACACTAAGCTGACAATGGAGTTCATGTCTTCTCTCCACCGGGTGAGAAATTCTGCGGCGGAGAGAAAGGAATTCGGTGGGCCAGACAGACTCCAAGCCCGACTTTGCAACTCGGAGTACACAATCTCTGAGAAGCTTTTGAACAAGATCTTCTCTTCCAGCGAGGAGGAGAAGAGCCTACTGGACGACGGTGAAAGAATCACCAAGGGAGACAGGTTCGATCCTGTGAAGCTCTGGAACAAGCTAACCGGCGAATCTTCGTTCAAGTCGGGAAGGAAGGTAGTGGCAGTGCACTCCTGCTTCTGGAGGATAGTGCACAAACTGGTGGCATGCTTGTTGTTCAGCAAGAATGAGTCCAGCAACATCTATACATAAGAACTCCACGTCATGTGGCACATAATAGAGGGCTGAGTGATCAACCTCGGACGGTTCTTGCTGAACAGATTGCATCCGATGAAGGAAGCCACCAAAGATTACTGCATGGGCGGAATAGTCAACCTAATTGCAGTGGGGCTCGGGTACCCAAAAGAGCCGCGCAGCCTTTCGAGGATGCAAGGCGATGAGGTGATCGACACCAAGTACCTGATAAGGACCAGCATCATCAGGAAGGAGGGGCGAGACTTTTTCTACAAGTTTTCAAAGACAGACATACTCCTCCCGCTCCCTCGCTGCGCTGACTACGACGCAGAGAAACTGGTCTTCACTATAGCCGAAATTGAAGCTATAGTAAAAGGCACAGCCCACGTCACCGCCACCGGAGCCCAGGAGAGGGCAGTTCCAAAGCTACCGGTGACAACCACCGGTAGAGTTGTCACCGCTCTGACCATACCAGCTACTGCCACGACAAGAAGGGTGATAGCTGAGAAAGAACCGGTGATCGTCGAGGTCACCGAGACAGAAACTTTGGGAGCTGCCATAGAAGAGGCGGCCACAGCCCCTGTCATCCCTGTGATGCCTGCAGAGGCAGAAGAGACACCTCAGCCGGACTCCGGTAATGGGGTGTTTGGCGAGATTCTCAGAATGGAGCTCGAGGGAGCTCAGTTGACACCAACGCTGCCACCGGTGTCTCCTTTTATAGTAGGTGAGGAAATCGCCGACAGTGCGGAGGTGGAGCAACGTTCGCCCGCACCGCGGCCATCCCCTCCCCGACGAAAAGGCAAGGCGATAGCCGTTGAAGGAGCACCATCGCCTCAACTGGCAGCATCGGCAACGCAAACAATTCATATAGAGTCTACCTCGCCTGGTGGACCTTCACGCGATCAAGGTGTCGCGAGGACGGAAGGGAGACCCGCCGGAACTCCTCCGTCGCTCGGAAAGATGCTCGGGCACGAGCTCGACAACTTACGAGAGGTAACAGACATAAACTCATCTACCTGTATTTCCCTAACCCGAAAGTTTGCATCTTTCCAAAATAGGCTGAATAGCCAAGAGAGAGAGCTGCTGACTCTAGCGAGCCTTCCCGGCAGACTAGAGGCCTTGAATGCAACAATGCAGCAAGTTCTCCAATGACTCGATAGGATCGAGGGGAGAATGGACAGAAGTGATGAACATTCATGCCGAAGGCAGTTGAGACGGTCGTCGTCACCTCCCAGCTGGGGCTCTCATCCCTCTTCATCAGGTTCCCCCTCGGGAATAGCATCCTCCTCCTCCTCCAGCGGACGATCCTCAATGCCCAAGGAGGGGACGCAACAAGGATCTGTCGAAGGAACTCCCGGCGGACAGGAGAACTCCTTAGGATTGGGAGATGCAAACATCTTCGTCCCCCTGGATGAAGTCGAGGACGAAAGCGTAGATATCAGCATAAGGGGAGACTCTTCCAAAGAGTTATAAGGAGAACAGGGGGATGTCTACACAGTCAATAAAAGACATCTACCCTGAGGGAGGTGCTCGATGGTGGACAGATTTCATGAGCCATCCGAGATACCCTCCTTTGAGATGGCCGATTTTGACAGACAAGCCATCGGATGCCTGACGATCAGAGACCAGAAGTTGTTGAATAAGGTCTTAGGATCGCAGGCAGATGAAGATGACGTCGTCTGGACCGACGGCTACCTTTCGGTGCGGCGGAAGGTTCTTTGCGGCATGTTTCGCACACCGGCCGTGGTCGGTATAAGACTATTCAGGGTCATGGAGAATGCGCTTATAGAGAATATCAGCAGCAGGACAGGTCAGAGAGCAGTATACACAGCCACCCCGACCTTGGAAAGAAGGTTGATGAAGGGAGATCCAGACTCCCATGTGGTGGCTGACATGCTGCAGCACATTGAAGAGCATAGGTGGAACCTGGTTTTGGCCCCGTACAAGCACCGGAACGTGTGGTTTCTATGCATAGTAGACCTCTGAAACCGCGGCGACCGGCTGTGGTGCTGCAGCAATGCCGAAGTGCCATGCTACGGGGGAGTTTTCTACTGCCCAGAGGATGCAAAGTTGAGACTCCTGCCGCTGCGGCTTCTACGAGACGTAAAGCGTGGAAGCCAATTTCACCAAGGACCTTGGAACTTCTTCACTATTCGAGACCTCCCCACACAGATAGAAGAGGGGAGTGGAAACAGCGCTATAGCTATCTTGGGTGCAATTGAGGCGCTCAACACATTTGGAAACTTGGGAGTCCTCAAAGGCACGTCCTTCTATCAACGCTGGAGCATTTACGCTATGTTGCTAATCAAGGACAAACGCTATTTCTGGGACGCAGGGGTACCGGAGCAGCTGCTGGACAGCGACCTGGAAGAAAACTCTTCTCAATCCAGCAGCTCCTCAGAAAAAGAAGAGGAAGTGGCGACCGTAACACATGGGGCAGGCAAGCAGTTAGCGGTCCTAAAGAAAGTGCACGGGACGGAGAACACTATTTTTCCTGAAGCTTCAGAAGGGATGATCACAAATTTCGACCGCTTTTCATGTGCAACTCTCACACAAGAGTAGGTCAATATAATCCAGCTGAAGTTAGCTGATTCTACCCCATCGGTTGTCGCCTTTCAGGCAGGCGATGTCGTAGTCCCGGTCGACGATCTAAGGGACATGGTAAAGGAAGGATGGTGTTTGGCTGTAGCAGTTGCAGCCACTTACATCCAGTATATACAGCTAAAACTAGAACATGCATACATAGCCCATCCCATGCTATTCAACGATGTCTTCCTCGGCGACGAAACAGGAGTGAAGCAAAATTTTCTGGCAGAATTGAGAGGTGGGGTCCCATGCACTATCTTTTTGCCAATTCTGCATTACAATCATTGGACGCTCCTAACTGTGTACACCCAGCAGTGAGCAGGAATTTTCTACAACAGCTTGGACAGCAACAAGAACCATCTAGTGTCGTGTACATCAGAACCTTTGACATCCGTCGAACGCCTGGTCTGAAAATACTACAACGAGGTGGCAAGGATGATCTAACCATTCCTGGACATGCAAGGAGGCAAGTGGCACAAACTCTAGTTCTACCACCGCAGTCCACAGCAACTTCCCCTATCCAACGACTGCAGCATCTACGTCCTGGAATTGATGGCAAACAAAGAAACGCCTGATCAGCTCCACCACACCATCTATCACAGTAGAAGGGGGGAATATGTGTGGGAGCTTCTGTCTGACGTAGGCGCAACCTCACTGGAATAAACATTACCTCACCTTATCTACTTCACGACTCTGGGACAGAGTGTGGAGTAAGTTTGGGGGGTACCATGTACCAGTGAGGGAGGTACAAAATTTTGAAAATTCAAAATCAATTTCTTTATGCTTTTGTCTTAAATTCGTTATTCAATTGTTCTTTGTGTACATATATATGTTCATACCAAAGTTCCAAAAATTCTTTTTGTTTATATATCATCTCCATACATATGTACAAAGTTTCTATAATAATGAAAACCTGTTGCGACTTCTTGCAAAGTCTGTTTTCTATGTGCTTAATGAGATACAAGTTTTGTTATATCTTTCTGATAATGTTGCTTCAAACAAACGAGAAGATTACATTTTTCAATGCCAAAAATTTCAAAAAATATAATAATCTCGCAAACAGCTAAGAGACGAGTATGGAGAAGGAAAAAGCTACCCAAACAGCAAAAATCTCTTTTTGTTCCCCTTACCCAACAAAATCCCAAAAAGAGAGAGAAGCCTTATGAGAGTGAATAAAAGCATGAGAGTTGTGCCCAATAAGAGAAAAGAAAAAATATATATACCCACTTGCTTTCCAAAAGTACCCATCTTTAGGCATGGTAGATCCGGGGCAGTGGTACGTAGGATGTGAAATCACTACTCTAAAGCCAACTGGCTTGGACTGCAGGGACCACTTGCCCATTAACGGACCCTTACCTGCATGGACTGATGGGAAACAAGAAAAACCCTAAAAAAGCCTTAGCCTACCCGATACACAACTTTCTGCCCCAAAAATAAAGTTGTTTGGTGTGTAAGCTAACTTCGGAATCATACAACAAAGTCTCGCCGAAGCTGTAGAGAAGAATCTTACTTAAACAATAAGGTAGGAAAAACTAAGTCTTTTGTTCGTAATGAGATAGCATTATCTTTAAGACATTACGATTCTTGTTTCACCTTCTGAACAGAAAGCTTTTCTGAGCAGAAGAAGCATCGCGAAATATAGTTTAAATATTGATTGACGACAATCAAAATTTAAGTTTGGGGGAGTCGATAACACTAAATTTTGTGATGTTTTTGCCCCTTATTTTGTTGTCAAAACTACCCTTTTCTGCTATTTTCCTCTCTTTTATTAGTACTTTTGCAATAATTGGCCAAGCAATGCTCTTAATCCAATATTTCCATCTTTTGCAGAGTTTTTCCTCTCTTTTGGTACAATAAGGCCGTCCCGGCCCACAAATAAGTCCAAGTCTATTTCGGCCTTCCTGACGCCCGATACAACCTCTGCCCGACAGGGTGGAGTGACACCATGACGCACGACAAAGGGATGCCGCGCAAGAGGAAGATGACGGACGACACGCCTTCTACCCGACAGGGAGCCAAACTCACCACAACAACCCAGCTTGTCGCCCGACACAGCCACCCACCGGCAGGCGTGCCGCCCGTCACGTGACCGATAGCCGACACCCCTGCGCCGAGCGATACCTGTATCGGCCGTCCAACGACCCGCGCATAAGGAGGACACGTGGCGCTTCGAGCACCATAACTTCTCCCAACCAGCTGCCTATAAATAGCAGCTACAGGAAGTCGAAAAGACAGTTCGGATAGTTGGGAACTTTGAGCGATCCTCCGAGGGAAACTATGAGAGCAAGAGTATCGTGCCCCAGTGCTCGTGTCGGGCAACTCTAGGTGAGCTCTTCCTCATCCCGAGAGGGAGGGGATGATTCACTTAGGACCATCCCGGGCGACACTACGGGCCGATATCGGCCGACGTGGATGAGCGACACAAGTGCCCGATAGCAGAACGCGTCGCTCCATGCCCGACACGATATCGAACCTGATACGCTTCACCCGTCACGCGTGCCGCCCCGACAAGAGCGTATCGGCCAGGGTCCATGAGCGATACAAACGGTCGTCAAGCGTGCCACTCGACACTGCTGTATCGGGCTAGGCTCCTGACCGGTATTGGGCTGGAGAGCCGCTGTAGTCTTTCGTCCTTCTACATCAAGAAGGTGACATCTATCTTTATTTCTGTTATTTAATTCTTTACTTATGCACTGTAATTAAGACCTTTAATGTTTATGAGAATGGAAAAACTTAATTACTTGCTGCTCTATGCTTGGTGCAAAATGTTGGATGACTGCTATGTTTGATATATGAACTCTAGCTTACATGTTTGGATCGCGTTTCGCTTAGCTACCGAATCGTGTTTTCCCGTCGCAACAACTTCGAGAGTTGTGTTGTGGTTCTAGTGTTTGGTCCGATTCTGGAGTACGAGAGTGCCTAGAATGGAGTTGTCTCAGTAACATTCCACTCTAACTTAAGTCTAGCAACCTCGAGAGGGGTGTTGATGCTTGGTTGGAGGTACCCGCTCTGAGAGGAGGGGTGCAGGATGTTACTGCTACCACTTGTTTTACTAAAGTCTTATCCTTCGTACCTTGCTCTAGCTCTAGTTTTATCTTTCCGTTCCTATTGCATGAAACCCCCCTAAAAACTGCTAAATGACTAAAAACCTTAAATCTCTCTAGTAGCTCCAGTTGGAGATAGTTTTCTTGCTTTGTTTGTGACATCTTGTTGTTTCCCTTTTGGGGAATTTATTATCTCTTCGTACCTGCCGGAGTGTAGCGTGTCGATTCTGGGTTCTCAACACTTCCCCCTTGTCCCTGTGTTTGACCCCATATATCTACTTCGACCCCATAAGCAAAGTTGTGGGGGCCTAAAAGGATTCGGGTTTATAAATGTAAAAGCTCGACTACCTCAAATCCGCCTCCACTTTTGGACGGGCGATTTAGACCGGTCAGAGGTGAGCAACAAAAGGAACCTTCTTGTTCGGCTACACCTGCAGCATGTGGAAACCATTCTCGACTACCAACAACCAAGCATCTGCTTTGTCGACCACTTCGGTCTTATCCTCTCCCCATAATTTCTCAATGTTCATCTTGACAAAGTCCAGAATGGTGACTCAAAGTCGTGGATGAACGGAAAGCGACTCACCATTTTCATCTCTGGTTGTATCCTTGAGGGCCAGGGCACTAATGGCCTTGTTTAGCTTCTTCTACTATTCCATACATAGGGCATCAGGTGTTTGAACTACCATTGTAGGTATTGGACCACCAATCAGGTTCTCCTCAAACTTGAGCTCATCCTCGGGCATGAGTTATTCTTCTTGGTGCATCTTGGGGTTGTCGAAGGGAACCGGCTTAGGGTCTACACCTTCTTCCGAGGCTCCCTCAGGTCTCTTTCTCTACTTTGAGGACTCATCACCCCGGTCCCTCTTCCTCTTCTCAGAAGATCCCTTCCTTTTGTGGGGAGGCCAACCCCTAGCAGGGTTCTCAGTGGCCTCGACGGGAGTAGCTACAGTCTTCACACGAGCCAGGATGTTTCACACAAGTTAAAAATCCTTTAAACATAGATTTATAACTTGGAAGATATATGAGCTTAACCTTATGTCCATGTCCTCTTATTTACATGCTTTTTACTGTTTGGTGTAGGATCCCTTAATCCTTAAAACATGGAATTCCCAAACATCGGAGGTGGTGGAGAGAGAGAAAATCCTAAGTACTTAATGTTTCTCTGAAAATAAGAGGTAAAAAAGGGAAGAAAATAGATGAGAAGACCTAGAGGTATCTTATTTCGAGTCAATTCCTCATATTTCATCCAAGAAGTCACACATAATCTGAGATTCCTCATAGACTGACTAGTAGGGTGAAGGAAAATATTGCTGGCCCCCAGATCGTGATCCTTTTCTAGACACCTCCATCATAAAAAATTCCTCTAATAACTCCCTTGGTCTCTAAAGAGTTTGTAAAATTTAATAATTATTAGAGATTAAATGGAAAACCATGCTCTGATACCAAATGTAACATCCCCACTTCTCGGTAACCCCCAATTACGGGAGACCAAGAGGTTAGAGGCTTTATCCCAAACAGGATCAGTGGTTTTACAATTAATCAAAAATAATTAGTAAATTCTACTAAAGACTATACTAAAACCTAGAATAAAATTTTTCTTTTAACATACTTTAAAAAAATTAGGTAACTGGGAGTTTACCCAAAGTAGAACTATGTCTACCTAAATCCTCCTTTAATATTTTAACTTTAATCTTCACAGGTGCCACTTTACTATTTGTCTAATTTTAGATACTACCTAAAATGTTGACAAACAAAATGCGATCAGTATAAATGAATATACTGGTATGTGGGGACAAACAACAATATTACATATAAGTTCTCACAACCTAATCATAACAAGTAGTTGTTAACAATGCATAATTACATTTTCAGTGTGACTTCCCAACCGCTTTTACTCATACTCTAGGATGCCCTCTCTTAGGGTTTAGTCCTTGCAAGGGACATTAAGGCCACCTTCTCCATCCTAAGCTTGGTGCCTGGGGTCACCTCTCTGGGTACCCATTGGTCATCCCTCTAGGGCTTGACCACTCTAGACCTTCCCTCCAGGGCTTGGTCTTGCATCATACATCCAGAGATGGTATGTAGGTTCGATACAACCACACTTATACTTAAATTGTTATACACATAGTCACTTTAAAGATTGCAGTAATCAAACATCCAAGAAGTATAGTTTACCTTGCAATAGATAAATCCTCAAGAAACATCGTGAAACATAATGAGGTTACTCATAATTTAACTAAATACCTGATCAGTAGATTTTCACAAGCAAATAGCAATTTCAAGCAAGCAAGCAGTCTAAGCATGCAATTCAACAATCACAGAATTCCTAAAAAGCATATGTAACCTATTTACTACACACTTTATCAAGAATCCATTTAATTGGCTTGAAATTGGTTCCTAGGGTTTCTAATCTAGATTAGGGTTTCATTAGGGTTTATTCACAACTTTTCACCATTATAACTACAAAATCCTAAAAACAACAAAACTAAGTGCAAACCCTAATTATCTTATTAACATCTTCCTAATAGGCTCATGATCAACTTAGTATCACTTCCCTATGATGAATTTTGAATTATACCACATTAGAAATCATTAACACTAAATTAGAGTTTCTAAGTTCATTATTGCATATTCATTTGTATATAAAACACTAAAACAAACATATTGTCATCCTTTCAGATATAATTCTTCTTCTTATTCTCCATAGGTTACCATAACTCAAAATAACCTAATTAAGACATTAAATCTCATTTTCTATCATAATTAGGGGTTTATCATAGTTCAATACATTAACATGGGTAACTTAATGTACCTTTAAAACTACAACCGATATCAGGCTTCAATATTATTTTTAATGGACTCTACACATTTTTCTGATGAACTTTCATATCTAACTTTTTTTTGAGGTCACTTTCATATATAACTTGTTTCCATCTGATATTCCTATAAATTACTATGATTTTTACAAGAAAATCCTTTTCCCACCAATTAGAAAAAGGCACGTCGAATTTTGGGTTCATTAAACCCTCGCCAGTGAGTCAGGTCAGAGCCAGTAGGCTCACGCTACCTAGATAGTTGGGTCTGGCGCAGGAGCGCACTCATGAACTAAAGGAACTGCCAAAAAGACCAAAAGGCCCTGACCTTAACATTGCATACATGAGGGCGAAGTTGTAAAATCACATGTTGTCATCTTCAACCTCTGATACTCTGCTCGCACTAGCAGGTGGTCAACCCACCGGTTGACTTTGCGTTCTAACGCCTCTGCACACAATTGAAGACCTCCATTGGCTTCGTCGGCCCCTCCCGAACTCGGTGGTCTTGTCAATTCCTTTGCCTCGCCCCTCCTCCATTGGTACCCTACCGCTCTTCCTCTAGTGATGGCTACTCTGAGTCGAGGTGGAAGATCAGGGTGCTTCTTTGTATTGAGGGCATTGGGATGATCGCCTTCTCCTTTCGAACACACGGGATAGGTTTGCACATATGATGGTATCATGGAACACCCCCCTATATATAGGCAGGCTCGACAATGGTGTCCTAATTGGGGAAACTGTGGTTTCCTCACAAGAGTTCCCCAAACTTGGGGTTGTTCGATTCGGGAAAGGCTCCTGAACTTGATGATCAAGTTTCCAACTCCTCTCGTGCATCAGGATCGAGAAAGATCGAGAGGAAATCTAACAGAGTTCCCTCTCAGACTGGACTTTGGCGATGACCCAGCACCGTTGGATCAAGCTTAACTGCACGATCTAGGGCTCAAATTGCCAGTGTTGCCAATAAATCAAAATATTTGATTTATTCAAAGGATTATCCTTTCTCTTTAGGAATTTTATAAAATTCATAACTCCTTATTCTTTTATCCTTTTTCATCCAAATTTTAAAGGAAACTTTGTATTGATATTATCTACTCATGCACCAAATTTGAGTCACTGACTCGAAAGGAAAGAGTGGTTTTCTTCTTATACAAGTTAACACCTATTAAGGCATAATTTATTCATATTTTCTCTTTCTTCCTCTTTTATCTTCTTTATTTGGGTTCCTTGTAACTCAAGAAACCTTAGGGATTCGTAATTATCTCATGTTGAGCAAACTCTTAGCCTTCTAGGTGTTTCTACCACCTTCATTAATATTATCTCAATTTCCTTTATTTAGGATTTCTTTTCTTCTTTAATTCCCTTTTGATATTGGGCTCATTAAGCAACAAGGCCCACGAAGCCACACATATAGCAAACATTTAGTAAAGAAATCCATACAAAGAATTTTAATCATACAATTTTCATATTCATATATCTTTAATGGAGAAATTACATTTCAACCCAAACTTATGAAAATTGAGGTTATAACATATGTGTAGTTAGTTATGCCTCTCTCTTTCTCTCTCTCTCACACACACGTTTACTGTGTGTGTGGAGTGCAACACCAAGAACTTCACAGTTGAACTACAAATTGTTCAAAATGAAGCTAGATGCAAAATAGAACCAAGATCAATCTTTGTCACTTTTTGGGTTGTGATTTTGGCCTTATTGTTGAACAAGAGATATCATATCCAAAGTTGCATTAGAAAGTAGCATTGCATTAACTAGGGTATCTAAGGATCTAGCCAACCAATAATGCTAATTATTATGTCCAAGTGCCCCATGTTCGCCCTCCACCTTTGTCCTCTATTATAGTCTTCTTCTTAATCCTTTCATCATATGTAAACCATTGTAGGTATTGAAATCTAACAAGTCCATGTGCACACTCAACGATTATTTGTATCCAACAAACACCTAAATTAACTTTTTTATGTGTTCATCAACTCAAATGATCCATCACTTTCATATGGTAACCCTAGGATGATTGATTTGGTGTTAAGACCCTGGTTGTAATTAGTGTGTATTCTACCTTCATCAATGGTTTTCGAATCTCCCGCAACCTTATTTTTACACCAACATAGCCTAATGTTGCATCAAGTGTTATTAGGAACCATCATTTGCCTCCCACCTAATTGAATATATGTTTGTTGTAAGTCACCCTCTAATCGTCCCCCTATGGGATCTAGGCTTAGGGACTCAAGGTCGACGCTAACTATTTGTCGCGTTTAAGACTTCTCTTGTTTATCACAACATTAATAGAATTAAACCTCAAGTATTTCCCCATTTTCGAAACCAGCATATAACATGGTGATAACCATATATTCCTTGCGCAAAATATAGCAGAAATAGGGAATACCAATACAACCTATAATATACAAACCATGCATGTAATGTTCTGTAGGTTTCGATACCACATTGTATAACATAAAGCGGCCAATAGATACACAACTCGTAACATTTTAAAAAAAAATCCTTGAAATTGGGGGTTATATACGTTAACGCTTAATGTAAGTGTTTGAACATAACCCGGATAAGAAAGCAAAATTATTTCTTTGACGCCTGAATAAAGTTTTAAAATTCCTTAAACAATATAATCATGGATAATTTCGTGAAACATGTAGCTTACGCGCGTAATGTAAATGTGCTTGGTTTTCAAATACTCCATTAATATAGTTAAGCTAGCTCGCTGTGAATTCCATCCCAGATGACTTACATTGACTTTAGCAGTTCGATCGAAACCACTCATCGGTTCTTCCATTAGTTTTAGGTCTACACATCAGTCCATGATAGAAAGGGAAACAGACAAACAACGAAGACAGCAAAAAATCGGCTAGTGCCAAAGCAAAGTAACAATCCAGGCCCTAGGCCAGACTGTGGAGACAAGAAAATAAGAAAGGAAACAGGGAAAAGGAGCCGTTGTGCTTGTTTTGTAGTTGGAAAAAAGTAACCAGATCGATCTGTAAGACCAATTAAAATGTCGAACGTCTTCATTTATTGCTTTGGCTGCTCACTCTTCAGCTCCCTCACATGCCAATACAGCTATTGGATATTTAGATTCCTTTTCCTGTGTTTTGCTTGCCCATCTACGTTCCGTACTTCCAGGCCCAGGGGCAAGAGAGGCAAGAGAACACAGCAGGCGGCAGCTCTGCCGTGGGAATTCATTGCTGGGAGGGACCAGCTGCTGGCTGCTGGAGAGTATCAAACTGGCCGTTCCCAAGTAGAGAAAGGAGAGAGGGAAGATGATAACAAGAGGATTATTACTGTAAGAAAGGTATAGTTGAGAGGGGACTACGTGGGGACGAGGGCGACATGCGAACGTGCAGTGGCTCCCGTTTCCAGCCGCAAACCCACGTGCTAGCGGCCGTGGTGCGCAGCCGAAAGTAGAGCGCAGCGTTCTGTTCTGCGAAAATTCGCCGAGGTAATCATCCAGGATAGCCGTCGAAGAGATCCAGTCCAGCACTCTAGCTTACGGTCCAGACAAGGCGAACCTGTTACCAAATCCCGACTTTTGTGCACGGCGGGGGAAGCGTCTTTAATCTTCATTGTGCCAACACAAGCGGCATCCGTAAAACCGTGGACGTGCGTACGGGTGCTAGTCGACCGCTGATAAGTGTTCATATTTAGCTGAACATGTCCTAACTTAATTAAATACCCTTGGCTCTTGCTTGTCGCATTGAAGTTGATCCGTCCATGGTAACTAGAAATCAAAGCAGAGGGACTGTTGCTGCTGGTGACTAATGCATCTGCCCTGTCCGTAGATGCTTCGTGCAGGAGGAAGACAGATATTTTTCCAAGGTCATGTACATTAAAGATAGAGCTACAGTTATATAGATGTGGTGTTTCCACTCCTATCTTGGATTCTCATCCTTATAGCAACTTTATCTCACTTCAATAGAGAAATTTCATGGTTAACTTGCCTCATAATGTGTGCCAAGTGTGTATGTGTATAGCTCTAATGGGATGAACCACATTATATAGGAGGGTCATGGGTTTTTGAAATTCCTAATACAACCTCCTTGACTGCAACATCAAAATTAGTCCCAAAAGAGAAAACTCAGATTGCCGTCCTAGTCGACCGACTGAGACTCCTAGTAGCCCAACTAGTTCCCTGCACGAACTAAACTGGGTTATGAGTTTCCCCGCTCCCCAGTCTAGGTCTAAATTGGTTTCCCAATTTAGTTTCAAATCAAATATAGTCACTTTCCTTGTTGGATTCTACACATTCGACTCACTAAGTGGGTTGCTCGACAGGTTACTTACCGAAAATTAAATTGGTCGATCGATTAACAATCAATGAATCCATTGACTCAACCAATCCAGTCGACTAACTGCACATTCCAGTCGCTCAATAGGGCAGGAAATTAGCCTATTTATGATTCAGAACTATTCTAATCATATGTTTGATTGTCAACTTCAATTATCTTATTCATCCTAGTGTATGCGACCAGTCACTACAACAAAATACAACATAGGTCAAGGCTATATGGTCAGGGTTAAGATCCTTGACCAAGTTGTTTTTCCCCCAAGGCATATCCCTAGTCAGTACGGTTGTAATCCCTGACCAAAATCCTTTTAGCCTCTCACGGTAGCCTCACCAAACCCTAGTCCCCGTAAGCCTTCCGTTTTATTAGAAAAAGTGGTTCATATCCCCCCACTCCACCCAGCCCACCCTGATAGTTTATCCCAAGATTCACGCCGCCCCCCTTCCTATTTGGATTACCGACGCCTCATCTTCCGCCATCCCAGTGCGGCACCCGTGCTCTGGTGCACTTCTGTCCGTCACCAGCAATGATCCCTCCTCGCAACAGGTGTCGACGCAGGTATGCCGCCAATCGGTTGTGGATCAAGCCCTCGTCTTCCTACTTCTACAGCACCAATGCATCATGGTATATCCTCTTTCTTTACACCACACTCGCATGATCCTTCTTCATTCTTTCGTATCCCCTTCTTGTCGATGGTCTATGTGACTGTGTGCAGGTGTTTTGCTGGCAGGTACCTTCTCTATAAATGGTATAGGATCTTTCACTTTCGATATATACTCACACAGAGAATAAGAGAGTTCATTATCTGCTTACCAGCCATGATTTTCAGGTATACATGTTGTTATTAGTTTGATATTGAACTCTACAAACTCGCTTTATGATTTTCTATCACTGAATCCATGAAACAAATATTGGAAAATTGCAGAGCTTATCTCGCTCTGGATCTCAGACGAGCTACATGCACTGTGAGGAAAGAACAATCCTCATTATGAATGCTAGCAGCTCGGTTCTATGTTTAGATCAAACTGGCAAGAGTTCACCTGGATTAACCTGGCGCTATGCATTTTTTAATATAATGCATTAGTCATTTCAATTTCACAGCGTCCATATATTATTCATATGTGAAAATTAACAATCCATGCAAAATGTTACACAAGATGCTTACGATTATGGTTTATTTGATATTCTAATGGTAAATCTTCTTAACTTGATCGTTGATTATACATGTCATATCTTAACTCGTCAATGATTTTTTTTGCTTTACAGATGCTTTGTTGTGAGATGGTGGATGAATGCTTCTCAATGACCATTACAATGCTTCTCATCCACCATCTCACAATGACCTTTGACCTTGTATACTTCTCGAGTGGCATATATTTCCCTCCTATCCATTTCTATCAGTAGTTTTTCTCCTAACTCAGGCATTTCTGCTCTGATATATGCCATTATCATTGCACCGTATGACCTTTTGTCCAATGAAACACCTAGCAATCTAAGTTCATAAAAGATTTCTTCTGCCCTTTTAAGATCACCAGCCTTGCTGATTTTGCCTGGCAAATACATTTGATTACTTTTTTTACATACATTCTACGAATATTTTTTATTGTCCCTTATGAACTTGTATGTTGTTGTAAAAAGTTGATATATTTGTAAAATGCAGGATATTGGAAACACTCCACAAAGTAGAAGGACCGAAGCAAATCTTGGAGAAAGCCCTCATGGTGGAAGTTGTGGAAGTGATGCTAGGGAGAATGAATGAAGTAATTAGATCCGGATGGCGATATGCAAGTTTATTTTTGTTTAAAAGAATGTGATATGTAGTGCAATGCATATGAATGCTACAACAATGTGATTTATTAGAGGATATGAGTTATCTTTTTGGGAAAAGACATGATGCTTCAATCATACTTTTTGGATGTAGACATCACAATTACAAATTCAATGCAATGATCTTTTTTGTTATATTCAAAGTGTTGTCATCTGATGTGTGATAATCTACTTCTAATGTGTAATATTTTGGATGTTATGTGTGTTCATATATGGATATATAACAAAATAACATACCTTCCTATTGGTCAAGGATGTGCCATGGATACAATGTATTGTCCCAAGAGATTCTTTTTAATTCCTGTAATGGTTGCCCAGGGATTCCACCCCTATTGGTCAGGGATAGGTCCTAGCCAACCACTATTGGTCACCAAGCTTTTGGCGAGGGTACGTTGGTCAGGGATTGGCCCTGACCAAGACCTATTGGTCAAGGATTCACATGTATTGGTCAAGGAATTGGCCTTCGGCTTTGACAAGATTTCCAGTAGTGAGTGGGTTCCTAATTACGTCGGTAGTGATGTTCAAAACCTCACAAGCAAAGGTTTGTGTCTAGAAACACATCATTGCCACCTAAGTAATATGAGTAAGTTGGAGAACAACTTCATCCTATAGAATAATGATACCATGATCGTATAATTATACATATACTAGAATATGGAATTATCATCTTCTTATAAATCAATCGGTGTTCCTCAAAATTATAGTAGGATATTCAAGATATTTTCAGCTCATTATAATATATTGAATCACGTGAGAATGACCATGCATTTCTATAGTCTCATTTATCAAGTGGCCCGGATATCACTTCAAAGGAGGCACAAATTCAATCTACACCATTCATAGTAATTTGGAAGTGTTATAGTGTACCCATTCACCATCTTTTTGAAAATCCTTATTTGGAGTCATGTTGGACTAGTCTCAAAGTATGCAGAGCAACATGTGATTACTATAGTGAGTTCACGTCTAAGGATCATAGTCACCAGTGTCACACTAATATGTGAGTCTGACATGCCATTACATTACTTCCATGTCCTTAAATAAACCATATGGCATTGATTTTAAAACATTCTTAGGATGTTATTAGGGTTAGAAACTAACATAATAAGTGGAATCTCCTCACATTAATAATCAAATCATATACAAATTGTCCCTATTATAATAATCACATGATCTCACTAATGGCATACAACCAATAGTCACCCACTTGAGGTAGAGCCAATCACTCATAGATATAACCTCAAGTGATCTAACATAACCAGTATGTTTCTGATGTGAAAGTACTTTCATCAAGGAAATAACATTATTACCTTCAATTTGTACATTACATATTATAAAATCTTCTCATTGTACGATCTCTTATATGAGATAATATCTCATGAGTATGTTCTTGGAACTCTGATGTGATTGGGTTCCTTATCTTATGCAATGGATCCATTGTTATCACAATATAGCTCTACCGCATTGTGAATGGATGGAACCGCTCTGAGTTCACCAGTGAACTTTTGGATCCATATAGCTTCCTTTCTTGCACTGGAGGCAGCCATGTGCTAGGCCTTTATTTGTAGACTTAACCATTGATTCTTGCTTGAAACTTTTCCAGCACACTACTCCTCTATTGAGGAACAACACAAAACCTGATTTGGTCGGTAATCACCCTTGTTGGTTTGGAATCTCATGTTAGTGTAACCTTTTACAACCAACCCTTCCTCACTACCATAAATTAAGAATTCATCCTTAGTTCTTCTCAAGTATTTAAAGATGAACTTTATAGCCGTCTAGTAACCTTCAATGGGATTCGAATAGTATTTACTCATCATGCTCAAATCATATGGAATGCATGTACAAAATATTGCATACATGATGGATCCAATTTCATATGCATATGAAATCTTAACCATGTATTCCCTCTCTTCAATGGAGTTTGGACATTGACATCTAGAGATACTTTATTCCATGAGACATGGCTAAGTTTCCTTCTTATACTCTTTCTTGTTTAACCTTTCAGCAAACTATCAATGTATGAACTTTGACTTAGACCAATAAGCCTTCTAGATCTATCTCTACAGATCTTCATTCCTAGTATATAGTATGTTAATTCTACGTCCTTCGTGAGGTAGGTGTCTTCCAACCATATTTTCACCAACTATTGAGTAGACATATCATTCCTCATCAATTGTATGTCATCAACATACAATTTGAGGAATATAACTATGCTACTACTAACCTTCTTCTAAATACAAGGCTTGTACTATCCTCAATTTTGATAAAATTGAATGATATAAATATAAAGCATGATTTGATAAATAATGGTATTATTGGTGTAAGAATAATGTTAATCACCTTTATGGCATGGGTTCTTATGGAACAAGTTAAATAAATATAAGGCATTCATTCATGAATAAATAACAATGACTTTTTGATATCATAAATGGAATAGTTTTCAAGAGGTCAAAGGAAAATAAAGTACCTAGTGTTTTGATAATTAATAAATTAATTATCTAGCAATTATTAGTAAAACAATGTTTCTGGCATCAAACAAGGATATCTTATTCTGCATATTTGAAAACAATAATGAAAAGAAGAGAATACTAAAATTTGAGAGAAAAAGGACTCTCAATTTGGAGTGGATAATTAAATTAAGAATTTACTAAAGAAGCAAGTTTCGTGCATACATGTTATTTCAATAAATCCTACAAAAAAATTTAAGGTTGGGAAAGACTTTAACGATCCCTCCAAGTTTCATAGAAAAATGATGTTTCTAGTAGCCTAGAGAAATTTGTAAATGTAGAGGGATCTAATTGAAATAAATGAACTATATTCCTTTTTGAAGAGATAGAGAAGGAACATATAGAAATATATATTTTTTCACCAAACCTTTCCCATGATGACATTTAATTGTTAAAAACATTCCCTTAAAAATTGGGATTAATTGGGTGAAGGAGAAGAGAGTTATGAAATTAATAGGTTTCCCTAAAATGGAAGGGTTGATGGAAATGAATGTGATTTGTCACATTATTATTTATTTCAGGATCTAGGTCTGGCCCTTTTAAATTGAGTGTGGATGTATGGCCCTAGGACCATCGATTAACGACCAATAGATAGTCTTCTACCCCTGACTGAAAAGGGAAGCCCTGGCAATAGTAATTACTTTCCTTCTTTGTTGGTCTCTTGATAACCTAATTTTTTTCTTCGTCCTCTATTATACTTTGTCTCTCTTTAGGTGACCTTATTTCTCAATTCAATATTAGTCCCATAGTTTGAGTGTGATGACACTTTAATTTGGTCACGTGCATGATCATTTTTTACTAATTATGACATAAATTTGTAGTTTGGAATTTGTATTATGCCATAAAATGTATCCATATTTCTTGTGAAAGTGAACCTCATTAATATAATCTTTTGGCTCTATAATAAGTATCATGTTGTAGTCTTCTCAGTTATCTTTCTAATGACACAAGGATGATCTCAATCATACCTTCTAGCTCAAGTCGTGAACGTTTGAAATTTTATTATCTAATCTAGCTTCAGTCATTTTAATCCTCTTTTCACAATATTGTGAGTTGACCTACTAAGCCCATTGATGGGGAAGGCCCAGTAGAGACACATGTCTGATCTCTCCCTTCCTTCCCTTCCTCTTTGGGGAAAAGATGGTGGAGCTTTCTTCTTTCTTACCTTCTACACCCAAATCGGGAAAGGAGAACTTGGACCCTATGAGAACTACACACACAACTCAACCCTAAGATTTTCCCCCATTCAAGGTCTCTTGGATTCACTTCCATTTCATTTTGTTCCCTCTCATTTCTTCCCTCTCCCTTGTCTGTTTCGTGGATCCGTAGATCCTTTCTCCTTGTCCTAGGCGGTGTTGTTGCAATAGACCTCCTTGATATCACATCGTGGAGGAGAACACCTGGTGGCGTGCCATAATCCTTCCCCCTCCAACCTCATCATCCTCTAGAGGTCTAGTCACAAGGACCCAACCCTTCCTACTCTCCCTCAACAGTCTCCATTGTAGGAGAGGGAACACCTAGTGCATTAGAGTCTCCATTGTAGGAGACGCTCAGCGGTTCTGGTGGCTTTGGGGTTGGGATCCCACAGATGGACTTGCACCATCTTGTGGTGAGGAAGGGCGGCCAGCAAGCCACAGCAGATTGGGTGCCTTTGGCGCTGCTCCCCTCTGCCAAGATCCGTTGAGAGGTTTCAGATATAAGGGGAACTATCATTCTTTGCAACTATGTTCCGAATAGAGATCGTGCAAGAAGCCCAGTGGAATACACGCGTTGGATTAGCAGTGGCAGGTAACGACACACGTCAAAGAACTGCTCTGGTTCATGGCCGATGACTGCAAGTGGCAGTTGGATTGGAGGTTGAGCGGCCCTACTCCAAGGAAGATGAAGGGTGGGCCTTTCTACACATTAGTGTGCACTGAAGGCTGAAGGAGTGTCATTGATCAACACCCAACAATATCTGTTACTCATCAAATGATCAAGGTGTCAATTTTTGACATTCTTAAAGTTATTGAGTCAAAACTTACAAAAAATCATAGCTTACTCTTCTTAAGGCCAAAATATACAAACATATGTACAAAATGGATCCTCTTGACGAAACCTACAACATGAACCAACTTGCATACCATAAATCTCCTCTTAGTTCTCTTGTTTGCTAAAAATGTGAACTTGACATTTTTGGCCATGATAAATGCTTGACTGTGCTAAATATTGAAACTTTGATGCATATCTACCAACCTAATCAACAAATCAATAACATGTGTTTGTATTTGGGCATAATGAAATCCCTAGTCACCTATTTTTCTCTATGATCGACTCTAATGCATATCCATGCCTTGTTTATGATTGTTAATGTATGATCATGATAAATATTGAAATCTCACTCCCTTTTGACCTTACACCTCACTCTAATTTTGAATTCAATTGTTTGTGCCCCTATTTAAGGAAAAGGATCAGCCCCTTATCCCCTTTTTCTAGGGTTGTGTTAGATTTCACGTAATGGATGAATTTGATCCTTTATGATGATACATGATCATACCCTGAAATCTAATGATGTGTTTGACCTAACTTGTGCATCAAACTACTTTATATCTTGTCCTCCCCTTCCAATTCAGAGTTGGCCTACTCATGATATCTTGGATGTGGATATCCCACCTTAGCTGCATGCTAAACCTTAATGGCATGTATGAATTATGATGATGTTTGAATGTATGTTCACATGTTCATACCCATGTTGGACCTTGATGCCTTGACCTAGGGGACATCCACCTATCTTCAAATAATCTTCTTATGTCACTAAATTTATGATCTAAACCATCATTGATGTTCATTTCTCATGTCTTGATGATATCGACCTTGTTTGCCCTATTGTAAGTCTTTTGATCCTAAATTGGGAATAAGTGGCTCAAACCTTCTAATAGGCATATAAAATGAATGGAACCTCAAAATGACTTGAAACTTGAACCCCACCTTTAGTATGGGCTCTAAATTAGTAAAAGACCCTCCAACATACTAATAAGAAACTTTTCATCTTACTTGGACAAACCCTAAAATGTATCTAAATAGGATTAATGATGAGAAACTAATACATGTATGTAATATTGTGTTTAACCATGTTTGGCTTGTGATCTAGACAATCAAGGATATGTAATGAATCTCTAAAATCAGGTAATGGATTTAATAATTATATGACTATGTTTTTTGTTTGAAATTTGATACATATGTATGCTTGTTTACTTGCTACAATATTTCCATAAAGTATTATAGTATGTACTCAATGCTTGCCTCATCTTGTTGTATTATAAATTGCACACATAATATAGAACTCTATTATACAAATGTTGAAATGGGGTTTCGCTCAATGACTTTGGTTATTGACGTCCCTCATGTATAAAAGGGTTATCTAATCTTGAGCACCCTTATGGATTCTTCTGATGGGAAATTGATCAAAGTCCTTATGATACATGATATTGATGGTACAATTGGATTAAAATGAAATAAAATATGGGATCACACTTTGCTAAATACTTACTTGTTTATTCTTTCTCGTTTACTTCTAAAAATCTTTTCAAATTATGCAAATCTTATGTATATGTATCTTGCATCCCAATACTCAGCACGTCATGTGCTTGACCCTCCTTGTTTCATTTATTTTATAGGTTCATATATGGCTAGAATTTGATGTGCTTGGTGAGCTATGTCAGGTGTACTTGTTGTAGCTCCCTAGTGTCCATGAGCATACTTATAAAATTGTACTCTCAAATGTGTCACTGATAGCTTATAATGAATAATATTTCTTAATAATATTTGTTGTATCTTTAGATTATGATTGGTGCTTTTATCTTGTTATATATTCATGTATTCTATTCTTTCCTCTTCTGTGTGCACACTTTGATGATATCATGCTAGGGACAGATGCCTAGGTCCTATCGCCATTGATTTTATAGTAAATTAGAGTTAGATTTGGGTAACAAATGGTTCCATGATAGATGGTATCATAGAACTACACCAAACATTTCTCACATGAAACACAAACTAAACAAAAGCTTACATATCAAACTTAGAAACTTAATATGTTGTCCTTTGTGGACTAAGTTGACTTAGCCTCTAGGTTAGAACCTAGATATTCTAGAACTAGGTCTAGACTTATGTTATTCCCAGACCCTTTCTTTTCTCCTCCTTCTGTCTTGTAGCATGGGTTGTAGGTTCAAGAGGGTGAGAATAGGGAGATCTTGCTACGACCCTACAAATATGTTCGCGGCATGTTCTTGGTGTAGCTACACAGGTGTGCGTCATGTTCTTGCTAGCTCTCTAGGTTTCATGGCACTATATTGTCTAATGAGTGTGGTAATTTGTTTTGGTTTTGGATTTATTTGAATGGAGTACGCTAGTTTTCAGCGGTTGTTTCAACATTGGAGAAAACCTATTTCAAGTATAAGTATATGTATATATGGAAAATGTTACCACACACAAAAAGGCAGTGAGTGTGTTACATATTGGATCTTGGACCCTACCCTAGATTTTTGACATTTTAGACTTAGCCAAATAAGTTTTGAAGTTAGACCTAAAAGATGTTTAGTATAACCCTAATGAACTAATGCATGTATAAATTGCTATAATGTAACCTAATCATCTCACATTAGTCTTAGATCAATTATTGAAATAGAAAATATGTCACATGAGGTAATTAATTATTTATAGAAAATATTTGTGAAAAATAATCATACATAACTCTTTAGTGCTAATATAAAGTTTTGAAACATAATTAGATTAATATAGGTAATAATGATAATAAATATGATAACTAGAAGGATAATAGGCTACAAATATTAAATGTCACATATTTTATAAAAGAAGATCAAAAAAGTGGAAACAAACCTCAGATTTATAATCTACACATAAAAAATAGCTTATATGTCGATTTTCATCTAATTTGGACAAACTTGCATAATTAAGGCAGGTTTAGGAGAGAGAAAATGTGAAAAAGTCATAAGTAATAAACAATATGATAAATAACTTCAAAAGATGGAAATTTTGGCAAATTCATATTCAACACACTAAAGTTTTCTTATGGATGAATTTTCTCCAAATTTGGATAATCCTAATGTCATTAATTCATGAGCAAAGAAAAACTAAGATTTGATTAATTAATGCATCAACAATCTTCAAAAGGAAAATCTAATTACATAATTGGAATATTCATGCCTTAACTGGACACTGTGCAAAATTTCACCTAATTTGGAGTTTCTTTGCACCTTTAATTAAAGAGAAAGATAAAAGGAAATAATACATCAAATTCACTTTATTAGATTTCTAATTTCCTAAAGTGTATGACTTATTCAGTCACACTAGTTTTCCCTATTTTAACTGAAAGTCAGATTCTTTTCTCAGTCAGTGGATTTTGATTGTGCGTTGAGTAACTCGTCATCAACGTCTGGTTGATTAGGCAAGTTGGCAACGTTAGGCAGAATAGTAAACTGATTCCTTCTCATGCACTTTCTCCCTCATCTTTCCATGTTGTCTCTGATTTCATCTTCTATGGATTCTTCCTAGGATTTTGCATAGTTTGACCCTAAGTTATATAGCATTTGGTTGTTTCTTTCTCCCTAATGAACCCTACACCCACAGTTCCCCTATTTTTCCCCCTCTTCTTCTCCTCTGCTAACAAGGTCTTTGGACTACTAGAATTAGTTCCTTGACCATCACTGGGGTCCCAGGAAACGTTTGATCGCCTTAGTTTGGCATCGTTTTACCCCGAGCATGTGTGCCCAACTCTCACCACCTTGCTACGAGGGACTCAAGTAGTGTCTGGTGCCTCAGAATGTCAGAAATCTTGGAGAATGCTTGGATCAATTATGGTCAAACTCATGAAAGTTTTTAGACTTTAGATTTGACTTTATTCACAATATTTCAAAAGCCCTCTTTTTTCAACATTTGTTGATTTCGAGGCAATGTCTGGTTTATCAACCTCTACTCTGAGTCTTTTATTTCCTTAGCCTCATACGACTTTTCTGAAATCATTTGGGAGCTCTTTGGTAATCAAGTGTGTCTCATTTGATTCTTCTTGAGTTCTCCCTTTTGGCCAGCAATGGCGGAAGGAAGATATGAGGGTATGTACACCTCCATGACCAAGTCAGAGGTCCTTGGGTCCGGAATGACCTCAGGAAGATGACTTGGATTTTTTCTTCTTAGTTTATGTCGTGTAGAATATAGAGTGAACCATGTTGCGTTCCTCCAAAGTTCTTAGTTCATGGAGGTCTACGAAGAAGATGGTCGAAGAGTGTTTTACTATGCTACCCTTATTTCAATCTTCTGCTTTGTTTATCACCACATGGGAATTTTAGTCTTTTCACATTTTATGGAAATTCTTTGGTTCATTGAGGTGTCTAAGTGGCCATCTGAGTTGGCCAACTCATATGCATGGCCCTCTCCCTCTCTCTCCTATTTTCTCACGGGCCTAATGCTGAGGTGTAATTACCTATTTTGGTGATATTCAAAAATACATATCTAATTTTTTATAGCTCGGAAAAATAAGTTAGAATATGTTTTGAAATCAAAAAAATATTATCTTTCTAATGATATTCGTTTTGTTACCAAATCTAATATTATAAATATGTGATTTTTAATAGACTTTTCTAATTATATAATAATTTGCCAAATTCATAACTAAATATCTAAAAGTCTAAAAATATAATAAAATATGTTATGAACTCAAAAAAAGATAATCTAAAATATGACATGGTTTTCATAACCTAATTTATATGTAATGAAAAATGTGAATTTTAGGGTTTGATAATGTAATGTGAAATTGACTCAAAATCTACATATATTCTTAATAGGTTCTTTAGAGGCTTGGGCTTGGACCCAGCCTGGACTTTAGAATTTTTGTACTCTAAAGAGAGGTATGTTTGCATCCCCTATTATTCCTTTTGAGCAATAACCTATTTTTTCTTATTCTCTTGGTCCTATGGACAGTACCCTACACAATATTTTTTTTAATTATGGTTCATGTGAACTACTTTATTTGGTACTAATCTTGAGATCATATTTGGACATTCTCTTGGTCATTTCTTATGCTTTGTTAACTATGTAACTCAATTTGTTGATATGTTCCCACTTCGAGGTGGATGTTCATGATCGTCAATTTTGTGGTGACTACTTTGTAAAATCTGACTAAACTTTCTACTTGTCTCTACATTAAACATGCTATGTGATTGACTAGCACTAGAGTAGTGTAATTACATTGGTTTTTGGGCAGTATGCCCCTATTATTATTGGGATGGAGGTGGTGGTTCCCCATACCCAGGTTTCAAGTTTGTGTTGCTTGTCCCACCTTTATATATATTGGGAGTTTGGCAGTATGTCATTCTCTATCAGATTTCAAGTTTGTGAGACTTGGCAGCCTTTGTCTTTATATTGTTCTAGTGTTATGTTTATCTCACATGCATGCAGGTTGATGATTATGAGGTGTGTTCCCTAATTATTTATATGTTCTAGTATGGCACAATATCAATTGTTTATTTTATGGCAAGTATCTCTTTTATTATGATCATATTCTTTTACGCCTGATTAGGTAGTCATTTATTTTTCTGTGGGAAGCCTTTTTATATTTGATATCCTTATTGCATATATTTCTCAAATTTCTTTTTAGTATGCACTTACCAAAATTTTCTTATGTCATCTATTTTTCTCTTCTTGATGGGGTATGCTTCCAACCCTAGGTGAAAGATTTGGATGATTTGGCATGAAGACTTGGACATAGCTTAAGGAGTCAAAGTTTGGAGACAATCTTGATATGGTTTAGATTACCACTACTTAGTTCCTTATGTTGTACCTTTTATGCAAATCCTTATGGGAGATGATGATGATGTACTTTTGTAATCTTGTTGAGAAATTGAATATAGTTATTACTTTTATTCTGCTACTACTCATTGGTTGCTTTGTATACCATTAATTGAAATTTGAAAATTTTACTCCTATTCCAGCATACCTTTGAGTGTGTTTGGAATGGTTATTTTATTCTACAAATTTTTAATAGGGAGTGGATCCCCTTTTGGGTCCCACTCCTTACAACATGGTATTAGAGCCCATGGTAGTCAAAATCTGAATATTTCAATTTTGTCTGCCTAAATAGAACCCTTGCCTTACATAGTTCCCCTTCAAGTGACATGTTTTCCCTAGAATTGATCTATGCAACTATTTAGATGGTGAAAGGTTGAATTAGGATCATATGAGTTTGATGTTGAGCAAACCCTAAGATGATGAGGTTGTCATACCATATAGATTGATAATGACTTGTATCTTTTGATGCTATGTGGTTTGACTTAAGGATGCAATTAGGTTACGAGGAGGTAGTAGGATAAGGAGGTCATGTTATGGATAAATCGTGACTTGGTTTTCGCATTGATTTTGGTACCATATTTGTTTTATCTCTAATGTTTCTTATCGAAAAAATTTACTTTTAATATACTACTATATGTACAAAAAAAATTGGTTTTGTCAATGTTTTCTTGATCTAAGTCACAATAAAGAGGAGAAACCCTAGAATTAGTTGGAATAGAATATCAACCCTAGTTTTGTCTATGAAGAAGTGACTAGGAATGTGTGGTTTGTTATAAATGTGTAGTTTATCTACCCTTCAGATGTTTATGTAGGGTTGTTAGGTTAGAGACACAAGGACCTAAAACTCAACCCTAGATGGTATGACTCTTAGTTGGATACATGAACAACATCATCTCTGAAACATTCATAACTAAAAGATATGTGGGTAACCCTAATACCTTGATGATGTTTATTTTGACTTATTAGGTAAAAACAATTAAGGGGTGGAGAGTAGTTGGTTTTTGATGTTTGGGTAAATAGATTTCGAGGATGAAATCATTTTAAGGGGTGGAGCATTGTAACATACTAGATCTTGGACCCTACCCTAGATTTTTGACATTTTGGACTTATCTGAACAAGTTTTGAGGTTAGACCTAAAATATGTTTAGTATAACCTTAATGAACTAATGCATGTATAACTAGCCCTAATGTAACATAATGATCTCACATTAGTTTTAGCTCTATAATTGACACATAAATATGTCACATGAGGTAATTAATGATTTATATAAAATATTTGTGCAAAATAATCATACATAACTCTTTACTGCTAATATAAAGTTTTGAAACATAATTAGATGAATAAAGGTAAAATGATGATAAATATGATAACAAAAAGGGTAATAGGACACAAAAATTAAATGTGACATAATTTACAAAAGGAGATCACAAAAGTGGAAACAAACCTCAAATTCGTAATCTACACATCAAAATTAGCTTATTTATCAATTGTCATCTAATTTGGACAAACTTGGATCATTAGGGTAAGTTTAGGAGAGAGAAAATGTGTAAAAGTCATAATTAATAAATAATATGATAAATAACTGTAAAAGATGGAAATTATGGAAAATTCATTTTCAATACGTTAAAGTTTGCTTCTGGATGAAGTTTCACCAAATTTAGATAATCCTAATGTCATTAATGCACGAGGAAGGAGAAACTAAGATTTGATTAATTAATGCTTCAAAAATCTTCAAAAAGAAAATCTAGTTGTATAATTGGAATCTTCATTCCTTAATTGGCCTCTGTGAAAAACTTCATAGAATATGAGGTTTGTCCGCACCCCTAATTAAAGAGAAAGCAAAAAGGGAATAATACATCAAACTCACTTTATTAACTTTCTAGTATCCTAAAGTGTACGACTTATTCGGGCACATTGGTTTTCCCTATTTTAACAAAAAGTCAAATTCTTTTCTCAGCCGATGGATCTTGATCGTGCGCTCAGTAACCCACCATCAACCTCCGGTGGATTAGGCAAGTCAGAAAAGTAAGGAAGAATAGTAAATCAATTCTTTCTCATGCACTTTCTCCCTCATCTTTCCATACTTGTCTCTGATTTAATATTCTACATATTCTTCATAGGATTTCACATAGTTTGACCCCAAGTAGTCTAGGGTTTGGTTGTTTCTTTCTCCCTAACAAACCCTACACCCACGGTTCCCCTATTTTCTTTCCCCATCTTCTTCTCCTCCGCTCGCAAGGTCTTTGGACTACTAGGAATCGGTTCCTTGACCTCTGTTAGGGTCCCAGAAAACATTTAATTGCCTTGGTTTGGTGTCCTTTGACACCAACCATGTTCCCCCATCTCTCACCACCTTCCCGTGAGGAATTCAAGTAGTGGTTGGCACCTTAGGCTATCATGAAGCCTAGAGAAGGCTTGGATCAATTTCGTTCAAACTCGTGAAAGTTTCTAGACTCTAAATTTGGCCTCTACTCACGATATGCCAAAAGCCCTCTTTATTTCACATTTGCTGATTTCTAAGGAATGTCTGATTTTTTGACCTCTACTCTTTAGGTTTTTCATGTCCTTAGCCTCTAACTACTTTGCTGAAATCTTTTAAGAGCTCTTTGGTCATCGAGTGTGTCTCATTTGGTTATTCTTGAGTTCTTCCTTTTGGCCAGTAATGGTGAAAGGAGGATGTGAGGGTCTGTTCGCCTCCATGACCAAGTTGGAGGTCCTTGGATCTAGAATGACCTCAGGAAGATGACTTGAGGGTTTGTTTCTTGGTTTATGCAGTATAGAATTTGGAGTGTACCATGGTTCATTCCTCCAAATTTCTTAGTACGTGGAGGTATACGAAAAAGATGGTCAGATAGTGTATTACTATGCTACCCTTGTTCTAATCTTTTGTTTTTTTCGCCATAGGGGCATTTTAGTCTTTTCATGATTTCTTGCAATGCTTTGGTTCGTTGAGGGTCCTGAGTGACCAGTTGAGTTACCCAACCCTGATTAGGCATACTTGGATGTGCGGTCCTCTCCATCTCTCTCATGTTTCCTTGTGAGCCTAATGCTAAGGTGTAATTACTTGATTGGTTGATATTCCAAAATTTGTATCTAATTATTTATAGCTCAGAAAAGTAAAGTAAAATACGTTTTGAAATATAAAAAATAATCTTTATAATGATATTGGTTTTGTTTCCAAAATTTGATATTATAAATATGTGATTTTGAATAGAGTTACCTAATTATATAATAATTTGCAAAAATTCATAACGAAATATCTAAAAGTCAAAAAAATATAACAAAATATGTTTTGAACTCAGAAAAATATAATATAAAATATGGCATGGTTTTCATAACCTTTAGGGTTTGAGAATTTAATGTGAAATTGACTCGAAATCTACATATATTCTTAATAGGTTCTTTGGAGGCCTAGGCTTGGACTTTGATTGAACTTTGGATTGTTTGTACTCTGAAGAGATGTATATTTTCATACCCTATTATTCCTTTTGAAAAATAACCTATTTTTATCATTCTCTTGGTCCTATGTACAATAGCCTACACAATATTCTTTCTTTTGAAAATTATGGCTCATGTGAACTACTTTATTTGGTACTGATCTTGAGATCATATTTGGACATTCTCTTAGTCTTTTCTTATGCTCTATATATGATGGAACTCAATTTGTTGATATGTGCCCACTTTGAGGTGGATGTTCATGATGCTCATTTTTGTGGTGACTACTCTGTAAAATCTGACTAAACTTTATACTTGCCTCTACATTAAACACGCTATGCGATTTAGTAGCACTAGAGTAGTGTTATTGCATTGGTTTTTGGGTAGTATGCCCCTGTAATTATTGGGATGGAGGTGGTGGTGCCCCATACCTGGGTTTCAAGTTTGTGAGGCTTGGCCCACCTTTATATATATTGGGAGTTTGGAAGTACATCATTCTCTATCAGGTTTCAAGTTTGTGAGACTTGGTCGCCTTTGTATTTATATTTTTCAAGTGTTATGCTTATCTCAAATGCATGCAGGTTGATGATTATGGGATGCATGTCCTAATTCTTTATATGTGCTAGTATGGAACAATTTCAATTGTTTATGTTATATAAAATATCTCTTTTATTGTGATCATATTCTTTTATATGTCCTTTATTTTTCTATGGGAAGCCTTTTATATTTGAAGTCCTTATTCTATAAATTGTTCAAATTTCTTTCTAGTATGCACATACCAGCCTTTGCTAATGTACTCTATTTTTCTCTTCTTTTTGGGGTATGCTTCCAACCCTAGGTGAAGGATTTGGATGATTTGGCATGAAGACTTGGACATAGCTTAAGGAGTCAAAGTTTGGAGACAATCTTGATATTGTTTAGATTACCCTCAACTTAAATCCTTATGTTGTAACTTTTATGTAAACCCTTATGGGAGATGATGATGATGTACTTTTTTAATCTTGTTGAGAAATTGAATATCGTCATTACTTTTATTTTGTTGCTACACTTTGGTCATTTCGTATACCAATAACTGAGATTTGAAAATTTTACTCCTATTCTGAAATACCTTTGAGTGTGTTTGGAATGGTTGTTTTATCCTTAAAAAATTTTTGTAGCGAGCGGACCCCCTTTCGGGTCCCACTCCTTACAGAGTGCTTATGTAACCTAAGAGAAAGAGATGTAACATCAAGTCTCGATGAAAGTGTTTAATGCTAGTTTTAGTCTCTAGAATTCTCTAGAGCCATGATAAAGGTTAGGCTAGTAAGTAGCCTAGATGACCTAAGATGGTGATAAAGATAATGATGAATATGATGATGATTATTATGATCATAATGATGATGATTATGATCATGATGATGACTAATATTATGTCAATAATGATGTGGATATTGATAATATGAGCCTGATTGGATATGACCAAAGCTTGTTTTGGAAGATTCAAGTACTTCTTAAGGATATGAGATGAGTTGACCATGAAACCCTAGCTAATCTAGCACCATATTTGATGTACATGACTTGGTTGATGTTCTAAACATAGCTAGTAGGTTGACATGCTTATGCTAGTCTTCTATATGATGAAATATGATGTTTGATATATGGTTTAGAACTATCATAGGTCTCAATCTCTATATAAAGAAGGACCTCTAGCATGGGTCATACAGAAAGGGTGACCTCTTGATATGAGTTGACTTTCCACGGGAGAAGGTCAAACTACCTAAACTCTGAAATATATGAAATGTTGAAAAATACACATGATGAGTCCCTAGCTGGAATACTTCTAAGTACATGAGTTGAGTGACCTAGTTTGTGGTCCCTTGAAAATGTTGAACCCTAGATTTCCTATGTAAAGGTCTAACACTAGAGGAGGCAACTGGATATATGATGTTTGATAAATAGGTGAGAGAGATGTCCCAAGACCCTAAGATTATGTACATGACATGTGATATCCATGATGAGCCTCATACTCAGGTTAGTTTTTGTATGGAAAGGAATCTAGTGGTTGCCCTTGTTTTTTATGGTTGGGTAGAAAGTTTTTATGGGTAGAAGGTTGTGGTTAGCATATCCTGTTGGACATAGATATGTCATAGCTTGAGTGGGTTGAGCTTTTCAAGATCAATTGAGATACAAGTGAGATATGTAGAAAACTTCGATGTTGATGATAATCTAGTCCCTTTAATAATACACGATACATGAAATAATCTCTCTTATGTCAAACTTGAATATGTATGATAAGTCCCTCTCACAAGCTAGATTTAATAAGAAACCATACTATACATCAAAAACATAAGTTTCAAATGATGAACTTGATATGTTGATGATATTGGGGTACTTGAATAAATATGATGAATAAATTGGTTAATTATAGACCCAAAATGAAAAGAAAAAAAAAGAATGCACAAACATAATTGACTAGAGTTGGTAAAACTTGGTGAAAACTAAAACACGCATGAAATCTGGTATTATGATGAAACACACATTCAACGATAGTCTCGTTAGAAAGTCATGATGATGAACATATACATTTCAGAATTGACCAAATATGTTTTTGATAATGAACCTTGGCCTTGTATGAATACATGAGAAAATCATAATGTAATAGGGATAAGGGTTATGGAACCCTAATGTCAAGGTGATGCCATAAGATGATTGAACACTAAGTAACATGTGAATGAATGAGATGGGTGCACCCTTGATGGTGGAATATCTACACACACCCCCTGATGAGGGATACCTTGATTCCTAGGGCTAGTTGCATAGGGATGATTTTCTTAAACATGATGAATATCGACTTTCACCTTTGACAACGATATTGGACGAATTTCGACGAAAATTTTTCTTTTAAGGGGGGAAGGATGTGATAACCTAATTTTTTTTTATTTCTCCTCTATTATACTTTGTCTCTCTTTAAGTGACCTTATTTCATAGTTTGATATCATTTTCATAGTTTGAGTGTGATGGAACTTCAATTTGGTCAGGTGCATGACCAATTTTTACAAAATGTGACATAAATTTGCAGTTTGGAATTTGTATTATGTCATAACATGTATCCATATTTCTTGTGAAAGTGAACCTCATTACTATAATCTATTGTGTCTATAATAAGTATCATATTTTAGGCTTCTCAATTATCTTTCCAATGATAAAAGAATGATCTCAATTAGACCTTCTTAGCTCAAGTTGTGAACATTTGAAATTTTCTTATTTAATCAAGCTTTAATCATTTTAACCCTCTTTTCACCATGTTGTGGGCCGACCTCCTAAGGAACATTGATGGGCAAGTCCTAGAAGAGATACACATCTGGGCTCTCCCTTCCTTACCTTCCTCTTTGGGGAAGAGATGATGGATATTTCTTCTTCCTTACCTTCTACACCCAAATCAGGAAAGGAGAACTAGGATGCTACGATACAATGGAACTCCTCATACAACGCAACCCTAAGAGTTATCCCATTTAAGGTCTATTGGCTTCACTTCCTTTTCATTTTGTTCCCTCTAGTTTCTTCCCTCTCCCTTATTTGTGCCTTGGAGGCAGTAGCTCCTTTCTCCTTGTCCTGGGACGTGTTGCTGCCATGGACCTCCTTGGGATTGCAACCCGGAGGAGAACACCCGGTGGCGTGGCATAATCCTTCCCCCTCCAACCTCATCATCCTCCATAGGTCCAGTCACAAGGACCCAACCCTTCCTACTCTCCCTTAGAAAATGTAGTGTCTCCACTATAGTAGAAGCTCGATGGTTCTGGTGGCTTTGGGGCTGGGATCATACAAATGGACTCACACCTTCTTATGGAGAGGAAGGGAGGCCAGCGAGCCATAGAGGATCGGGCACCTTTGACGTTGCTCCCCTCTACCAGGATCAGCTAAGAGGTATCATATATAAGGGAAACTTCCATCACCTATTGTAGCCCCATTATGAAAAGATATCATGTGAGAAGCCAAACGGAACACGTATGTTGGATTAGCAAGGGCAGAAGATGACACACGTCAAAGAACCTCTCTAGTTCATGGTCGATGACCGCCAGTGGTGGTTGGATTGGAGTCCGAGTGACCATGCACCTAGGAGGATGAAGGGCAGGCCTTTCTGCACATGACTGTGTTCCACAAGGTTGAAGGAGTGTCGCTGATCAAAAATTAATGGTCTCTGTCACTCTTAAATGATTGAGGTATCAATCTTTGACATCCCTATAGTTATTGAGTCAAAACTTACAAAAATCATATCTTACTAGCTCATCTTAAGGTCAAAATATATGAATCGGTATACCAAATAGATCTCTCGATGAGACCCACAACATGAAGCAACTTGTAGACCCTAAATATCCTCCTAGTCATCTTGGTTTGCTAAAAATGGTAACTTGACCTTGTTTGACCATGATAAATGTTTGAATATGCCAAATATTGGAAGTATGATGCATGTCTACCCACCTAATCAATGGATCAGTAACGTGTGTTTGTTTTTGGGAATAACAAAATCCCTAGTCACCTCTCTTGCTCTATGGTCGACTCTAGTGCATATACATGCCTTGTTTATGGCTTTTAATGTATGATCATGATAAATATTTAAATCTTACTCCCTTTTGACCTTACACCTCACTCTGATCTTGAATTTTGTTGTTTGTGCCCCTATATATGAATAAGGATCATCCCCTTATCCCCTTTTTCTAGGGTTGTGTTAGATGTCACTTAATAGATGAATGTGATCCTTTATGATGATGCATGATCATACCCTTGAATCTTATGATGTGTTTCACCTAACTTGTGCATCAAACTACATTATATTTTGTCCTCCCCTTCCAAATCATAGTTGGCCTACTCATGATATCTTGGATGTGGATATCCCACCTTAGCCTCATGCTAAACCTAAATGATATGTATGAAATATTTATATGTTTGAATGTATGTGAACATGTTGATACCGATGTTGGACCTTGATGCCTTGACCCAAGGGATATCCACCTATCTTCAAATAAGCTTCTTATGTCACTAAATTATTGATCTAAACCATCTTTGATGTTTGGTTCTCGTGCCTTGATGAGCTTGACCTTGTTCGCTCTATTGTGAGTCTTTTGACCCTAAATTGAGCAGAAGTGGCTCAAAACTTGTAATAGACATATAAAATGAATGGAACCTTGTAATGACTTGAAAATTAAAGCCCACCTGTAGTATGGACTCTTAATCAGTAAAAGACCTTCAAACATACTAATAAGAAACTTGTATCCTAACTTGGAAAACCCCTAAAATGAAGCTAAATAGGGTTAATGATGTGAAACTAATACATGTATGTAATCTTGTGTTTAACTAGGTTTGTTTTGTGATCTAGATGATCAAGGATAGGTTATGAATCTCTTAAATCAGGTATGGGCTTTAATAATTATATGACTATGGCTTTCTTGCTTGAAATGTGATACATATGTATGCTTGTTTACTTGCTAAAATACTTCCATGAAGTATTCTAGTATGTACTCAATTCGTTGTTTTATAACTTGCACACATAATATGGAACTCCATTATACAAATTTTAAAAATAGTTTTGCTCAGTGACTTTGGTAATTGAGGTCCCTCATGTATAAAAGGGTTAGCTAATCTTGAGAACCCTTATGGATCATTCAAATGGGAAGTTGATCAAAGGCCTTATGATACAAGATATTGATGGTATAATTGGTGTAAAATAAAATAAATATGGGCTTTCACTTTGCTAAGTACTTAACTTGTTTATTCTTGATCCTTTACTTCTGTAAATCTTTTCAAATTATGCAAAGCTTATGTATATGTAACTTTCAGCCCTGTACTCAGCACCTCATGTGCTTGACCCACCTTATTTCACATATTTTTTAGGTTTAGAGATGGATACAAGTTGATGGTCTTGGTAAGCTATGTCAGGTTTACTTGTTATAGATCCCTAGTATCCATGAGCAAACTTATAAAATTGTACTCTCAAATATGTAATCAAAAGCTTGTAATAAATAATGTTGCTTAATAATATTTGTTGAATGTTGAGATTACGATTGGTGCTTTTATCTTATTATATGTTCATGTAAGCTAAGATTTCTGCTTTTGCATTTGCACTTTGATAATACCATGCTAGGGACGGACACATAGGTCCTATCGCCATTGAATTTATAGTCATTTAGAGTTAGGATTTGGGTAACATATGGTTCTGTGATAGTCTCTCTCTCTCTTTCTCTCTTTAGGATCATGGATCCTTCTGGAACCTTTCCCATTGAATTTAGGAAAGTAAGCTGAGCAAGATCATCCCAAATATTTGGCCTTTCTGTGAAGAATTAGGTATGTCTCAAATCTTTTCTATAGCCATGACTCCACCAAGTTCAGTTGGGATGTCCTCATTCTGATTCCAATATTTATATATACATATATATACATATATATACATATATATACACACATATATATAAGAAGCATAGAATACACTCGAGTGTATCCAGAGAATAATACAAGCAAGTAGTTTTTTATGATGTAATATATTTTTAAATACAATCCATTGATCATCTTAAAAATCTTGTGAATATCTAATATATAAAATTTGAGCCCATTTGGACATTTATAGGTCATTTTATAAAGTACACAAAAATAATGCATTCCAAATTAGTTTTGTGCGTCGATTTTTTTGCCCTCGGATGAGTGCCTTACACATATCCAAATGGGCTCAAATTTTGTATGTAACCTAATTGTAGTATGAAAATGAAGAACAAAAGTTTGCATTTTGCCAAAAAGTAGTCTTGATATGCAAACCCCACTTGAATATATCATGTGATCTATACACTCAAATGTATTACATCTTGAACATATATATATATAGGGTAGCGATCCAGTGAGAAACATCCTATGGTGAGAGCATGAGAGACATTTGAATAATAGCAAATTCGGAACTATTTTATAAAATCCAACTATATAGATAGAAAAAACATCATTTCATTTACCTTCTCACAAAAAATCACTACAATCAGACATTATTTACATATCCATATGTATAATATACACTTTTGACATCCAACTATCAGCCTGAAATTCAATATAGAGTGTCGAAAAGTATTCTGTTGTTGTGAATGATCTATAAATCAGATAGTGATAAAATTTTGTAGGAAGGTAAATGTTAAGGTATACTTGTAATCTATATGGTTGTATTATGAAAAAATGATCTATGTGGAGAATTATCAAAATGCCTCTCATGCTCTCACCAAGATATGTTTCCCACTAGATCGTTACCATATATATATATATATATATATATATATATATATATATATATATATATATATATATATATATATATATATATATATATATATATATATATATATATATGTATATATATAAATGTATATGTATATATTTGTATGTATATACATATATATGTATGTATGCATATATATATATAAATGCATATATATAAATGCATATGTATATATACATGTATTTATATACATATATATGTATGTATGTATGTATGTATGTATGTATGTATATATATATATATATATATATATATATATATATATGTTCATCCTCGAGGAAGGAAGGATGAAGACTATCCTAGAACTCCCTCCCAATAGCAGATGGTCTTGGAATGAGGAAAAAGCACCAATGCTTGACTTGGTGTCATGTTGTGAATGAGCATCGTTGTCCTAGAAAAGGACACCACCCCAGAGCGTGCCAAAGGGGTTTCCGAGGTGCCTGAAGGCATCATAGTGAGTGTTTGGCTATATCTCGCACCAAGATAGGCCTCTTATCTCCCTCCTTATTGGATTCATGGTGCTACTCATTGGACAATGGAATGAAGCCATAGTTTCTCGATTAGAGGCCATCCCATGTGAAATCTTGGAAACCTATGAGTTTGGTGTGGTCCAACGGAGGCATCTACACCATCGTTCACCCCTATGGTATATTGGAGTTTGAAGTCAACTGAATGGTTGACCAACCTGGTTCTAGATCATGAAGAATGACATGGATCAAAGGTATGAGATGAAGGAACTGGTGATTTACATCCTTCCCCTTAATTCATATACAACACGGTAAGGATGAACTCTTCTTTTGATTCTTCTTTTTGGCTTAACCTCACTGGAGTGATTTTCTAAGATGGCCACAGACCGTTGGTTAGGCCCGATTACGTGGCCCATGATAGATAATGCAAATAACCCACTTAAGTGCTAATTTGGCACTTATAGATTGGCCAATAAATGTTTACCTTCAATTATCATAACTAAATATTGATAACTCTGATTAAGGCAATTAATATTTGAAAATTGATTAGCAAAAGGAGAGGAATACAAATAAAATATATCTGAGATACAATTATGATTCCTATTTCAAAATTTTCATGAATACATGCTTAGTAAGTGATTAGTGTATAAAATCCTAGATTTGGGTATTAACTGTTGGTATGTATGCCCTGAGAGCCAATCATGGGATGATTGGTGGGATACATTAAGATTGATATGATAAACATCAAAGGCAAGCTTCCAATTCTTTTTGGTTCAATCATATGAGATAGTGATAGAACAGATTGAATGTCTAGAGAATGACAGTACTCAATGACGTATGCTTTCAGGTTGAGGACTTGAACAATGAGATCATATGGATGCTAAGAGTTTGTACATTCTTGTTATGTCCCTAGTCGGATGTCATTGTGGAAGGTAGATAGACAGAAATGACACACAAGACTAGATTGTGGTGTTGGTTGATGACAGAATCTCATTAGTCATGATATAGAGATATCAAACCAAACACATAGGTATGTGTTAGAGAACAAGGTACCAGACAGACCCACCGTGAGTTTGACACATGGAACCATGACATGGTAGTCACAGTCAGTACTCACAGTGATGATGGTGAGTGTGATTCTTTGACCTGAAATCACTACACTCAACACATGTCATTGGGCACACTTTGACATCATCAAACGCAATCCTGAAACATGGGTTGTTATAAAGGTGATGATTGGGTGGCTTTGACACATGGGGCTTTTGAGGGGTGAGTGATAGATATGGGATTTGTCCCTCCTGAGGGAGTTTGATATCCAAGGCCACTTGATGAGTAGGATTGAAATAGGCATGCACATGCATGTGTGAATCAGTATGTGATATTGATGTCATACATATCTCTTCCAATCTACTCTGAGATCAAGAAAGTGAATGAACGTTGACAGGATGACTATTCCATGCCTCAAGTTCATTCGGGATATCAATGATAAAGGAATTATATATTCACTGTAACACCATTCACGGATTGTAGGATTGAAAGTTGTTCTCCAACTTTCTACTTTTACTTGGGTAGCACTGATGTGTGACTAGGCACCGCTCTTTGCTTGTGAAGTCATAAGTGTTATGGACATTCATTGCCAACGTGAAATGGACCTGCAGGGTCACACACATAGGATTTAACCTGGAAGAGGAGTTTTGTCCACAAACAATGTTTAGATTGATTACTAAAGGAGTTTAGTAGTTCAATTAAACACTCAATCAATTGATAGCTCAAAATCATAGTGTTCAAGGTGTTGGACAGATTGATTAGAGTATCAGATTGATTGAAATCGCAATTGATTGATTCTTCACAATCTGTACTCCCAATTGATCGGCTCGTGTGATGAACCGATCGGCTGAGCTTGGTGAACCGGTCGGCTCAAGTGTTGAGTCGATCGGCTCAAGGACAGGGTGAACGATTGCTTCAACTATTGAAACGATCGGTTCAACTGTTGCAATCGGGCAAGTTGGGAAAGTAGGATTGGTGAGAATTTTCCTTTCGTTTCACTTTCCCAATTTGATTGGAACAAGGATTGGTATTTGATACCAATTAGAAACAAAAGTTGGAAAGTCAATCGGGAACTGATCAGGACCATGAACCGATCAGTTCAGAAAGTGAACCGATTGGCTTTGGGTCCCAACCGATCGGTTGAGTGTCAATGGACCGGCTCAGGTCCCCAACCGACCGTTTCAGAAATGAAACGATCAGTTCAGGTTGCGAGTTGGTTGTTTTTGTGGAAAGACAACTATCCCATGACCCTCCTATATATAGGGGTAATGGGGGCTTCTCAAAGTACAACTCAGTGCAACCAGTTGCTCTGGAAGGTTGTCATTCTCTCTGGTTTTGGTAATCGAGAGAGAGCCCGAGCAAGTGCTACCCGCAAAGGGAGGCGCAGCAAGGGAAAGACAACTATAGTTGCAACTGGCAGCAGGAGAGTGTGTTGGCGAGTAGTACGTCAACAGGAGGGTGCGACTCCTTCCAACTCCTTGTGGGACAAGGAGTGTGGAGTTCCAGGTGGTCCGTGTGGACTACTTCAAAGGGGGGAGGTTTATGCCGCTCAGGAGGACAACTGTCAACCCGACAGTCTGGTGAGATCAGGAGTCATCAGTCCCGGTGTGACCAGGAGCTGCACAGACACCGTCCAAGACCGGCTTTGAAGATCATGCAAGGCCCGAGGTATTGTCACCGAGCAAGCCTCGGGACAATGTATGATTCCACAAACCATCCCTTTCCTATTATATAGACATTGACGTGTTTCCTTGTTCCGGGTTTTGGGGAGAAAATTTTTGTTTCCGCTGCCTTCTCTGCCTCCTATAAAACCCAACAGTGGTATCATAGCCACGTCAACTACTCTATATTTTAGGAAAATCGATATGATCAATTTTGGTTTGTCGCCTTTATTTATTACATATGATGCGAATAATATTGGCTTTATGAATGTCCAATCCGAAATCCACAAATCCCAATTACATATATGATATGTATTATTAATGTACTCGATACGCATCGCCCTTAAACGAGTTTTGTGGTGAATGTATAGCGTGGTTATGGCCAATAAACCCTATCTGTGTATGGTTGTATGTGGTTGCTTGCATCTCGGTCTGCGCACCGATCTTCCTTCTCCTATTCCTGATGTAACTCGAAATAATGCGAGATTCTTTCCTACCTTTGCTCCCCCCAAATGTAACTCGGGGTTTCCCTTTTAAGCAATGTAAAATTAGGATAGATTTCATTTCTTATTATGTCAAAGAATGAAAGACATCCTGATGACAGGTGAGACGATCAGTTCAAGGCGTGAACCGATCAGTTGACGTTTCAGATGATCGGTTCAAGGAGTGAGCCGATCGGTTGATGACCGGTCCGAGGAGCGAGACGAGCGGGTGGTGGCCATGATGAGATGCACGATGACCAAGTGAACTGATCGGTTGGAGGAGCCAACTGATCGGTTGGTGGCACCCATCCGACCAGTCTGATGGCGAGTCGATCATTCATGTGATGAGTTGATCAAACCCAGAATGGAAAAGCACAGAGTTCATCTTGTACAGGTTGCATGTGATGTAGACCTAGATGACCGTGATTCCTCTTGGCTCGAGGAATCACATTAGGATGGCCATAATCATTGCTTTTATCATTTTGCATGTTTTCTGTGGGATATAGCATGTATATGATATGTACTATGTATTGTGGTGATTGGATATGTATATGTATATAAAAACCAAATCCCTCATTAAATATTAAGTTTTAGATGCCTTCCAAATGCGACACATGTGAAAAGCTTGATCGACCAAGTGTGGGAACGCCCTAGTGTGGTGCACCGTCTATCTCGTGGAAGCGTGAAGGATGAATGTGTGGGTCTACCCTAGTAGGGTGCATATTCATCGTGTTTGCTTTGGGTCAGACTTAACAAGGTGACCTAGATAGGATCTAGCACCTTGAGGCATGGAGATGATCATGGCAAGGAGTTGCATATGACATCTTATCAAGAGTTGCATATGATGCAATTGGCAAGAGTTTCCTACCTGAAAGATCTAAGTTGTGGGTGACAGCCCTAGCTGGTCCATAATTTAGAGGATTTCAGGATCTTGCCTACTAGAAGGTTGTACACTGCAATCTTCCGAATTGATGGTGAGGGCTATCAATTTGGACTAAAATAGTGGGAGCGATAATTAATTAAAGGCCTAATTTTATTGTCAACTTTTCAAATCAATCAAATAAGTCAAAATGAGTTTTTGAACCAAAATTGCATATTTCCTTTTGTAGTGAAAATGACAACAAACAACAATCACTTCTCTTTGCGATCGGTCCTTGAAAAGGACAGACTAAATGGGAAAAACTTCCACGACTGGTATAGGACATTGAGAATTGTTCTCACTCAAGAGCAAAAGCTCTATGTCTGGGATACTCCAATTCCAGAGGAACCGGCTCCTAATGCACCAAAGACAGAAAGGGATGCTTACAAGAAGCATTCTGATGATGACATTGATGCAAAGTGCTTGATGTTGTGCTCCATGAACCATGAGTTGTAGAGACAACATGAGAATATGGGTGTCATTGAGATGATTCAGCATCTCAGGAACATGTATGAAGATCAGGCACGGCAAGAGAGATACGATGTCTCAAGGGCACTGTTCAAGTGTGTCATGATAGAAGGAGATCCAGTTGGTCCTCACACACTCAAGATGATTGGGTATGTGGAGAACCGGCAAAGACTAGGATTTCCACTGAGCCAAGACTTGGCTACTGACCTGATACTGCAATCGTTGCCAGAATCTTACAGTCAGTTTGTGATGAACTACAACATGAACAACTTTGATAGGCCACTGTCAGAGTTGTTAGGCATGTTGAGGACAGCCGAGACACATATGAAGAAGGACAAGCCTAAGTCTGTGATGGTGATCACGAGCAAGAAAGGCAAGTCCAAGCGCAAGGGAAAGGGCAAAGCTAAGAAAGGTTCTGATGCTAGCCAGGAGCTCAAGACGACTTCAGCTCTCAAGGCCAAGGGAGGCGTGACCAAGAAAGGCAATTACCACCATTGTCAAAAGCCAGGACATTGGAAAAGGAATTGTCCTCTCTATCTGGAAGAACAAAAGAAGAAGGAGGCAACAGACGTCTCTACTTAAAGGTGTCATGAAAGTAAACTTGTAACACTTTTTTGAGGTATATGATACCAAGATGTAAAGTATAAAGCACTCAATAAATGGGGCAAGTTTTGCCGCCATAGATAGGAGTACTTTAGTTTATTTTCAGCCTATAAGGCATGTAATACAGTTATGAACTACTATTTCATATTTGCCAATAGATAGAAACACTTTATTTTGCATATTGTATGACAATGATGGCAATCAATAAAGTTGATGTTTCAATCTTTTAAAGATGTGATCTCTGTGGCAATGCCTTGCTTATCTTGTGGTATTTGATATGCATAAGATAAAATGATACCTAGAAGTTATAGATAACTCAAACAATCAAATTAGCATCAATCATGAGAAATTCATTTCTAGTTTCCATATGATGGATAAATCTAGACTCTTTTGGTTAAAGAACCAGTAAGAGACATGAATATCTTGGACATGATTAATCAATCTTCACTAATGGTAGTGGGATAATGATTATACCATTAGGTATAGTACATGTGATGTATTTACATACCTATTGGAACAAATGCTAATACTTCAAGTATGAATATCTTGAAGTGTTCAAGGTTATCATTGATGAAGTGCAAATTTGGTAAAGTGTTAATTCTTGATGAGATCAATGAATGAAATACTTGGACCAAATTTTTGAGATCCTTATGAGTGATTATGATAATGTATCATAGTGAACTCATGATTAAGGCATGGTGATGTCTAAATCAATAAGGAATCATACTCTAAGGAGTTAGAGAATGATTATCAAATAACTGAATTCTTCTTAATAAAAGAATACCCCACACTAATAAAAGGAATTAAGAATCACAAGGGTTGTGAGTTCTTATATCCTTGATAGATACACCTCAATTATTTATTTGATGAGTTGTTCATGTGATGAGTCAACTATCCAGATGAATATGAGGAACCATATTTTGAGTTATGGTATATGACCATTACATCCTAAATGACTTCCATGTGAACCATAAGGTATGACCTTGATGGTAGCACCCATTGGATGGAAATCCATAAGTGCAAATAAGTCTTAAGTGTTAAGACACATGGATAACATTTTGAGAAGGATGATTCCTGTTGATTGCAACTTAATGACTAACACATTTGGCATATGGATACTAAAACCGCATTCCTATGAGGAATAAAACAAGGATGTGTATGTGACACAACCTATGAGGTTTATGAATTCACTAATGCAAATGAAGTCTATAAGTTACAATGGACTAATCAATGTGATTGATTGAGTACAAGCAACTCAGAATTGGATCTTTACTTTGATGATATATTCAAAGGGTTTGACTGATATGTTAAAGATAAAGAAGGGATCTGTGATTTAGTGGGAGTGTATTCACATTCCACATATTGATGTGAAATGGAAATGTTCTAGAATGGAAAATCCAATAGTGGAAATTATCTTTAAGGAAGATAGAGATATTTCCTATGTGATAGGAATAGAGATCTATAGAGATAGTTCTCGAAAAACCTCTTGACCTGAAAAGAGAAAGCATACATTGGCAATCTGTACTGAAGAGTTCAGTATGCACAGATTTAGTGGGAGAAAACTTGTCCATGTTACATGGAGTTAGTATCCCAAGGCCAAGTGTCCAATTCTTATGAAGAATGGGAACACTAAGAATAGATATGGATCTATCATGTATGTAATCATCCCATTATCTTGCATGGCAATATGATGTGCTCATCCTGATAACTCGTATGACGAGTGGATGTATGTCTACTTCCAGTAAGAGTTACTGGAATACCATGAGAACTTGATAAGTACTTGAGAAGTACTAGTTCTGTGGAGATAAGGAAGAGTTCGATGTAAAGAGTTACATTGATGCGAACTTTCAAAAGGACAGAAAATTAATCGCAAAATATATATAGGATATATAAAAGTGAAAGTTTGTTGATAATTGGAAGTGTTCCAATAAAACCATTTAAAAGGAAATGTCGAGTATCTATGTGTTAGAGAACAGCAGTGGATACTATATGGATATGGAGGTTCATGAGATGAACTTATAGATATTCTTCTCATTGATGACAAGTATGTAATCCTTGATCATGCAATGTGGCTAAAGGTTAGCAAAGGAATACTAGATCGCATATTACGGCAACTCCATCTCATACGTGTGACGTATAGTGAAGAGATGTGAGACATGCAATTTATATAGACTTTGGAAAGGTGTTGCCATAACTCACTATGTTTACACTAGAGCACAGTAACATGTGGGACATGTTTGAAGATCACTATGAATATGATTCAAGGGTGATTGGCTCGCAGTGCAAGTGGGAGTCTGTTGGTATGTATTCCCTCAGAGCCAATCATGGGATGATTGGTGGGATACATTAAGATTGATTTGATAAACATCAAAGGTAAGCTTCCAATTCTTTCTGGTTCAGTCATATGAAATAGTGATAGAACATATTGAATGTCTAGAGAATGACAGTACTCAATGACGTATGCTTTCAGGTTGAGGACCTGAATGATGAGATCATATGGATGCTAAGAGTTTGTACATTCTTGTTATGTCCCTAGTCGGATGTCATTGTGGAAGGTAGATAGACAGAAATGACACACAAGACTAGATTGTGGTGTTGGTTGATGACAGAATCTCATTAGTCATGATATAGAGATATCAAACCAAACACATAGGTACTTGTTAGAGAACAAGGTACCGGACAGACCCACCGTGAGTTGGACACATGGAACCATGACATGGTAGTCACAGTTAGTACTCACAGTGATGGTGGTGAGTGTGATTCTTTGACCTGAAATCACTACACTCAACACATGTCATTGGACACACTTTGACATCATCAAACACAGTCCTGAAACATGGGTTGTTATAAAGGTGATGATTGGGTGGCTTTGATACATGGGGCTTTTGAGGGGTGAGTGATAGATATGGGATTTGTCCTTCCTGAGGGAGTTTGATATCCAAGGCCACTTGATGAGTAGGATTGAAATAGGCGTGTGCACGCATGTGTGAATCAGTATGTGATATTGATGTCATACATATCTCTTCCAATCTACTCTGAGATCAAGAACTGATGTGTGACTAGGCACCGCTCTTTGCTTGTGAAGTCATAAGTGTTATGGACTTTCACTGCCAACGTGAAACGGACCTGTAGGGTCACACACATAGGATTTAACCTGGAAGAGGAGTTTTGTCCACAAACAATGTTTAGATTGATTACTAAAGGAGTTTAGTAGTTCAATTAAACACTCAATCAATTGATAGCTCAAAATCATAGTGTTCAAGGTGTTGGACAGATTGATTAGAGTATCGGATTGATTGAAATCGCAATTGACTGATTCTGCACAATCTACACTCCCAACTGATTGGCTCATGTGATGAACTGATCGGCTGAGCTTGGTGAACCGGTCGGCTCAAGTGTTGAGTCGATCGGCTCAAGGATAGGGTGAACGATTGCTTCAAGTGTTGAAATGATCAGTTCAATTGTTGCAACCGAGCAAGTTGGGAAAGTAGGATTGGTGAGAATTTTCCTTTTGTTTCACTTGCCCAATTCGATTGGAACAAGGATTGGTATTTGATACCAATTAGAAACAAAAGTTCGAAAGTCAATTGGGAACTGATCAGGACCACGAACCGACCGGTTCAGAAAGTGAACTGACCGGCTCATGGGTCCCAACCGATCGGTTGAGTGTCAACCGACCAGCTCAGGTCCCCAACCGACCGTTTCAGAAATGAAACAATCGGTTCAGGTTGCGAGTTGGTTGTTTTTGTGGAAAATCTCGAACCCTTCTACTCCTACTTTTAGTCCCGCATTGCACAGGATGGAGAACCCTGTCCCATGACCCTCCTATATATAGGGGTATTGGGGGCTTCTCAAAGTACAACTCAGTGCAACCAGTTGCTCTGAAAAGTTGTTGTTCTCTCTGGTTTTAGTAACCGAGAGAGAGCCTGAGCAAGTGCTACCCGCAAAGGGAGGCGCAGTAAGGGAAAGACAACTGCAGTTGCAACTGGCAGCAGGAGAGTGCGTTGGCGACTAGTATGTCAACAGGAGGGTGTGACTCCTTCCAACTCCTTGTGGGACAAGGAGTGTGGAGTTCCATCTGGTCAGTGTAGACTACTTCAGAGGCGGGAGGTTTCTGCCGCTCAGGAGGACAACTTTCAACCTGACAGTCTGGTGAGATCAGGAGTCGTCAGTCTCGGTGCCACCAGGAGCTGCACAGACACCGTCCAAGACCGGCTTTGAAGACAGCGCAAGGTGTGAGGTATTGTCGCCGAGAAAGCCTCGGGACAAGGTATGATTCCACAAACCATCCCTTTCCTATTATATAGACGTTGACGTGTTTCCTTGTTCTGGGTTTGGGGGAGAAAATTTTTGTTTCTGCTGCCTTCTCTGCCTCCTCTAAAACCCAACATTAACATGCTGAATATGTTAAAAAACTCTTTTTCATTCTATTATCTGATATTGTGGACTATAATGGTAATATAACATGGTTATGATCATAATGATGAGAAACTAGGTTTTCTAGAGTGGATGATCCTTAACATGTGTAATTAAAATCTTGAATGGTGTAACTTGCTACAACCTTAATCTGACTAATATGATTTAAGTGTTCCTAATGCAATAACATGGTACATATGATGATCAATGCAACATGTAATATGAATTAGGTTTCTTGAGTTATCATATCACTACTCATGAGAATTCGATTAACGAAGTATAACTCTAATGATAATTTGATAAAAGGAAACCTAAACCCTAGATTAGGACCAAGTAGGATTTAATGTGATTGATGAGATGGTGACAAGTTAGGATTTATATGCATGCATATTAGAATTGATTTCTTGATTTGCTTGCTTGATTGGATAATATGCTTAATGGCTATAAGATATGTATGGTTCAACATTGAGGTACGTGGTTGCTCTTATAACTACCCATATTAGTTTGTTGGTGTTCGTCAAGTGTTTCTTGAAGATTTGATGAAAATAAATTGTTGAGTGTTTATTTACATTTTGTTCAATCATAATGCCACTATGAGTAATACATAATGAACGATTATGAAGAAATTCCCAATTCTTATTTGCAAGATATTGAGTGAATATATGTTGTTATATACTTGCACATTTTTGTACGCACCCCACATACACATTATGGCAACATACTAATTTGTGATTTTGTTTCATGACATTTTAGGTATATGATGAAATACACAATGAAGGGCATGAAGATGATGATTGAAAAATGAAATTACATGAATATTGAATGAAAATCGAATTTTGAGAATTTGAAATAATCTTGTTATTCTTGAAAATCTTTGAAATAAAGGAGTTATCGTTGCAGTAATCAAGGAAGCAGTGCCCAATATGCCACTAGAAAAATCAGAAGTAATTAGAGGAATCAACTTATGTAATAGAGTTGATCTAAAAATAATTCTAGTTAGAAAAGGAATCATAAACAATTTGGACATATACGGACGATGGGGTCGGTCCATGGATTTTCTTTCCTTTTGCCATATTTAGCTCAAAGGGTTGAAAGGAGGGGTGGGTTTCTCTCACTTTTGTCATTGTGGGCCTCCCAGTGGGAGGCCCGTCTGTGAATTTCGTTTACTATAAAGGTTCCCAGGGGATTCATTAGAGGAATGTTTCCAATAAATACGGTTTGTTCTTGGATATCTCTACCATTTCTCCAAAAGGAATCAAAGTTAATATAAAAGGAGTATTAGTTGGTTACTTCTTCTCATATGAACAATTCTAATGATATAATAGTATGTAAGTTCTAGATGAATATCTTATAAACAATATATTTAAATTAATGGAAATTATTTACTATTTTCTGAAATTTTGTAAATCTTGATCATTGGGAAAAAAATTCAGGTAATGTCTCTCAACTTTAAGGCCTTCCTTAATTGGGGGTTGCCGAAAATTGAGGTCGTTATATTTGGTATCAGATCCCCTAATTTTTCAAATAATATTTAATGATTTATAATTTCAAGTAATTTGTAGAAATATGAGGGAATTATTAGGACATTTTTTAAGATAATTCTAGAAGGGACCACGACCCAGGGGCTGGCCAAAGTTTCCTCTACACCGCTAGTCGTCTTACAAGGACTCATGGGCATGTGCTTCCTACCTAGCTAAAGTTGGATTATGTTGCTCAAAGTAAAATACATTGAGATTTTCTTCTCAACTTGATTCATCCACTTCTCATCCTCTTGATTAATAAAATCCTAAAAGTAACTTACCTCCTCATTTGAAGTTAGGATTTTTTAGAAGTAGGATTAAGGCATCCACTATGAATTAATGTACATGTAATATGGAAATAACAATGTGTCATGTAATGTGTAAATAATAACATACATGTAATGTGGCAATAATAATGTAAATGTAATGTGGAAATAATGATAAAGAAAATAAAATTGTTTCAGGGTTTTTACTTGTGAGGGTAACCCTAGATAGAACTAAGGTTGGTTTGAGAAAAAACCCTAGTGGGTCAAGAAACATAAAAACCCTAAGATGCGTGTGTAGTCCCTAACTCGCATACTAAACCCTAATTCTGAGTAACGAGAGGAGTGTGGGTGAAATGGTAATCCTACTCATATGAACCCTACTTAGGGTAAGAGGAAATAAGAGATACAAATAGGGTTACATGACCCAGTCACCCATGCATTGATGTGGAGAAACTCATTCATGATGTGGTTTTGAACATACATGAGAGACATAAGTAACTAATGGCTATACATGAAAATGAAAATATAAATATAAATTGTTCATCATCCTAATGTTAGCTTTGGAAGAATAAGAATACCCCCAGTGAGTGGGCATGCTACCACTAACAAGTGTGTAGGCTACTGCGACAACCCCCAATGAGTGGGTATGTAATTATAACTACCCCCAATGAGTGAGTGTGTTATCAAAATTACCTCTAGTGAATGAGTATGCTAACCCCATCATGTGGGTATGCCATTGAAATACCCCTAAATAGTGAGTATGACATTATGGATACCCCCAACGAGTGGGTATACATAGAGACTGACAAGTACCAATTGAGTAGTTATTATATAAAATGTATGGTCAACATATGATTATATATATACATAGAGAGAGAGAGAGAGAGAGTCAGGCTAGAATACACTTGAGTATATGGATCACACGCTACACTCCAGTGGTGTTTGCATATCAAGACTATTTTTTTGTAAAATGTAAACCGTTGATCTTCATTGTCTACTATAATTAGGAAACATACAAAATTTGAGTTCATTTGGATGAGTGTAAGCCACTCATCCAAGGGCAAAAAAATCGACACACAAAACTAATTTGAAATTTATAATTTTTGTGGTCTTCATAACATGAGTTATACATATCCAAATGGGCTCAAATTTTATATATTAGTTGTTCATAAGATGTTTAAGAAGATCAACGGATTAGATTTTCTAAAAAAAATATTGCATCATGAAAAACTACTTAAGTGTATTCTACTCCGAATACACTCGAGTGTATTCTAGCCTGAGTATATATATATATATATATATATATATATATATATATATATATATATAAATATATATATATATATATAAATATATATATATATATATATGTGTGTGTGTGTGTGTGTGTGAATTTGGTGACTCAGTCTCCCATGCACAAATGAATCTAGAACAAGGCATTAATGAGAAAAGTTTGAAAAAACATAAGAATAACGCATTTATGAAGATATCATTCTCAGTCCCTAAATTAGATATCTCTAGTGAGTTACAGAGCATGGGGTGAAATAAAGTCATTCTGAAAATGATTGTGAACCTAGCTCAGATGGGAAGTTTGATAAAGGGACAAGCTTCGATGGGGTGTTCAATGGAATACCAAGCCCGGATGGGATGTCATATTGTAAAGAGTGGGATGAATCAACCTCTCTACTAATAATGATGGAAAAAAAATCCAATTTGGAAGGCAGCGGAATAAAAAATTTCTGACTATATTCAATTTCATAAAAGATTGTATAAGATACATCAAAAATCTCCCTCTTAGGGTTTACATCACCATACACAACTAGGATCTAGATACAGGGTAGTCTAGACTACTCCACTTTTGTCTCCAAGCAACATATCCATCAGCTAGTCCATGTCAACACTAAGATCTTCATGCCTTATCCATCACCTTGCTCAACTCCTGGGTGGTTGGGAAAGCACCCAGTAAAAAGGAAAAGGGAAGAAAAGTATGTGTCACTAAACTATAATAAAGGTGACAAGATAAATATAACAAGTAAATCAGGCTAGGAAATCATAAAAAGATGAGACATCAAGAGAATGAGGCCATTTATATAAAAGAAAATTTCAATAGATGCTTGCCATAAATATAGTAAAACAACAACAATGCATGTATGATTAATATTGACTATCTTAACTATGTAGGGTTGAGGCACCTACCAGACCTTCAACCAAAGGGTGAGGGGAGAATAACACATTCCCAGTCACCTGCACATATTTCATATTCGGGGGAGATTAACACGTTCCCCAGGGGAGAAATAACACATTCCCCAACTATGGGCGGTTGTACATACAAGTACCACTACACTAGTTAATTAGTTAAATAAAATCAACATTCTAGAAAAAGAGTTATGGCAAGATTAATCAAAGAATTCATATAGCAAGGAAGTGGGGTATAAAAACCCAAACAAGATAATACTACAGCTAATTTTTTAGGCATAAATGAATAAGGTTTCAAGAATCATGAATTAGGTTCGATTAAGCCTCATTAGGGAATATGGGTATAAGGTATAAATAATTTCCCAACTGAAGGTGGTAGATGCACATACCTTATCATTAGAGCCATACAACCACTTTTCATAACCTTTATACGAGATCAGATCCACTTGCCCTAATTTCATCATTATACCCATGTATTAGATCTATGTATATTCATTAAAGGCTTAAAACCTCAAAACCATTGACTTTTCCACAAACGATCGAATTAGACTCTGAAAACCTCACTACTGTTTTATTTACATTCTCCTTATCAAAAACATATATGTTTGTATATTTTCAAGATACGGACTTTTTAGGCTATTTTCCATATTTTAAAGTAATTGAAATTATCCTTAAAAACACATATTCGAAAACATCAAAATCAAACCATGGAAACATTTTTAATGGATAGAGCTCATTCTCCTGAGTTCAAAACACTATTTATTTTTAATTTTTGGAGCAACGAGTAAAAAGTTATGAATTTTCTAAAAAGCACCAATTAGAAATTGCCACATAGGCACTTTGTATCAAACACAGAGAGAGAGCGCGCGAGAGCCCGGGCCCACCTGCTGACTTGGCCCAATAAGGGGCGGCCAAGTCACGTGGTCAACGTCTGGGTTTGACTCATCTTAACAAAATAAAACTAGGCCAAAAGATGAGATTGCCCTTAGCGGGATAAAGCATAGAAGAAGGTGAAGACAAGGGCAAAAATGTAAAAAAGACAAAGAGCTTCTTCTACCTCTGCTCACGGCATAGCTACGTAGTGCGAAGCTACTGTTCGGTCGATTTGGTCAAAGTTAAGATACTCCATCAAATTCGACACATAGATACTCAAAATGAAGAGGAGAGAAACACGGAAATGATGGTACCTTGCAATTAAACTGAGACGAAGCAAGGAGAGGGGGAGGGCTTCCTCAAGCATGGTGGATTCGGCTGCTCGCTGGAGGGCCAAACACTGATCAAACTAGAAATTGAAATGTTTGAAGAGTTGCAATAGCTCCCGCGAAGCCATGGGTATAGATAATTATATAGGAGGGGATCTATACTAGGGTTTGCATAGGTGGGGTGAGAGAAGAGGTTCGGCCAAAGAGGAACTCTCTACATAATTGTGAAAACACCAAAATTTTAGGATTAAATGAAGCGTAATCCAATGAGCAATCCAACGAACCAAAAAGTTCTCGATTTGGTTGAGAATTGAAAGAGATAATGCAATTTGAAAAGTCAGAAAATGAACAACATGTTTCCCAAACGATTTGAGGAAGAAGACGACCACGAGTCGTCAGATCAATGGACTCGGGTCCACGAAGGACCATGAGCCATCCGATCTCATGGATGGGGAGAGTCCTAGTTGCACTATACTTGTATTAAAATGCGACCAAATTGTGTTATTAAATTTAAATGCTTTTCTCTCTCCTCATTTGACGGTCCAAACAACACCCAAAAATTACCAAATTTTATATTCTGGCTGATTTTTATGCGTAGAATCCAAATCTGGATTTATTTTTGCCTTTTGAGGAAGTTTGGTGGGTTAAATAATTAATATGTCATTTTCTCTTTCCTCCTTCAAAAGGGGTGATAACATTATCTAAAATTTGTGTAACTTCACCCATAAGTCTCCTTATGGGATTAGAACACGGTTTTGTAATTATTTTTACAAGGTGAGATTATTTATTTATTTATTAAATAAATAGAAGATTCTACACACTTTCTCTCTCCAATTTTATTCATTATTCAAGCATTATCCAAATTAGTTGCAAATTTTCCCAAAGGCTTATTTTTGTGTTTAGAATACGAATTTGGAGTTATTTTTTTTATTTGAGAGCATTAAGTATTTTATTTCACTTTATTGACCTATTTCCTATTTGCTTTTGATAATGACATTAATATTTACATATATGTTCCACTTTAAATGATACTTGGCCCTTAAGTTACTTTTTCGTCAAGAAAATGAATTTGAGTGTCAAATTATCCTTGTGGGTTTCCAATTATAATTTTTTGTACAATATCTTTCTCATTATCCTCTTTTATCCATTAAATCCCATATTACTTATAATTATTGTATTTATCTTCTCCTTTAAACAAAATTCGGATTTTCTCTTATTTCTCTTATTCTAGGAAGTGCTAGAAAGTTCTAGGACAAAATATCTTATTCTTTTTATTGCTTAGTGTACAATTTGCACTTTAGGCCCAGTATCTAAAATCTAACTGAGGTATTTGTACATACAACCTTATATTAAGAATATATAGAAAACATTTATCCAATAACCATCATAATCTCCACAAATTACACAAAAAGGCCAAAGAAGATAGGAATGAAAGTAAAAGATGAAAAAGAGGACCAAAAAGGCAAAATGCCCAGAATTCAGTATGTTACAGCACTCCACCCCTTAAAGAGGATTTTGTCCCCAAAATCACAAGCAAGAAGGGAAGGGTGTGTGTGCAACATCTCATCACCAAACTTCAGGTTATACCACCAACCAAAAACTTCCACCAACTACTCATCAACATATATACCTAAGCATTCAGAAACTTCACATACAGCTCATCATAGGTCAGGTTCTCAAGGATCACCTAGGGTTCCACTATTAAGATATATTTTATGGGATTTAACATTATTTACATTTTTGGCTCATTAACATTATATTCATTATGGTATCACATTGTCATCATTATATTAATTATGTCATATCACATTCACTTGGTTGCCAAAAAGAATAATATTTCATCATCATACATGAAACATTATATATGTATCTTATTTTTCTTACTAAGAATTTTATCACAATTAGGGCTCACTCAATTATCTCAACATTCATTATTATATTTGATCATTATTATTAATATTTTGAACTTAGACTTCATCATCCTTATATTATCACCATATTAATTTATAACAAATTATTTTACATGAAATAGGACATTCTCTTCAATTTGTAGTTAACATATAATTATTCCAATTAATGTCACGTTAGTCACTTATATTCATATTAACGTTGTCACAATGTCACATTATCTTTATTTCTCACATTAATCTCACCATTATTCATTCCTCATATTTATTCATTTATGTTATTGATTTTTGCACACTTATGTGAATCCAATTATTTCATATTCACATTGAAGCCTTTACATGTATTTTAATGATCAAGGTGAGACATATTACTTAACAATGAATTGATTCACATTAAATGATTAATCACATGTGTATTAGATAACAAGGTAACTTTCATTTTATATTGATGACTTGATTAATATGTGATTAGATGATTATATATATCATTTATGTGTGTCAAACTATGTTAACTGATTATGGCACTTAACATCATTAATGTATCATGAAAGGAATTAAGGGTGTATAGATTAGGGTTTGATTATTACAACTTAGGGTTTAGTTCACATGACCATTATATTTCACTTATTCATCCTTAGCATGCATTAATTACGAATTATAACCTTACTCGTCATATCATTAGGGTTTATTGGTTCATGACATTATTAACATCTTACTTATTGACAATTAGCATTGATATTCATATTATGTGCATTGGATGTACATTAGGATTCAAGCACATGCATTATTCCTTAGATGATAATTATATGTTCATTAATATCTAAACAAGCATGTTAGGGTTACCATTATTCCTTGTTTGGAGAAAACTAAGCACAACAACCTCCTAAGCATGGAGTTAGGGTTTCTAAAGATAGATTAGATGAACTTGAAGATGTTATAGGGTTCCATCCCCCTAAAGAGGATTTCGTCCACGAAATCTGACCACTTAAACATCATCAACCTAATCATACTCCACCCCTTAAAGTGTTCGACGCATCAAGCCAAACTACATTGGGGTTAAAGGATAAGTCTAACTAAACCATTCTCAAGATCCATCATGCTTCCGCTGCGCACTCTAATATCTTCCCAAACACCCAAACTCCAAGGTCTAGGTTCTACGGATAAGTTATTCAAGAATATAGTCATAAGGGGCATAAGGAACTATATATGGTATATATCCTCAAACAAGACAAAGGTTATCATATTAGGGTTCTAGGAGAAACCAACATACATGTGAAACTTAAGTCAAACTATTAGGATACCCAAAGATATACAACATAGAACTCTAAGGTTACTATTTCCTAAAAGCAAACTATTTCGGGAAATTCGTATTATTTCAGGCTAGGCCAGTATCATATGGGCACGGGAGTCCTCGTATACCAAGCTAGTGGTGCGGAGGAAAAATTTTCCAGCCACTACTACAGAAATGGCTTATAAAGTCACTTTTCAAGGTTTTGGTTGTATACATAAACTGACACCTAAACTCTATAGTGTCGGTTGATAACATCAACCGAAATCCAATCTATGAAGGTCGACCAGACATGGGTACCGCTTTTATTAAGTGTCGGTTAATTAATAAAAACCGACACCTAAAATCAACCAGCAAAACCAAAATTCCATCGAAAAAATTACCTCCAAAATTTGACATATGCCATCGGTTTATAAGTAAATAACCGACGACTAAAGGTTATTCGCGGGACAGGAATAGTTGTCGGTTGTCTTTTAGTTAAAAATCGAAGACTATAATCTAGTATAGGTGTCGGTTTTTGGAAATGAACTGACACTGTTGGTTTAGTTGTCAGTTATTTTGAATCACCGACGCTTATTGTCAACTTAATAGCTCACCAGCGCGAGCGACTCTTCCCCTTTCCCTGTTTCATTCCCGATTTCAGTTAGGTCCGGCGATTTCTTGCTCGCCCCCGCTGCTCCACCGCCACCGCTCCCTGCCGCTGCTCCCTACCATCCGTGCTCCTGTCCTCTCGTCGCCGCTGAGTGCTGCCGCCGGTCGTTGCTCCTGTCCTCTCGCCACCGCCAGCTTCCTCTGCAAGGTAACCCTTTTCTCCTCTGCCTTGCTTTTCCCTGATGGCCACCACCCCACCCCCAACCACCGCTACCCCACCCCCAACCCCAACCATCGCGTCATTCTTACGGCGCCGACTTCCTCTCTTCTCCTTCCTCCGCCCTTCTTCTTCCTCTACCTCACCCTAGCAGCGCCCGACCTATAGAGCAGCGCCGGCGGCCAGAAGTAGCAGCTGTAGCGACGCCGTCTAGGAGTAGCTGGGCATGACCAACACTACCAAATACCGCCCTTGACTCCGACTAAGAGCCCTAAACTTGATTCCGCAGCCCCCTCAGCCACGAGCAGCACCTAGCTGCGTTTCTAGCTGAGCCCTTTCTACCTGTGCATGAAGCAGGTCTGAACCAGGGGCAGTTCTGCCCGGGAAACACCACGAAATCGCAGCCTTGAGTTCAGCCTTCAGGCCCAGACCCGAATCTACTTATTTGTATTTTTCATCTACTTATTTGTGCGTCATGCTATTCTGAATTAAGTGTATATTTACTTCATAATTGAATGTTTAAGTAAGTTATAGATATCTTGATGATGAACTGTAATGCACACATGTGACATGCTTGGAATGTAAATGATGAACTGTAATGCACACATGTTTAACTTGTTTCATTGTTGAGTATATTGAGAATCCTAATCACCCTTCTTGCTTAATGATGAACTGTAATGCACACATTTGACATGCTTTGAATGTAAATGATGAACTTTTCCCTAAATTTCCAATCATGATTTTAAAGACATCAATAATCACCCTAACTTGAAGAACTAGGATTTTAGGTATAAGAATGACAACACATTATTTGTTGGCCTAGAAACCCATCCAAGATTTACTCATTAGGAGTAAATCTTGGATAGTCCCCGGTATGGGACTGTTCTTGAACACCTAATCTCGCTTAGGATGTAAGTGTATAATGTGTATTGGGTTTTCAAGAAAATTTCGGCAGCATTTCCCTGTTTGTTCTCTAAGTACATATGTACTTCGAGAACAGCGGGGAAATGCTGCCGAAATTTTCTTGAAAACCCAATACACATTATACACTTACTAGTGAGATTAGGTGTTCAAGAATGGGATAGGTGGTACACATTTATTATATATAATAATGACATCACATGTATTTGTTAACCCTAGACCCCAATCTTGTTGTAATATATACTTGTTTTCTCTTTGATCATAGAATGGATAGATCATGGATGTCCATTCACAATCGCTGCACCCCAGAGTTTATTTTTGGTCTTGACTAGTTTATTAGATTTGCCGAGGAACATAGGAAACAACCTGGAGATAGGTTCTACTGTCCATGTAGGCATTACGGTAACAACTTGAAAGTCAACACTGGTGATGAAATCAAAAGTCATGTCATGTGCAACGGGATTATACAAGGCTATAAAGAATGGCACTGGCATGGAGAGATTTCAAACCCGAAACCAGTGGATGTCAATAGCAGTGCTTGTGTGGAAGAAGAAATTGCCTACAATGACATAGATGTGAATGAACCAGTTCCAATAGACATCCTTGATGCGATGCTGGATAGTTGTGGGGTAGAGCACACTGATCCACCTCCCATTTTTAGAAAATTGTCCATGATGCTGAGATACCGTTATACACAGATTGTACTAAGTTTACGAAGCTTAGTGCCATTTTGAGATTGTATAAGATGAAAGCTAACAATAGATGGAGCGACAAAAGCTTCACGCCATTGTTGTCTTTGTTGAAAGAAATGCTTCCTGAAGGAAACGAGCTGCCAATCTCAACATACCAGGTAAAGAAATTGTTGTGCCCAATGGGAATGGATGCCAAGAAGATACACGCATGCCTGAATGATTGTGTATTATTTCAAAAGGACTATGCGGATTTGAAAGATTGTCCAAAATGTGGTGCGTCACAGTATAAATTGACGACTTCGGGGGAGTCCAAAACTGGTTCTCCTGCCAAGGTGATGTGGTATCTACCTATAATATCACGGTTTCAACGCTTGTTTGCCAATCCGATAGATGCGAAGAATTTGAGGTGGCATGCAGATGTTAAGAAAAATAATGATGGGATCCTACGACATGCGTCTGATTCCCCACAGTGGAAGAAGATTGATCTATTGTACCCTGAATTTGGTGAAGAAGTCAGGAATCTAAGACTTGGGCTTTGTACAGACGGGATGAATCCATACAGGACATTGAGCAGCCAACATAGCACTTGGCCAGTCATGCTTGTTATATACAATCTTCCTCCCTGGTTGTGTATGAAAAATAAGTACGTAATGTTGTCGTTGTTGATATCGGGCCCTAAACAACCTAGAAATGACATCGATGTTTATCTTGAACCTCTGATTGATGACTTAAAGAAACTCTGGGGTGAAGGTGTGATGACCTATGATGCTTCACAAAGAGAAACATTTCGTTTGCATGCTATGTTGTTTTGCACTATTAATAACTTTCCAGCATATGGGAATTTGTCTGGATATAGTGTCAAAGGAGCTAAAGCGTGTCCTATATGTGAAGAGAACACTGATTCAACAAAACTAAAACATGGCGGTAAGACTGTATATCTCGGTCATCGAAGGTTTCTTCCAAAATTCCATCTGTATCGTAGGAAGCACAAAGCATTCAATGGATTGAATGAGGAACGGAGTGCACCTAAACCTATACCAGGGGAGGTTGTTTATGAAAGAGTAAAAGACTTTGTCAATGAATTTGGTAAGAGATCACAATGTACTATGGCCACACAGAGTGACAAATCTTTATTCAAGAAGAAGTCAATATTTTGGGATCTTCCTTATTGGAGTTCTTTGACAGTCAGGCATTGTATCGATGTCATGCACGTTGAGAAAAATGTTTGTGATAGTGTCATTGGTACTTTGTTGAATATACCAAGTAAGACTAAAGATGGGATAAAATCCAGACTGGACCTACGTGAAATGGGAATAAGGTCAGAATTAACAGAATTTTGTGAAATGGGAAATCGGAGAACATACTTACCTCCCGCTTGTTACACATTGTCTAGAAAGGAGAAGAAAGCTTTTTGTGAATGTTTAGTAAATGTTAAGGTGGCACAGGGTTACTCATCCAACATCCGTAGATTGGTATCAATGAAAGATCTGAAGTTGATAGGTCTTAAATCTCATGATTGTCACACTCTAATGCAACAAATATTGCCTGTGGCAATTAGATCTATATTGTCAAAGCATGTAATGTTTGCAATCACCAGACTTTGTTTCTTTTTCAACAGTCTGTGCAGCAAAGTTATTGACCCTGATACTCTCGATAAATTACAAAGAGAAGTGGTTGTTACCCTATGTCAGCTTGAGATGCATTTTCCTCCGTCGTTCTTTGATATCATGGTACATCTTGTTGTCCACTTGACTAGGGAAGTGAAAATGTTGGGACCAGTTTTCTTGCATTGGATGTATCCCTTTGAACGATACATGAGTGCTTTTAAAAGTGATGTTTGAAACCGTTATCGGCCTGAAGGGAGTATTATTGAGGGTTATGTGGAGAGAGAGGTTATGGATTTTTGCAATGACTTTCTCAGTGGTAATGACACTCCTGATAATGACAAGAATATTGACGAGCAATTTGGCAAAGGAATTTTGGGATCACGTGTGAAAGTAATCAGCCATGAGCAGTTGGAACAAGGTCACTTGTATATTTTACACAACATGGACGAAGTGAACGTTTATATCGAGGAACATACCAATTTCATCAAGAGACAATATCCTCGAGCCAATACAATCTGGCTTGCTAGAGAGCATAACAAGACATTTATTAAGTGGTTTGAAAATAAAGTCTTACATCAACTATCTCAAACACCAGATGATATTACTGAAACTATCAAATGCCTCGCCTTTAAACCAAAATTGAATGTTATGTCTTATGAAGGGTATGACATTAATGGATTCACATATTACACAAAGCGCCAAGATGATAAGAGTGTCGTCCAAAATAGTGGGGTCACCCTTCAAGCATCGACTATGTTTTTTGTAAGTGCAAAGGATAAGATTCCACGTGAAGCTAAAATGTCATATTACGGTGTCATTGAAGACATATGGGAGTTTGACTACATAGTTTTCAGAATTCCGCTCTTCAAATGTAATTGGGTTGATAACACCAAAGGAGTTATAGTGGATGAATTGGGTTTCACTTTAGTGAACTTTGAAAAGATTGGCGAGAAGGATGAACCATTCATATTGGAATCACATGTGAAACAAGTATTTTATATCGATGATCATGTAAATGATAAATGGTCGGTTGTTCTTCATGGTAAAAAACAGTTCATTGAAGATCCTATAGATGAAGAACAGTACTATGATAAGTATGATGACTCTAGTCCATTCTCAGTGGGGTTGCCAATACCAGCAAATATTGAAGCTAATGATGACTTGTATGTGCGCGGAGATCACAATGAAGGATTGTTAATTGATAAAAAATCGCAATATTAGAGGCATATTTATACAATGTTTTTTATATGTTTTATTTTTCTGAATGTGAACTTTACAATGTGAATGTGAACTTTACAATGTGAATTTTACAATGTGAATTACTTTATAATGTGAACTTTACAATGTGAATGTGAACTTTACAATGTGAATTTTACAATGTGAATGTGAATTTTCAGATGGCTGAGCATTCTCCTGATGACCGTGCTGATGATTACCGTGAGGGTGAGGACATCAATGCGCCGCCTCACAATGTAAGTTTTAAAAATATATCATATATTTATATCTATATGTCCATTTATAGTTATATCTTGTAAATGTGTTTATTTGTCAAATTTTAGGTTGATGATGCACATGTACCATCTGAAGCACTTGAGGAACTTGATCAGCAACACCAAAAAGTTGACAGGAGAAGGGGCATCACTATGATGAAGAAGTTAATAGTGCAAAAGGGAAATGGACCCAAAATTGTTGTGGATTTTGATGATGCAGGAAATGCATCTGGTGTGAATCGCAATTCATTTGTTTCATATCTTGGATATGTTACTCGTAGCCATTACGGTTGTAAGATAGATTCTTGGCATAAAGTTTCTAAGGAGAAGAAATACGTAATATGGAATGATTTATGCGTGAGTTATTATTAATTTGCAATTATATTTTGTAGATTACTAATTTTTTGGATACTAGTTAATAGCAATTCTAATTTGCAGAGTAAATTTGAATTGGATGAAAAGTTGCATTGTAAATGCGTGATGCAACGCTGTGGGAGAGTCATAAGGAACTATAGGACAAATATTACCTGAGAATACATAAAATAAGCTGACAAGAGGAAGAATACAGCCACTGAACAGTGGAACTTCCTGGACAAAGAAGAATGGGACGCGTTTGTTGCTTCAAGACAAACGGATGAATTCAAGGTATTAGGTGTCAGTCCCAATCTCATTAATATATGTTGTATTCACCTATTCAAGATTAACATTTACTGTTACTAACCAAATCATTAATGTGCATACTAACTAGGCCCTCAGTGAGGCACAAAGATCAAGGCGTGCACTGAATGTGCATGACCACACAATGGGTCCAAAGGGGTATGTAGGCATTCGCCAAAGACTACAGTCTGAGGCTACTGCTCAGTCTGCTGCTACTCAGGAGTCCTCCACTGTAGGTAGCACACCTCTACCTCACCAAGATATCTGGATATCTGGGAGGCAAAATAAGAAGGGAGAAATAAGGAAGCCCGCAACTGTTGAGGCGGCTGCAAAAATGGTAAAATACAACTCTTACAGCAATCGTTCAAATATTGATTATTTGTGGTGTTTACTTAATTACAAATTTTTGTTTTGGCGATTAGAGGGAGCTGCACGAGCTAAGGAAACAAGGAAAGTTCATCCCTGAGGGCACAAGGGATGAATTGACAGTTTCTCTGGGTAACCCAGAGCATCGTGGACGTGTTAGGGCTGCAGGCGCTGGTGTGGGCATCAAATCTTTTTTTGGGCCATCCCAGCGCAAACATGTCCCAAAAGTGGGACTTTCACAAGAAGAGGTAACATATTCTTTCTTTATAATGTTACTGTAAAAAGGGAATTCAATAATTAGAAGCTAACGTTTCTTTTATCCATGTATAGGTAGATAAGCTAGTTGATAGGAAACTGGAAGAAGCACTGAAAAAGTGGCAGGCATCTCAGACTGCCACTCAGCAGACAATACCTATCATAGCATCCCGCTCTACTCCTACTGCAGAGGTTGGGAGTAATCCTATAGACCCACCACCTAGCACATCCACTGTAAGTATTTTTATGACATAGTAACTAGTTTTTTAATTCAAGATGATATGTTTTCAAGATGATATGTATATATGTATATAACATTTTTATACAAACATTTGTAGGGGTTGAAACCATGCCGTCTAAAAGTTAATGAATACGTCGTTGTAGAGCGTCGGCTTACCCATCCCTACCAGGGGAAATGTTTCACGGGTCTCCATTACCAGCTGGTTGGATTCGTGTGAGCCCGGTACATATATTCCCTAAGTAGATGGATCTTCCATTGCCATATGCCCACCCAGATTGTGAAACACTTGGTGAGGCACTAGGCGGAGTGATATTGTGGCTAAAAGCAGATGTCATCTTTACTGAACTTGTATGGTAAATTTACATTACGTTAAATTGTTAGTGTGTGTATATGATGTCAGTTGATCTGAAATTATTATTATATATATATATACATGTTAAAAAGAAGACACCCACAACATCTAGGCCTCCACTTCCACCTCCTACATTACCCAGTTGGGTTCCACAGGACCTAACTGTCCCGTTAGGTCCTAACTGTAGGGGTATGGCAATATGGTTAGGCAAACATGATATAAACTGCCCTATAACTGTTTCTATAGATTCAGATGTTGCAGGTCAATCATACGAAAGAAAACTATTTATACAATATATTTTGGAGTTGTTTCGATATGATTGGTTAAATACATCTGTGATAGAGCTATGGATAAGGTGAGATCTTCTTTATACATCCATATACCTTGTGTAGGATCTGGTGATCTATTTTCTTATTTATTAATGCATGCGTAATTAATACATATTTTGCAGCTACTTAGACAAGATATGTGCAGATTTTGCATTCGAACATGTAGGATTTTTGATTCCATCTTTGATTAGTCTAGTAGCTAAAGACCCTCCGTCAGTTCAACAATACCGTTGTGAGGCTTTTTCAATTTTTTCTCAAAAAAAGAAGACGATGATAATGGCTCCATTCAATGTAGAGTAAGTTTACTTTGCTTATTAAGAAAATTACATTTTTATTGTGGATTTTGAGTTATTAATTTTTAACTTTTTTACCTCTAGTGGGATGCATTGGGAGTTACTGGTTATTGTCCCCGAGACGTTCACTGTCTATTATATAGATCCTAAGGGGAGTAAATTGAATACCAAAATATGGACACATAATGAAAATGGCATTATTCTGGTGAGAAATATTTTATTTTCATATACGTTAACATATGTTATTACATTACTATTTAATTATGCAATGTACTATGTTACATTAACATGTAGGGGTTTTGATGAGTTCAAAAAGGCTGGAGGAAAGGTCCCCACGAAAAAGAACCAGCCAATAATTTGGAAGAACGTGAAAGTAAGTTCCCGACTGCAATATATGTATATATTATTTATGTGAACAATGCTTAATTAGTTGTATTTTTTAATATTTTGTATGTTTGAATTTATAGTGTGCCACACAAGACAACGGATGGGCATGTGGATACTACGTGATGTGATTTATGCACATGATTATCAAATATGCCACAATGGACATCGATTGTATTGCTGAGGTATTATATAGTCTCATTAGATAATATGAAATATATCAATCTTATTTATAGCTCATTAATTATATATATACATCATTCTCTTTACAGGTGTTTACAACTGACCACACTATAGGAAATGCCTTACCAGATGTACATGCTCCCTATACGATGGGAGAATTAAATGAAGTAAGAGAAGAATGGGCAATAGCCATACAAGTAGTGGGGGATTTAAGATATAATTGGGATGTTGATAGCGAATAATGACTAAACAATGATATTTTGTAAATGAATTTCTGAACTATAATATATGTGTGAATGTTTTTACATGTCTGGATATTTCTACATGTGTCTGAGTGAAAATGAATGAAAGTGTTGGTTGCTATATGAATGTTTCTACATGTGTGAATGTGAATGAATGGAACTACAGATTGCTAGCTACATGAATGTTTCTAAATGTGTGAAAATAAAATGGAACTGCAGGTTGCATTGCTAAATGCATGTGTGAATATATATTTTTGTTGTAAATTTTGTAGGTTTGTGGCCTGTTGTTGGCTGATATCAATGGATGTCATAAAACCTGCAGTTCATAACTGAACTGCAAGTTTCTCATCCTACGACCAGCCACAGTAGGTCTGCAAACTGACAAAAAAAAATAATAGGCGTCGGTTATTTGTAAAAAACCGACACACAAAGTTATAGTGTCGGTTTTCCTACTCTTAACCGACATCTATTTCCTTAACACCACGGCCGTGCTGGCCAGATATATGGCGTCGATTTCTTACTTATAACCGAAACTGATAGTGCCCAAGATGGTGCCCTTTCTGTGGCGCGAAGGGTTTGGGTGTCGGTTTCTTATCTAATAACCGACGCCTATAGTCCCATGATGGCGCGTTTATGGTCGCGCGTGAAGAGTTTGGGCGTCGGTTTCTTATCTAATAACCGATGCCTATAGTCCCATGATGGCGCGTTTTTGGTGGCGCGTGAAGAGTTTGGGTGTCAGTTTCTTATCTAATAACCGACGCCTATAGTCCCATGATGGCGTGTTTTCTGTGGCGCGCGAAGAGTTTGGGCGTCGGTTTTGGAACCGACGCATAATGGGTGAGCTTTTAGTGTCGCCCACATAGGTGTCGATTATAAATCGACACTAAAGGTCTTAAATAACTGACACTAAAGGTAGGTTCCATAGTAGTGAGCCCCCGAAACCCTGATCCTTTCTAGACACCTTTGCTTCAACTTCATACCCTAATAGTTGCCTAAAGGCAAACCTAAACAACATTAAGTTATGCATATTTTAGTTATAAGTATTTTATGGTTTTATTAATCAAGATTATAGGGTCCTAAATCAACCTATCATCAACATAGATCAAATCCAGGGCAAACATGTCACTTAAAGGAAACTATGCAAGTCTAGGGTTCTAATCAGGGAGACAACTGAAATAGCCAGATTTCCAACTACCATGGGCTTTGATACCATGTTGTAAAGAGTGGCATAAATAAACCTCTCTACTAACAACAATGGTAAACAAAATCCAATTTGGAAGGTAGCGGAATAAAAAATTTCTGACTATATTCAATTTCATAAAAGATTGTACAAGATACATCAAAAATCTCCCTCTTAGGGTTTACATCATAATACACAACTAGGATCTAGATAGAGGGAAGTCTAGACTACTCAAATTTTGTCTCCAAGCATCATATCCATCAGCTAGTCCATGTCAACGCTAAGATCTTCATGCCTTATCCATCACCTTACTCAACTCTTGGGTGGTTGGGAAAGCACCCAGCAAAAAGGAAAAGGGAAGAAAAGTACGTGTCACTAAACTATACTAAAGGTGACAAGATAAATATAACAAGTAAATCAGGCTAGGAAATCATCAAAAGATGAGACATCAAGAGAATGAGTCCATTTATATAAAAGAATATTTCAATAGATGTTTGCCATAAACATAGTAAAACAACAACATTACATGTATGATTAATATTCACTATCTTAACTATGTAGGGTTGAGGAACCTACCGGACCTTCAACCAAAGGGTGAGGGGAGAATAACAAATTCCCAGTCACCTGCACATATTTCATGTAAGGGGGAGAGTAACACGTTCCCTAGGAGAGAAATAACACATTCCCCAACTATGGGTGGTTGTACATACAAGTACCACTACACTAGTTAATTAGTCTAATAAAATCAACATGCTAGAAAAAGAGTTATGGCAAGATTAATCAAAGCATTCATATAACAAGGCAGTGGGGTATAAAAACCCAAACAAGATAATACTACAACTATGTTTTGAGGCATAAATGAATTAGGTTTCAAGAATCATGAATTTGATTCGATTAAGCCTCATTAGGGAATATGGGTATAAGGTATAAATAATTTCCCAACTGAAGGGGGTAGATGCACATACATAGCACATACCTTATCATTAGAGCCATATAACCACTTTTCATAACCTTTATACAAGATCAGATCCACTTGCCCTAACTTCATCATTATACCCATGTATTAGATCTATGTATATTCATTAAAGGCTTAAAACCTCAAAACCATCGACTTTTCCACAAACGATCAAATTAGACTCTGAAAACCTCACTACTATCTTATTTACGTTCTTCTGATCAAAATAACATATATGTTTGTATATTTTCGAGATACTGACTTTTTAAGCTATTTTCCATATTTTAAAGTAATTTAAAATATCCTAAAAAAACGTATTCTAAAACATCAGAATTAAACCATGAAAACATTTTTAATTGATAGATCTCGTTCTCCTGAGTTCAAAACACTATTTATTTTTAATTTTTTGAGCAACGAGTAAAAAGTTATGAATTTTCTAAAAAGCATCAATTAGAAATTGCCACGTAGGCACTTTGTATCAAACACAGAGAGAGAGAGAGATCCCGGGCCCACCTGCTGACTTGGACCAATAAGGGGCGGCCAAGTCACGTGGTCAACATTCGGGTTTGACTCGTCTTAACAAAACAAAACCAAGCCAAAAGATGAGATTGTCCTTAGCGGGAAAAAGCACAAAAGAAGGCGAAGAGAGGGGCAAAAATGTAAAAATGACAGAGGGCTTCTTCTACCTCTACTCATGGCATAGCTACGCAGCATGAAGCTGCTATTCGGCCGATTTGGGCAAAGTCGAGATACTCCATCAAATTCGATGTGTAGATACTCAAAATGAAGAGGAGAGAAATATGGAAATGATGGTACCTTGCAATTGAACTGAGACGAAGCAAGGAGAGGGGGAGGGCTGCCGTAAGCCTGGTGGATTCGGCTGCTCACTGGAGGGCCAAACACTGATCAAACTAGAAATTGAAAGGTTTTAAGAGTTGCAATAGCTCCCGCGAAGCCATGGGTATAGGTATTTATATATGAGGGGATCTATACTAGGGTTTGCATAGGTGGGGGTGAGAGAAGAGGTTTGGACAAAGAGGAACTCTCTAGATAATTGTGAAAACACCAAAATTTTAGGATTAAATGAAGTGGAATCCAACGAGCAATCCAACAAACCAAAAAGTTCTCGATTTGGTTGAGAATTGAAAGAGATAATGCAATTTGAAAACTCAGAAAATGAACAACCTGTTTCCCAAACGGTTTGAGGAAGAAGACGACCGCGAGTCATCAGATCAATGGACTCGGGTCCAGGAAGGACAACGAGCCGTTCGATCTCATGGATGGAGAGAGTCCTAGTTGGACTATACTTGTATTAAAATGCGACCAAATTGTGTTTTTAAATTTAAATGTTTTTCTCTCTCCTCATTTGAAGGCCCAAACGACACCCAAAAATTACCAAATTTTATATTCTGGCTGATTTTTATGCTCAAAATCCAAATATGGAGTTATTTTTTCCTTTCGAGGAAGTTTGATAGGTTAAATAATTAATATGTCATTTTCTCTTTCCTCCTTCAAAAAGGGGTGATAACATTATCTAAAATTTGTGTAACTTCACCCATAAGTCTCCCTATGGGATTAGAACACGGTTTTGTAATTATTTTTACAAGGTGAGATTATTTATTTATTTATTAAATAAATAGAAGATTCTACACACTTTCTCTCTCCTATTTTATTCATTATTCAAGCATTATCCAAATTAGTTGCAAATTTGCCCAAAGGCTTATTTTTGTGTTTAAAATACGAATTTGGAATTATTTTTCTGATTTGAGAGCATTAAGTATTTTATTTCACTTTATTGGCCTATTTCATATTTTTTTTTGATAATGACATTAATATTTACATTTATGTTCCACTTTAAATGATACTTGGCCCTTAAGTTACTTTTTGGTCAAGAAAACGAATTTGAGTTTCAAATTATCCTTGTGGGTTTCCAATTATAATTTTTTGTACAATATCTTTGTCATTATCCTCTTTTATCCATTAAATCACATATTACTTCTAATTATTACATTTATCTTCTCCTTTATATAAAATTCAGATTTTCTCTTATTTCTCTTATTCTAGGAAGTCTTAGAAAGTTCTAGGATGAATATCTTATTTTTTTTATTGCTTAGTGTACAATTTGCACTTTAGGCCCATTATCTAAAATCTAACTGAGGTATTTGTGCATACAACCCTATATTAAGAATATATGGGAAACATTTATCCAATAACCATCATAATCTCCACAAATTACACAAAAAGTCCAAAGAAGATAGGAATGAAAGGAAAAGATGAAAAAGAGGACCAAAAAGGCAAAATGCCCATAATTCAGTATGTTACACATATAAAGTTCTAATCCTGGATGGGATGTCTAATGAAGTACCAAACCCAGATGGGATGGTCATATAAGGTGCCAAGCTCAGATGGGAAGGAAAAATAAATACCAAGCCCAAAAGAGATGGTATGAAAATCCACTTGGTCTAAAACCCTAAAGAGAGGGTTTCCCATGAAGAGGATCCCCTAAAGAGAGGTGTCACCATGAGAGGTAAATAAAAAGGGTTGAGAAGTTACAATTAGAAATGCATGTTTTAGTTGTGTAAAGAATGAAAATATGAAACCTTTAGGGTTGGTGTCCCAAAATGGGGTGGGTCAACCCAAGAGTGGGAAAAGGACCTATGCGGGATGCCAAACCTAAACATGTGGGGTTAGATTATGGCTAGAGACCCTAACCGCCTCTGGTGAGTCAATAAGTATCAAGGATATAAAAGATGAAAGCGCATAGATTTAGTATGATTATTTGAACCCAAGTATGTCATCTCTGAGGGACATGAGGAAAAGTCACTATGGAAGTGGATGATAGTATGAGACCGAGCATGGAAGAGAAAGTTGACTTCAGTCTAATGAGGGAACATAAAGTGAATAATTAGAATCATAAGAGATGGAGGAAATTTTCTTTAATGAATTACATATGATGATATTGTTTTCTCAAGAAACCCTTGGGAAGAGTAGAGCCCTAAGTCAATCCTAAGATCAAGTAGGGACTATTAAATGTACATGGGACCGATGGGATTAGGAGTTAATTGTTTATTGAATGCACAAGACCATCTGGTCGAGATGTATCAACTATGTATTCCTGATGCCCATGTATAAGTAGATTGGCCACCTTCATGATGTTCATGTTGCCCAATGAGTGAATATGAGAGGCACTCCCTAGATGCATAAGTATGAGATCAATCCAAAAATACATGTACCCCAAGAGACCTCAAGGAGATATGGCTCATAATACATGATGTGTAAATATAAAAAGATATAAGAAGTTATTTAATAATAAAATCTCAGGAGGAGTTGTGTACGGACTCAAAAGTGAAAAAGTCATTTGAATTCATGAAATATAAGAAAGATGTGGAATTAAAATGTATGGTTTAGAGTCATGTTGAGAGTGGTTCAACCTAAACTATGAAATTTTAAGATAATGTGTATATACCATTTGTACTCTTAGAATGAGATGAACTTTGTTTTTGGGTTGCAATCAAAAGTAAATTTTGTGTCATTAGGAGTGAGGGAGCTTGGGTAGACACATGTTATGCTTAAAATTGACATATGAGAATGAATACCTTAAGTTAAACTTATTGACATGATTCAGGATTGGAGGTGTTACCCCACTTGTATGTAGGAATAATGAACAATAGGTTGAAAACATAAGTGAAAAGTGTAATCACCAAGTGAAATTGAAATCACAAATGAAAAATATAATCACTAAGAGATGGTATCATGTAATAGAAAGTATGTGAATATACCTTGAATTAGATTCAAGAACCAATCTTAGTAATAATGTGAGGAATTTTAATGTCAATAAAACATGTTAAAGATATATAAGTAGGGTTGCTAACCCTAATGTTTTAAACTTAGATGAGTTGTCATTCTACTTTACCTTATTAGGTTGAATTTTGGGGACAAAATTCCTTTCTAGGAGGGTTAAATATAATATCCTCAATTTTGATAAAATTGAATGATATAAATACAAAAGATGATTTGATAAATAGTAGTGTTATTGGTGGAATAATAATGTTAATCACCTTTATGGCATGGATGCTTGTGGCACAAGTTAAATAAATAGAAGGAATTAATACATGAATAAATATTAACTGCTTTTTTATATGATAAGTTAAATAGTTGTCAAGATTTTAAAGGAAAATAAAGTGTCTGGTCTTTTAGATAATTGAAAGAGTAATTATCTAGCAATTACTGGAAACACAATATTTGAGGGCATCAAACAAGAATATCTCATTTTGTTTTTTGGCATGCTTGAAAACAATAATGAAAAGAAGAGAATTTAGAATTTGAGATAAAAATGACTCCCCATGTGGACGTGGTAACTAAATTAATAATTTACTAAATAAGCAAGTTTCATGCATAAATATTATTCCAATAAATCCCAAAAAATTGTTTAAGGTTGGGAAAAACTTTGATGATTGCCCTCCAAGTTTATTAGAAAAATGATGATTTTAGTATCCTAGAGATATTTGTAAATGTAGAGTTATCTAATTAAAATAAATCAATTATATTCCTTTTAGAAGAGAGAGAGAGAGAGAGAGAGAGAGAAGGGCATCTAGAAATATCTTTTTGGCACCAAACCTTTCCTACATCGAGATTTAGTCGTTAACAACCTTCCCTTGAAGGTTTGGGATTAATTGGGTGAAGGAGGAGAGGCTTATGAAATTAATAGGTTTCCCTAAAGTGGAAAGGTTAATGGAAATGAATGTTACTTGTCACATTATTATCAATTTTAGAATCTAGGTCCGGTCCTCTTAAATGGTGTGCAACTTTCTACCCTTGGGATCATCGATCAACAATCAGCAGATTGTCTTCTATCCCTAAATGAAAAAGTAAGTTGTGGCAACGTTAATCACTTTCCTTCTTTGTTGATCTCTCTCTCTCTCTAGGGGGTCACAGACCCTTCTGGAACCTTTCCCATTGAATTTGGGAACATAAGCTGAGCAAGATCATCCCTAATATCCGTCCATTTTTTGAAGCATTAGGTTTTCCCCAAATCTTTCCCATATCCATGACTCCATCAAGTTTTACTCGGGATACCCTTGTTTTGATATATATATATATATATATATATATATATATATATATATATATATATATATATATATATATTGTGTGTGTGTTGTTTCATCCTAGAGGAAGGAGGATGACTATCCTAGAACCCCCTCCCAACAATTGATGGTCTTGGACTGAGGAAAAAGAACTAGTGCTTTACCTAGTTTCGTGTTATGAATGAGAGTCGCGGTCCCAAAAAAGGTGACCACCCCATGGCATGCTAAAGGGGTTTGTGAGATGCCTAAAGGCATCACGGAGAGTGTCGGGCTGAATCCACAAAAAGATAGGAATTTGATCCCCCTCCTTAGATGCAGGGTTCTACTCATAGACAATGGAACACAACCCTCACTTCACTGTCAGATCCATCCCAGGAAGAATCATAAAGATAGATGAGTTCACTGTGGTCCAACAAAGGCATCTACATCACCATTTGCCCCTTTGGTGCATTTCAGCTCAAATTCAACTGATCGTTTGACCAGCCTGGTGTTGGATCATGAAGAACAAAGTGGATTGATGGTAGAAAATGAAGGAAAGGATGATTTACATGTAGGGAAATCAGGCACAGATATAGCCAGCGGGAACAAAAAAATTAAATATATGTTTTCCAAAATAGCAAGATCGCATCAAAAATAATGTATCTAGGAATGAAGGTTTGCAAGGTTATACCTGATCTTAGAGCAAGCATAACGACATTACCCTTGCATCGGTATGCTTCTTCTTCAGGAAGAAACACTCTCCTTCAGTAGAAGCAATACTCATAAATAGTGATTGATGGCCTTCTCCTAGCGGCAGGCAATGGCCTCCTGCCTCTAGAGTAGTCCACACAGACCATTGGGAATTGTATGTTGCGCTACCAGAGCCAATGGGAAGGATTTGTCCCTTTTGAACGTCAACCTGCTAGGGTTGATTTGCTCTGCCACAATTGTCTTTCCCTTGCAATCCCTCCCTTTATCAGGTAGGACTTTCTTGGGATCTCTATTAGTTAACACATCTAGAGGGGAAAAAATGTAGAGGAAATTATTTTGTCTAAGAAACTCTAATACCCCTCTATTTATAGGAAAGTCTACTGTTATAGTTCACAATCATTGTGGGAGTCAAAAGAATTGAATTCTCAAATTTTCTAGAAACATCACATGGCGAACCAGTCATTTCACACTCCCAGTCGGTCGGTTGGTGCACAAATCAGTCGGTTCACTCTATGAATCGATCGATTTGTGCAGTTTCCTATTTTGAATCAACTTGGTAATCAATGCACGACTAATGCAAAACATGATGTCAGCACCAATCCTTGATCCAGTCTAATTTGCAACCGAACTGGGTGGTTCATCTAATGAACTATTTGTTGGGATGTATGAACCGCTCTTCATTGTTTCTATGTCGACCAACCATTGTTGTTGCACTGACCCACCATTGTTACTGTGTGCATCCTGCCTCACAGGCCTTTAAACAGTAGCATCACCATGACTAGAAACAAAACTTGTGTGACTGTTGTGACATGATTTAACTAAAACCAAGCCAATTTGATCACATTCATCTGCAATACTTTGGCTGAATTTGCTCCATTTTGGGTGGCTCAACTCAAATAAGGGAAGAACTTACACCACCACATTTGACCCCAATTTGGTCAAACTCCCTCTCACAACCGCTCTACTCTCTCCACCACAATGACATGGACAACACGAGGAGCAGGTTCAAGAAGCTCAAGATAATTCTTCAATGAGGAAAGGAAGAGGAAGTTCATATGCACCGACGCCCACCAGCACGGTAATGGAGGCTAGTCATTATCCACCACACAACTTGTGATCTTGAAACCCATTGTATGAGTATGATATCCATCGTTTACCGCCATTGGATCTTGGATTGTGTGAATCCAACCCTGACTACTAACTTGTCTCCGCCACACCCATGAACATTGGTAGTGAGGAGTTAGGTGATTTGGAGGAGGTTTTTGGTGAGGTGTGGTCCTAGTAGCACCACCATGACGTATGACTACACATTGTGTCAGAGCAGTATGCAGGCTCTTCCAGTGGGATGACACATTTGGCCTCATATGTAGGAGATTGTCAGAGACCTTATGCAGAGTAAGAGATATCCCTACACTGATCGTCGTCATTGGGAAATTCTTCCTTGATAGGTGAGCCCCCTATCACCTCCACTTATACCACTTTGGAGGTTGTTCCTCCTCAAATGTTTCACGACCGGGAGCAGAAGAAGAGGTTTGAGTCATTGAGAAAAGATGAGAAAAAACTCACTAGACTGAGAGATGTCGACCCCACAGCCACCATCTTTCTCAGGATCCAAAATAAGGTCGACCTCTACTTGGAAATGATCAGCCTCTACATCCTTTCATACTTAGACTTTGACGTGTATGGTAGACTCGATTGTGACTTCTATGCTAAACTCGATATTCTAAAGGACGTGTGCGATGACTTTTCTCATTTCCTCCTATTGAATTGAACCTAGGTGGCCACTAAGGACCAATTGAATGGTTGGTTTTCATTCTCTTCCAAGAACTATGTAGAGATATCCAGGGGGCGGCTAAAGGTAGGATACAACAACTTCAAACAAATCAAGCTTGGAAGATGCTGACTAGAGTAGAGCATTTCAATCCTACCACAACAAAGTCTTTGCACATCTGCAACTTGATGCTTTGGTATGTTCATTGGGTAATTGTAAACTATGTCTTGTCCAAGAAGGACAATCATGGGGCAATCAACATGGTTGATCTCTACATCTTGTGGTGTGCATTGATCATAAGGAAGTTGAACATTGCAAATTCGTGATTCACCACTTATATAACTCAATCAAAAGACAACGCAACTACATGCCAATGGCAGGCCTGGTTACATTTTTAGCGCCACCCAAAGGGCTCACAAATTCCCATTTCTCCTACATGAGACATGTGGTCAGGCATTCCAAGGTAGATTTGAACTGCCTTGTTCATTTTGGGGTGATCAAGACATGTGTCCTTGCCTATGTATTTACCTTTGGTCAAGAGAGGCACAAGATTTGACTTCCAATACACATAGATTTTGCATGTCAGGGGTTTCTCATCATCGCCTTGGTTTAGATTGTGATGGCAACCTACATTAGGCATGTTGCACTATAGGTGCCTCTTCTTTGACGCCATAGATGCAGAAAGCACAATACCATGCTGGGGTAACCTTCCACGACATTCCACATCAAGAAGTACATCATGCTAAGGTGCCATCTTCTTCCCATCAATAGCCTCCTTCGCTGGTGCAACATCCTTAGAACATTGACATGGTGAATCTTTACGAGATTTTAACAAGAATACAACATAACCTCACAAGCTTCTAGGATGATAATGGGTGTCATTTTGATGACTCTGAATAGAGGTTTGATGTAGTAGAGTGGGATGTACAGTACCTCAGACAGAGGTTCAACACAGTCTTCATGTAACTGCCACCACTGACCACCCAAAAGCAGTAGGCGCCCAGGACTTTGCATGCCACCTCGTTTAATCATTTCAACGTGAAACACATACGGAATCCAACTTTGAGTTATCACCAAGAATCGATGAGGAACTCTATAGCATGGTCAAACAACAATGATTACTATCAGTATTTGTATTCCCTACCATCAAAAGTTTGATATTTGCTTAAGGATGAGCAAAAAATTTAATCTTGGTGTGGCATGGTGTTCCACCCTTTATCTCTTTCAATTTTTTGTTCCCTTCAATCTTTGTTTTATGCGTGCATGATTATCTTCCATATATATTGCACCTAGAGTGAATTTTTCAACTTAGTATGACCTTTGTTTTGAAATTCTTAACCTTTTTATTTAGGCTATTGCACAACTACAATAGTTAAATTCTTATCTTTATGCCTAAGCGCCCATTTTTCATCTTAAACTTCTTGATCTCTTACTTGACTAGATCATTGATTCCTTCCTTTAGTTTGACAATCAATTTAAGGTTATGTACATTTTTCATAGTTTAAAATGTTATTCCCTTGATCTATGTTGTGCATGACAAACCCATGATTTTAGATTGTTGGAAGGAGCTAGAGTTTGATCAAAACTTCCAACCGCATTTTTCACAAACCCAACATTACTCTAAGAATCCTTGAATCATGATTACTATTTTTCACGCATGTATCAATGTGCAATAATGTGTTTTGAGCTATAATAAAGTTGGAGTATTTTCCTTTGACAGTTGTCGCTCTCTCCCACCTTAGATTGAGTCAAAAAGAAGAAAATAAAAAATATGCAAAAGGGGCTTAGCAGTCCAAAAATCCCAAAATATTCAAAATAGTTTTCACCCAGACTTGTAAATTAGAATGCAGAGAACAAAAGCCTAAGTCTGAATGATTACAAGAGCATTTGTTTTCTCTTTTAGGATGGTGAGGATGGTGGCCCGTGGTTGTATGATTGTTCTAATTTATCTAGATATGTCCTGCATAGTAGTGTCACCCCAAAAGCATGATAAAGAGTCCTTAGGAACCCCTAGAGACCTATGAGATCATCCCAGAAGCAGGGTTGGTTCGAGCATAGTATGAGGAGTTTATATCATAATTTTAGGCCAACTGGCCCAAACGATAGGGACTCTTGCTCATTACATGGACCAACTTGATGCAGATTGGGATCCGTAGAAGTCATTAGAGTATTTTTCTTTTATTTCTTATTAGGACCCAAATAAGTGGGAGGTGTGTTGCTCCTGACTGGTTTACATGAATACATGATGACAATCCATTACTTCCCCTCATCGTCTACCTGGTTACTTTTGTCACAATGATTTTATGCTCAAATTTTATGGTTCAAACCCCCATGAGTATTGACAGGTTGCTATAAATTCTCTTAAATATGCCTAGATGTTTTGATCTTACTCAATCAGGGCTTTGTTCGAATGGTGGGGGTTTTCTCTAAGACAACATGGATCAGGATAGTTGTTTCTTTCAATTATTTCTCTCAGCATTAGCATTTATTTCCAAGCTTAATTTAGATGTTATCTTTTTGTTCTTTGAGCACAATATTGCTTCAGGACAAGCAAAGTTTAAGCTTGGTGTGGTTGATAACACCCAAATATTGGTGTTTATGCTAAGTTTTTATCAATAAATTCATGTAGTTATAGCCTTAATATTCTCCAACATAACTCTTGATACATATATTTTTGTAATTTATAAACATTTTAAGATATAGTGCTCAACTAGCTAATTTTGGGACTTGCGGGCACTGATCTTAAGAAAATATCAATTCTATAATTCATCCAAATGTACTTGACCACATTCCCATGAATTTGGTCAAATTCATCCCCCATTTTTGTCGCAAAACACATCGAGACTCCATCGACTCTTTTACTTTGAAAGATAGTTGAAAGACCATCTTTCAATCATGCTTCAGATGGAACCAACCAAAGGATGCTCATGAAGGTGCCTTATGATGGACCCTTCTTCCGATGGATCGTTTATCAATGGTTCATATCGAAGGCCACAAATGAAGGTCACCAACCAAGTTAAAGGAGATCTTTCATGACCACCTTTAAAGGATTAAGTTTGATCAAATTCAACCTAATTTGGTCAAATTCATTTCCTTCCTCCGCCAACCTTTTTCCTTAGAAAGACAAGTGGAGATCCGCATTCCGAAGGCTTCCTTCAGATGGTCCACCTTATGAAGGCTTGTTCTGAAGGCTCATCTTCTGCTGATGCCTTCCAAAAGTCCCATCTGATGGCACATCTTCTAATCCTTCATTTTTCAATGGTGTCCCATGAAGATGTTCCTTCCGATGGTCAATTCTAATCCATTCCTATAAACTGAAGGAATGAATTTGAATGCATTCACCCAAATTTAGACAAATTCATTTACAGTCACATATACACTCCGCCTACACCTATAAATACCCACCCCTTCCTTCCTAGCAAAGGAATCTAGAGGTTATGAACTTCAGTTATGCACACTTGTGTAGTTCCACCCTTTGGTTCCCAGAGCTTCATCCTAGATCTCCAAGGCCCAAGAGGTCCATTGAAGCTCATCCTACACTCATTCCTTTGTTTTTCCTCCATCTACCCTCATTTTCCATCACCTTCAACCTCCATAAGCCACTTTCCATCCATTTCTATAATCAATCAACCATATCACTACCATTTCCAACAATTTCCAGCTCCATACACCCATCCAAGTTGTTGTTGGGGTAGAATCAAGGAGAAAGGAGGTCAAGGATTAAAAAATATCAAGGAGGACGACCCTAAGGATGATATATAGCCCACCTAGAGTCTAAGGAGAAAGAGACATATCTCATCCATGGGCTAAATCCCTTCTTCTACTATTCTCCTTTGTTTCAGTACAATTGATATTTTCCCATCTTTTTTTGGTGCCAACTATGCTTGTCCATGGCTAGTTGAGCTCCTTATGGGCAATGTAGCCCATTTTTTGTATGTTTGAGCACTTTAACCTTAATAAAGTAGTATTCTTCTATATCTTGCATGTTTGATTCTCGATCTTCTCTTTTTGGTTTTGATTGATGGTTTGGATGATCTATTTCTTGCTTGAACCTCCATTTCTACCAAGATTGCGAGATTTTTGTAGAAATAGATAGAGGAGGTAGATCAAAATCTAAGAGGAGGACATCCAAAGGAGGATTTTTCCAGAACACAAGTCGGACAGATCAAACTCTGGACTATGAATTTGACAACATCTAGTTGAATTTGACCGAATTCATTTGGACCACATTCATAGTCCTTACATAGGTTCTCTTCTATTCCTAACATCTTTGGATATTTTGGGATTGAGATGGTATCCAAAATGTTTAGAGGTGTTGGTCTATTATCCTTATAGAGGCTTTAGACTATTGATGGGGTTTTAGTCACACTGCATGAGAGTGAGTGGGATGGCCCCCACAGGAGTAGATACCATTATTCATGTTATGTTTGAATGTCAATTATTTGCTAGGGTGTTTGTGGATCGTATGTTTCCAAGAATGGGTGCATATACTACCTAACGTGTGGTTACCTAGCCAGGAACTCCTTCTCTTGATTAGTAGGATTTGAAGGTCTCAATTTTCTTTTCTTTACTTTGTTTTGTTTTGTTTTGTTTTGTATCATTTTGCTAAACTCGTTCTAGTTCCTTGCATATATCGACTCCTAGTTTCAATTAATTGACTAAGAATACAATCTTAGTTGTCTGAAAATTCCCCATGTCCCTATGTTCGACCCTATATTGAGTTTTAGGGGTCTTTGAAGTTTTAGGTTATAAATTTAAAGTTTAGTCCCTCTTTGGGATCACACCTCCACTTTTGGGAGTAGTATCTCAGAACCGATTATTGGTGGGGGCGGGGCATGGGTTGGGGTGGAAGGGGGAGGAAGAAGAAGAGAGGAACAAGAAGCAGAACAAAAGTGGTAGTGTAGGGAGAGAGAGAGGTTGGAGCTTCTCTCTTAAAACCATGAGATATAGATGGATAATCTAATACCTGTTGGGTTTTGTGGAGAAAGTATGCATGGTAGAAGTAAGAAATTTTTTTTCCACGCAACCTGAAATAGGATCTTGTCGACAAAAACATATTTAGAAAGAGTGTTTGTGGGATATATCTTATCACGGAGAAAGTCCGGCGATGTCCTGATGCACGATGGTGTGTAACGTTGCTGGCCTACATGGATGAAACTTCTCTCCCGTTCACTGAGTGTGTCGTAGGAAGATCTGGAGGTGATCCTTTCGTGTGGTGATGTATGCCGCTCATAGCGCGTATGGATGGTCATTGACGTCCTCCGAATGCAGGTGTCTCAGCGTCTGTGTCTCTACTTCATCCACACGGATGGATTGGAACTCCATGTAACGCTTCCTACGCCGGTGGGAAGGAGTCGTCTTTGTGTGGCGATGTGCTAGTGTCACAATGCTCTCCTTTCTCTCCTAAGGATGGTAACGGCAAGGGTTTACATATGTGAGCGTAAACTAAAAAGCCTCTCTTAATATATTATAAAGATATCGGTCATCAAGTCCCTTTAAATAGGAGACGAAAGGAGGCAGGGTTTCCTAAACCCATTGGCAAACAGAAAGGTTGCGTTAATTAAAATTCTCATGGATTAATTAGAATATTCTAGAATTAATTAATTAACCAAATAATCATATTAATTGATTAATTAATATCTAATTCTATGCAATTATACATGATGGCTCTATGGGCATATTTACCAACAGACTCCCACTTGCACTTAGAGCCAGTCACTCTAATTAATTGGCTCAAACATTCCAATATTATTCTAGTGGATTACATAAACATTTTAGTAATCAATGTGATTTAGAGAAATTCCAATCAAATCCAGAATTATACTCCTATTCCAACACATCCTATGTGTGTGATCTGGTAGGCTCCAAATTACATTGGCAGTGATTTCCATAATCATATTATGATTTCATAAGAAATGATTGGCATCTAGCAAGACTTTATTGTCACCCAAGTAATTGGAGAAGTTGGAGAACAACTTAACCTATCATTCATGATTGGTGTTACAGTGATTGTATAGTTCCTTTGTCGCTGATATCCAGATTGAACTCGAGTCATGGAACTGTTATCCTTTTCAACATTCAATCCATGTTCCTTGAACTAGAGTAGACTGTCTGAGATATATGTAAGCTCAATATCACATATTGACTCAAATTAGCATGGCCATACATTTCTCAGTCTTTCTTATCAAGTGGCCAGAATATCAAACTCCCGTAGAAAGGACAAATTCCATCTACATCACTCACAGTCATCCCCATGTGTCACAGTGCACCCAAGAACCATCTTTATAGAAATCCTTATTCAAGACCATGGTGGATGATATCAAAGTACACTAAACGACATGTGATAAGTGTAGTAACTTCAGGTCTAAGAACCACAATCACCACCATCATTATGAGATGTGACTCTAACTACCAATCATGGTATCCATGTGTCACTCTCAAGGTGGGTCCATCCAATACACTGTTCTCCAACAAGTATCTATGTATTTGGTTTGATATTTCCATATCATGGATAATGAGAGTCTTCCATCAACCAACATACATTATAATCATATGTGTTATTGATGTCTATGGATATTTCCACAATAACAACCAATAAGGGACAAAAAAAGAATACATACTCTTAGCATACATATGATCTCACTGTTCAGGTCATCAACCTGAATACATATGTCACTGAGTATACTATTTTGTAGACATCTATAAGTTTTATGGTCATCTCACAATATAAAATACAAACATATAGATTGGGAACTTTCCTTTATTGATACGATCAATGTAGTATTACAAATCGTTTACACAGTATCCCATTACAATCATCAAATGATAGTCTCTATGGGCATACATACCGACAGATTTCCACTTGAACTTATACCCAATCACTCATGAATCTCAATCTAAGTGATCGAACATGTCTGTCATGTTTCTACTATGAAAGTGCTTTTGTGAGCGGGTCAGCCACATTGCTTTCTATAGGTACTATGCAAATATTCACATCTCCTCATTGTACGATCTCTCGTATGAGATGGAACCGCCGTAGAATATGTTTGGAACATTGGTGTGATATTGGTTCTTTAGCCTGTGCAATTGCTTTGTTGTTGTCACAAAACAACTCAATTGCATCACTAGCACTTAGAACCACTCCAAGTTCAGAAATGAACTTCTTGATCCACACAGCTTCCTTTGCAGCATTAGATGTGGCAATATATTCTTTCTCTGTTGTAGAATCTGCAACTGTCCCTTACTTGAAACTCTTCCAGCTCACATCTCTTTTGTTCAGGAAAAAACACAAATCCAGATTGTGATCTATAGTCATCTTTGTCAGTTTGGAAGCTAGCATTGGTGTAACCCTTTACCATGAGCTCTTCCTTACCACTGTATACCAAGAATTGATCCTTAGTCCTTCTCAAGTACTTTAGGATGTTCTTTATGGCTGTTCAGTGACATTCACCTAGATCTGACTGATACCGTCTCATCATGCTCAAAGCATACGACACATCAGGATGAGTATATAACATCGCGTACATTATAGATCCAATTGTTGATGCATATGGAATCTTACTCATGCGTGCTCATTCATCACATGAACTAAGACATTGGGCTTTAGAGATCGTAACCCCATTGGACATGGGCAAGTTACCTTTCTTAGAACCCTCCATGCTAAACCTCTTTAGCACCTTGTCAATGTATGTGCTCTGGCTTAGGCCTAGAAGCCTTCTAGATCTGTCTCTATAGATCTTGATTCCTAGTATATAGGATGCTTCGCCTAAATCCTTCATAGAGAAGGTATTCCCCAGCCAAGCTTTTACTGTCTGAAGAGTAGGGATGTCATTTCCCATCAATAGTATTTCCTCCACATACAATATGAGAAATATGATTGTGCTCCCACTAACCCTTTTGTAAACACAAGGTTCATCTTCATTTTGACTAAAGCCAAACTTTTTGACTACTTCATCAAAACATAGATTCTAGCTCCAAGATGCTTGTTTCAATCTAATGATTGATCTCTGCAGCTTACAGACTTTATTGGCTTCCTTTGGATTGATAAAACTGTCAGGTTGTGTCATATACACATCCTCAAGTAAATTCTCATTAAGGAATGTTGTTTTAACATCCATCTACCAAATCTCATAGTCATGATAAGATACAATGGCAAGCATGATCCTGATGGATTTAACCATGGCAACTGGTGAGAAGATCTCGTCATAATCAACACCTTGAATTTGACGAAATTCTTTTGCAACCAATCTACCTTTATAGGTTTGAACATTTTCATCCATGTCAGTCTTCTTCTTGAAGACCCACTTGCGCCCTATGGGTTTTATCCCTTCAAGTGGATCCAACAAGGTCCATACCTTGTTGGTGTACATGGATTCCATCTTAGATCTCATGTCTTCGAGCCATTTCTCAGATTCTGGTCCTTTAGTAGCTTCTATATAGGAAGTTGGTTCATCTGCTATGCTCAATTAATCATTGTCTTGAGTCATGAGAAATCTAAATCTCTCAGGCTCAAGTTGTGTCCTACTAGACCTATGAGATTCCTGTATTATATTTAGAACTTGAAATTCCATAATAGTTTGTGAGTCTTCATGTTCCTTATGTACCTCCTTGGGTTCTCTGCTTTCTTTTTTATCTTGAACTTCTTCGAGCTCTACATTCCTCCCATTGATTCCTTTGGAAATCAATTCCTTTTCAAGAAATATAATAGTCCTAGCAACAAACACTTTTTTGTTAGTTGGTGTGTAGAAGTAGTATCCCCGAGTTTCCTTGAGGTAATCCAACAAAATAGCATTTTTCAAATTTGGTTCCAAGCTTTTCAAGAAATTGTTTCCTAACATAAGCTTCACATCCCCAAATATTTAACATAGATAAATTGGGATGATTCTCATTCCATATCTCATATGGTGTCTTTTGAACCGATTTGGAAGGTACATGGTTAAGTGTAAACAATGCGATTTCAAGAACATATCCCCAGAACGATATTGGAAGTTCACCTGAACTCATCATTGATCGTACCATGTCTAATAATGTATGATTCCTTCTTTTTGACACACCATTATACTGTGGTGTACCAGGTGGAGTCCATTGTGATACAATACCATGGTCTCACAAAAGGTCCTCAAACTCTTGGTTTAAGTATTTGCCACCTTGATCTAAATGGAGTGATTTAATACTCTTACCAAGTTGCTTCTCTACTTCACTCATGAAAGTCTTGAACATTTCAAGAGTTTCTGACATGTGTTTCATAAGATATACATAAGCATACCTATTGAGGTCATCAGTGAAGGTAATGAAGTATTGATATCCTCCTCTAGCATTTGATCTAAAAGGTACACATACATCAATATGTATGAGCCCTACCAGATCACTAGCTCTCTCATTGTGTCTAGTGAAAGTAGTCTTGGTCATCTTGCCTAATAAGCAAGCCTCACATGTCTCTAATGATTCAAAATCAAAAGAGTCTGGATAACCATCCTTATGGAGTCTAGATATGTCTTTCTTGTTTATGTGCCCAAGACGACAATGCCATAAGTATGTTTTATTTGAGTTGTCAATTTTTAGCCTTTTATTATTTACGTTGTATATGCTAGTCTCAAGTTTTAACAAGTAGATACCATAAGACATAGGGGAATTGCCATAAAAGATCTCATCTTTAGAAATAGAAATCATTCCATTCTTAATGTGAAATTCAAATCCACTCTTGTCCATACAAGATATCGAAATAATATTTATATTAATGGCAGGTACATAATAGCAATTCTCTAATTCTATTACAAGGCACGTAGGCAAAGATAAACTAATAACTCCAACTATGGTGGTAGCATCTCTGGCTCCATTAGCGACCCACAGCTTGACTTGTCCCTTTCGTAAAGGCTTACTTCTAATCAGATCATGTATTTTTGAACATATGTGAGATCCACATCCGCTATCCAGTACCCATGATGAAGAAATATTTAAGTTTATCTCCATAATTTATATACCTAAAGTGGAGATCTCTATCCTCTGCTTCTTCTTCCTCAGTTCCTCCAGGTATAGATGATAGTTTCTTTTCCAATGTCCAGCCTGGTGACAACGGTGACAACTGCCTTTTTTGGAGATCCCACCTTTAGCTTTGAGCACGGATGACTTTGGCTTCTGTCAGGCTTTAGAACCTTTCTTATCCTTGCCTTTACCTTTTGACTTTCCCTTTGTCTTGTTGATCATCATCACAGACTTGGGCTTGTCTTTCTTCATCTGTACTTCAGCTGTCCTCAACATGCCCAACAATTCTGACAACAGTTTGTTAAGATTGTTCATGTTGCAGTCCATGACAAAATGACTATATGATTCAGGAAACGATTGCAGAATCACGTCAGTGGCTAACTCTTGACCTAAGGGAAATCTCAGCTTGGATAGGCCTTCCACGTACCCAATCAAAGTGAGTATACGAGTGCCAACTGAGTCTTCCTCTTTCACCTTACTTCTGAACAAAGCCTTGGAGACATCATATCTCTCCTGTCTTGCTTGATGTCGATACATGTTTTTGAGATGTGTTACCATCTCCATGACATTCATGTTCTCATGTTACTCTTGCAACTCATAGTTCATTGAGCACAACATAAGGCACTTGACATCCACGACATCATCAAGGTGCTTCTTGTAAGCATCCTTTTCAGCCTTGGGTGCATTTGAGGCGGGTTCCGCTACCTCTGGTGTTTCAAGGACATAGAGCTTACACTCATGTGTGAGAATAATTCTCAGCTTCCTAAACCAGTTTTGAAAGTTGATTCCAATAATTTTGTCCATCTCAAGGACCAGTCGCAACGATAAAGGGTGAGCGTTGTTTGCCATTTGATTGCATATGCAACTCTTGGATAGATGATCATGCACAACTCCTTGCCATGATGCATATGTATGCCTCTAGGTACTTGTACCTATCAAGGTTCCCTAGTTAAGTCCAACCCATAAGCCAACACGATGAGTGTGCACCCTGCGCAGGAAGACCCACACACCCACCATCACACTTCCACGAGATAGATAGTGTACCACACAGAGGCGTGCCCACACATTGTCGATCAAGCTTTTCATGTGTGTTACTTTATGGAAGACAACTAAAACTTAATATTATTAATTAAGGGGTTTTATTAATACATATACATATCCAAACACCACATACTTATAGTATGTATCATATACTACTATATCCACAACTACAAACGATAGACATGCAATCACAAACACAAATACATCGGTTATGGCCATACTATTGTAATCCTTTGGAGCAACAATAGATTACGGTCCACCTAAGGTCTTATGCATCTCATGCAACAACACATGTGAATCAACTATAAGGATCTACATTACAATGAACAACTTCATGGATGCACTTTGAGGTTGGAACTTTAAGTTACTTCTTGGAATTGGATCTTCAAGTTGCTTCTTAAAATTGGATCTTCATGGTGCTTCTCCATAGATGCTCCTTGGAGTTGGGTCTTCAAGTGACCTCCTTACACCAAGTTTACAAAGACTAAAACTAATCCTATCTCTATTACATCACATGAGTACAAATATAAAGAGAAAGAATTAATTACACTTTGAAATAAGAGATGAGATGAGGCTCAACATGCAAGCCGAATACTTTATACAAAAGATCAACGTACAACCATTATACATTCATAGCATTCTCAAACAAACATGTTCATAAGATTCACAACCACATTCATTCATAACATTCACAAAAGGAGATTCTAGGCCATAACTGTGCATGCATTCACCACATAAAATAGATTTTTAAGGCGACGTGTATGGTATCATAAGTATATCTATTTATATGTATATACATATTAAAATTACAGTCCTTTTAATGTGGAACATTCTCCCATTAAATAAATTTTTGACTCCCGCACAGACTATGTGGGGTACATAGGGACAACGCCCTTGTGCGGGGTCAACGGGAGGCCGCCCCTGAAAGGTCTATGGAATTTTACTTCTGTGCACTTAGGAAAATCAATATTTTTCATAGTCGACCCGTCCGAAATGTCAAAAATAGAAGCATGTGGCGGATGTGGAATTAGGTTTAGATTTGCACATTAGTAGTTTTAATTTGCATTGTATGCAACATTCAAAATAGCATATCATGATTCGATCATATCAAAACAAATCTATATATGCCATAGATCAACGATACTCTGATACCATTGTTGGGTTTTATGGAGAAAACATGAACGACGGAAGCAAACAAAAAATCTACGCAACCCGAAATAGGATCTCATCGATAACAACATATTTAGAAAGGTAATGGCTTAAGTATAGGAAGCCTAATTACCCAATATAGAGATAATTAATAACATAGGATACCATCAATACTTTCAAACTTGACCTAGAATATAACATCTTAATGTGGTGAAAATCGTTCTAGGGACCTCACTAGAACTAAATAGTTTGAGTTGTGTTATCCCACATCAAATGATTTTACCCACAATATATATATTTACGTTGATTATTCGAGGTGTCATATTGGTAGAAATTGCACAAGTGATACTAGTTTCTTCCTAGTATGTTGTGTATTTTCTTGGTAGTTTCGGATCAAAGTAAAGTGTCTCTTTCAATGAATGGAGTTGACTACATAATTGTTGTGGGTTGTTGTGACCAAGTACATATGAAGCAAATGATAAATGATATTGATATATCTTTGGTGTTAATCCTATATTTTGTGATAATACAAGTGAGATTGATCTTTCCTAAAATCCTATATTTCATAATGGACTTAAGAATATAAATGCCACTATCATTTTCTTCACAATCACTTTGCTAAAAAGGACATCTATATCACACATGTAGACAACAAATATCCACTTGTGTCTATACATAAAAAATCAACCTAGGGAGAAAATAAACTTTATTTGATAATACTTATCTTTCTTTAGTTAGTTTTATTTTGATGTGTGCCTCCTCTTTTATCAGCCACTGACGGTTTTGGTTTAAACCTTATGGTTCATGTTTGTAAAGACTATGATGGTTGATTTCTTCAACCACAGATTCCTAAGATCAGTGAAGACAGTTTAATGACATCAATTTTGAGTGTCAGACTGCTCAACTAAATACTTGTTTCATGAGGCGGAGATGTTTTAATAATGACATATTAATTGATATGATTTAACTATATTGAAACTAAAGGAAGTTGGTAACTCCATTAAACGTGTACCAAAACGTGTTGACATGGCAGACAAGAACAAAGCACTCGGGTCCGGTACAGTCCCAACTCTAATATACGGCAATAAATGTAAGGCATGTGTGTGGGTTGAAAGTACTTGTGTGGCGCGTGATGGCTACTGTTTGGGTTTTGTGCACGATCGAGAAGATGGTGATGGTTGTAGAATGCAACAGTTGTTGGAGATGAATTAAAGATGGTGGGTATTCATTATCGAATCGAGAACAGGTTGGTACAATTAATCGATGTCTGCCTTCCCCTTGCGTGCGTCGCGTCCTTTTTCATTCCTTTTGGCGTACAGTTCCGGGGCCCCTTTCTCCTTTCCTTTAGATCTCCGGTAAAATCGTTGTTGTTGCACATGCAAAGGCACCACGACTCCAGTCCCATTCCCGACCCGTCGTTTTTGTAGAAGGGAAATGCTATGGGTAACAGAAACTAGATTAGAAATGAGACCCGTTTTATAATCTTGCATGTATAATAATAAAAATGGACGAAGAAAATTTTGTTGTTATGTATGCAAAATGACAAAACGAGTCTCATTTCTGATATAGCTTTTAGTCTTTATAGCAAAACTCTTTTTAGAAAGGAAGGAGTAAGACAAACGGAATTCCTGATGGATGACCTATGATTCACCATGTAGATATGAGCGCCTTTCGGCTACTCGTAGTACTACTACTACCAAACAAACAACCACGGCGAGCTAGTTGGATTTGTGAATTGTGACGTCGAGGGCGACGAACATACAGAAAGGAGACGTACAATTAATGCAAGTGGTTGCACGAGCATCCAAAGAAAGAAGTTTAAGTACAGGACGGGAATCTGGAGAAGTGGAAGTGTGTTGTAATCGTCCGTCATTCTCCTCCAACACATGCTTACATATCCCTCTACAGCCACCTTCTTCATGTCCTTCACAGCTGGCGGAGAATCGGGAGGAGGAAAAGAAGTATTATACGTAGCTGATAAGGACATGTATTGGATTACTTTTGGTCCAGATAACAACAATTCCATCAAATGCGCTCATCTGCAAAAAAAAAAAAATGCGCTCATATTTTTCTGTATCCGGAAATTAGGGTCTATTAACTCAGACTGCATATAGAGGCTGCGCAAAAAAAAAAATCAATGTTTTTAATTTCCTTATATTTGCTTCCGCACACTTCAAATGATGATTTGAAAAGTCCGAGAGAAAAAAAGACCAATTTAGCACGCTCCTATAAAAAAAATTCTGATATAATACTCTTTAAAAAATTGTTTTTGAAATAGCACGCTTCGTTAAAAAAACGCCACAAACCAATACGACAGATAGCATTGTTTGAATTTTCATTTAGAAAAAAAAAAGCAGAATGGAAAAAGGCCACATTGTATGCCACTTTTAAATAGAGTTGTCAAGTGAAAAGCGTCACATAATATGGAATTTTTGAATTTTTATTTAAAATAAAAACGTTAAATGTAATGACATTGCTAACACGAAATTAAAAAAAAAGTCACTTTAATTGCCATATTCCACACGAAATGTGCTATTTTAGAAAATTATATGTAAGGAATGTTGTATTGATAACTTTTTTTGTGATAATGTGTTATATTGGTTTTTTTTCCAAAATTAAATCTTTTCCAGGTAAAATGAACTGTGTAACGTCTCCGGATTCTGCCGTCTCGAGACTTAGAAGGCTCGAGAAGACAAACCCAAAAACGTTAACTAATCGTTTCAGAGAGCGATGCGGAAGCATAATACACATACATGAACATACAACCATAATATTTCTCAACAATAACATGTATATTTACAACATGAATTATTACAGTTTGGATTACATTTACATATTGAAAAATAGAAAATTACACAGTCTAAACATGTATGCTAACCAGGATCCTAGATAATAGGTAAACCTGGACAACTGCTCACTCCCATCTTTTCCACCCATGCTATCTCTGAACCTAAAACATACGTGAAACAACAAATCAACACACAAGGTGTTGTGTATGTGGGTAGAAAGATACATATTAATATGCTTACATAATTAAAATAACTTGAGAAAGAAAGAGTAAAGAAAACATTGTTTAAAGCGATAATCAGGTAAACACATATTTTTAGATGTCTTTTGATGCGTTTGTACTACTAAGCATTGTCGTACTTCATTTTTTCCTGCCCCTTGGGTTATGGGGACCGAGTGCCGACCTTATATTTAGAGGGGAGAGAGAGATGTCACACTTCATTTTTCTCCACCCCTTGGGCTCTGGGGACCGAGTGCCGACCTTATATTTAGAGAAAGAGCGAAAGGATTCAGAGAGAGAGAGAGCATATATCCACTTAGTAGCTACAAACCAACTATATTCTTTGTTGTTCTTATCGACATGGCGAAGATACTATAGTCATAGTACATCCAAGCAATATTCTAAAATAAAGACAAGCAATACATCATAGCTATTGCACACAAGAAAACTAGTCATATACTTAGATAAAACCCACATACATGAGTTCAGAGATTATTTTTAATCATTCTTTCCCATCTAGATATCCGATCATCACCTGATTAATGATAATAATCATTAATATGATTTTCACCATTATTAATGATATTTAGGTCCAAATTAGGATTTATCAAAATTTAGGCTCATGCTGATCCTAATTGGTCTCTGATATATTTTTACTGATCTAGAGATCATTATTTAGGTCTGGTTCGATTTTCACATTTTTCTGACGATTAGTCTATTTTCTAAAATTAAAATGGGATTGAAAGCATCTAAATAGTCTTTATTAGAAAAAGACCTATTATTTAGATATATTACTCATATTAGAGTCTAAATATGGATGTATATTATCATTAGGGTTCTAGGATAATTTTATGAGAATTAATCTCAATTGGATATTATTTATTTCATTCAATAAACGATTAAAAGGAGCATTAAAAACTAAATTAAATATCACCAACAAATATGTCTCAAAAGTTTGTTCTAGAGGTTTCATAAGAAAGAGGGCATTTTTCCGAGTCTAGGGATATTTTTGGGAAATTATTTGGACATGAGAGCTATTTATAAGGCATTTTGTAAGATTTAGATAAATTCTAAGATTTTAGAAGGCATTTACCTTGGCGGGTCCCACTGCCTAAGGTGGTAGGCTATGATTTGCCCACGTTGGCTAACCCAGCTCCTCTAGTCACACCCAGCTGTTTTCGAGTCATCGACGGTTTGGTTCAGCTAACTAGGTAACCCTAGCAACCCGGTCTAGCAAACATTAGCTCCTCCAGCCACGCGAGTCTTCGTCTCTCTGTTCCAGCGTATGAGAGTGTCGCCGCCTCTATGATTGAGTCTGGTGACCGCTGATAGGCTTCCATGCCCTCACGTTGGATGAAATGAGGCGAAGAGCTTCTTGCTTCCAATCCTCATCTCGAGCTTCAGGCCCTACGCGATCGTCTTCCCAACAGGGATGATCCCAAGTCGCCAGCACTTCCACTTGGTCCCAGCAGTCTTCTTCCTCCATTTCCATCTGAATCTGGTACCTTTAGACTCCCATCTCTCCTCTGCAATGTTTTGGGCCCTTGGTCACCCGCCGATTTGGTAATGGCACTGAATTGGTAAGGCGATCAACTTGCTGACCCCCAATTGCCGCCGTTGTGAAGTCGGGGTCTGGTGTGATGATGTTAGGGCAACTGACCTCCAACCTGTGATCTGTATACCACTGCACGACCTTCGATCATCCGTTCTCCAGAGCAGAGTGATGCTTGTGCTACTTGTCCGGTGAGGACTCCAAGCTTGGTCCTACCTCGGCTCCCTGTGATGGGTTCTTCTCCTTGCATCCGTAGCTGCTCCCTGGAGGTCTTGTAGTTTCTCAGCTATAAGCAGCAATGGAAACAATGGCCACGAGGGAGAGGAGAGTTGTAGGCTGGTTTCACTCTCATCCATTCTAGATCATTGAACCTTCTGCAGGTGATCTCTTGGTTGCTGGAGCGAGGAGGAGGAGGGTGGGATTGGACTCCCTCATCTTGTCCATATTTGTAGGCTAGAAGTTGTTAGATAGATTTGAACTTGGAGGACGGATGATGGCTACCTGTTGTTCTTGGTTACGATCCCTTTATTTCAAAGGCATGGCAGTGGGAACTTGGTCTTCAAGTGAACTACCATCTCCGTGAGAAACGGGGGTAGGGGATAACAAATCGACCGCTAGATCATGCCTATGGTCTTAAGGCTTAACATATGTGAATGAATAAGTCTACTTAGACATAAACGACCACGTAGCAAGACAATATCATTGGTTGTGTCACCCATATCTTGTCATACATCAAACATTATAGCAACCTAGGTTCAGAATCACCACACAGATTATTGTCTTATTTATTTGAAACCTCAAAAGAATATGTAGGAAACAACTTTGAACCTAAGATTTTGAGCCAAAATTCTTCATAGTGTAATTCACCTTACATATAAATTTGGTACCCAAGCTCCATTATATGACCCTTCAAATTAGTTAGTCCAAAGGGTATGTATCTAAAGATATTCAACTTAAATATCCATGAATTGACCTCTAACCTCATCAATACAAGCTCAAATTGCTTAATTTGACCATATACATATCATGATACGCAAATAAACCATTTTTCTCCATGTTTGTCTTTAACTAGTAATTTGGGTATTGAACTCATAAAATTAGGGTCGTCACAAACTGCGTCTGTTTTACTTGTTATGTTGCAGCTCTTACCAAATTTTGGCTCTCACACTTTGACTCGCTGACCAGTTTACCCTGTTGAAGCAATCAAAATCCAGTTTCTGAACTCATCTCAACGAAACGATCAACCATGTTAAACCGTTTCCCTTACGTTCCTATTTCCCGTGTTACCGACTACGGGCACGTTTGGTTTGTCAGATTTTTAGAAATCCAGTATTTTGTCCATCCCGCATTATTAAAATGCAGCATTGTCAAAATCCCGCAAAATAAAATTTTATGTTTGGTTTGCTGGATTTTGTAAGTGCGGGATTTATTTTTTTTCGTGTCCACGACGTTCGCCATGTTAGATTTTGGCGTCCGGGAGAATTTTGATGGAGACCAAAATGCGGGATTCCTATTATGTCTGAAAATCCCGGGATTAGCCTCAGTTCTCCAATCCTGCAAACCAAACGTAAAATTTGTTAAACTGGAGTCCAAAATACAATCCAATACAGTAAAATCCAAGTAACCAAACATGCCCTACATCGAACCAAACATGCGGAAAACAAATGAGAATGGAGTGTTGGGAATTTTTTAACAGAATAAAACCATGCATTTTTATTCCGAATAATGGACATATTTACAAAACTCTACTCTGCTGATGTTTCTTCTTCGTGGTTCTTCTTCTTCGACATTGCTACAAAATACAGTTTGTTGCTCTATTTACCGCCGGAAAAGAATCGTACAGACTCTGCTCTTATGCCTCGAAGCTAAAGGTACCCCAGGCGGAAATAATCTTCTTGCCTTCCCTTCCTAGTAAGAAAATTTACAGGAGATGGGATTGTTTTTGTTTTGGGTGGAGTGTGGAGGGGAGAAAGAGAGGGGAACAATTACAAAAAGGAAGGGAAGGAATAATAAGGGAATCAATTATAGCAGATGGTAAAACCGATGGGTGGGCGATTTACATCTCTGAGGTCCAATTCAGGCTGCTGGGATGGGCGTGATCTCTCCAGTCGCTCCTCCTACCACTGCCCGGCGACCGTCCGGCGTCGAGATTGTCCTCTCAGCAACGCCAATCCGTCGGGGTTAACCCAGCACCCTCGCTTTATGCTTCTGCCGCGCATCCGCTCTCTCCCGTGCGTGTTGATTAATAAGTGCTTTACCAGACCGAAGAGGACGACGATTCCCATTCCCCTGCCGTCGCGAGTCCCCGGAGTAGCGGCCTGGAGTCCTTCTGCATCCGCTGGCTCTGCCACGCTGCGTGGCAGTTCCTGTCATCAGCTCCGCTACCGGCAGACAGTCTTCTCAGCAACTCCTCAAACACTTGCTCGTCACAAGGGATAGCGAGTGGCCCAGCGTGGTCGAACCCGTACTCTTCCTCGGCTTTGACCAACAGGTTCCTGAACAGCGGGTGGTTGAGGTGCGCCGCCCGGACCACGAACCGCCTGCAGCAGGTGGATCCGACCACGCACACAGCGACGTGCCCTGCGGGGACGTCGGCGGGGATGATAGGGACTCCTCCTCCTACTTTCGTGCTGTCGGCGGCACCGCAGGCCCTTGCTCTCCACTTGCGGAGCATCTGGCGGAGCCGCACGATGTGGCGGATGGTCCGGCCGCTGCATTTGCCCAAAGAGCCCATTTTGATTTCCCTTGGGCCCCTAGCTGCAGTGAAGAAATCGGTTGCGGCGCTGCGGAAGAGGAGACACTTGGAAGTGCGGTGGTAGTGGTAGTGGTGGTGATGGTGATGGTGGTCTCTGAGCTGATCCAGGCCTGCTGGAGCTTTCGGCTGTTTTCCGGCTCTGAGGTGGTTGATTGTTCCACCTCGGTGTTGCTATGTATCCTGATATAGTGCGCCTCCACCTCCAACGACCAGACCAAAGGACACGACACGACGGGTGACGGAAAAGGGTGTGTGGATTATAAGACTGGGTTGGCAACAGAGCACTTGCGCCGAAAGGTGACGACGACGATGATGATGATGCAGGACTGAAGGCGAGAGGAGAAGAAGGATTGAGGTCGCTCTGTGTGTCTTGTGAGGCGAACAACTAAAATTGGTTTGTGTGATGTTTGGGGGAGGTTGGCCCCTGGAGGCGAGGTGGTGGATTTATAGACGCCGGGTTCCGGAAATACCCCCAGTGAGATATGTGATGAGCGACGAGGTGGGTGGGTGTATAAGTGCGGGTGTGGCCATACCTATGCCCATACCCATCTAATTTAGCGGGTCTGGTTCCGGTTCTAGACCCGTATAATACAAAACCTAGACCCGTACCATACCCGTACCCGCAATAATAGCAGATATGCGATGCGGGTATGCGGGTAAGAGGTTCTATAAAACATCATATTGTTTATGTAAGAGAAAAGACTATGTTATATATATTTATCACAACAAGATATTATTATCATATAGTATATTAACATGTAATAGTTATATTAGACAATGATATATTCTATACAATAAAATTAATTGAATAATTGTTTACATATTTGTAGTCATGATCATAACATTTAATTTATGTAGAAAGTAATGTAGATTAGTAGACATTTTGATTTTAAGTTTACATATGATGTTCGTTATTGTAACTAGAATAGTTAATTCTTAGTTATATGACTAGTCTCAACCTTAGAGTAGGATATAATCTCAATAATTATATTAATTAGACTAGTAAAGTATGATATATATAACATATTATTTTAGTAGTTACTTATGTATAGAGGGTATATGGGTCTAGCGGGTCTGGGTCCAACCATACCCATTATTGAACCCGCTTATATGCGGGTCCAAGGGTATACGGGTCCATGGGTATGCGGGTATAAAAAATTAGACCCTTGACGGATTTTTTAAGAGTCTGGATTTGCGGGTCCGCAGGTCTACCCGTACCCATTTACAACCCTATGGGTGTGGGTGGATGGATCCATGACTGACCGACGGAGGCATGACCCGCTGTGTAAGTCAAGTCTGCTGGCTCGGAGCCGGTGGACGATGCTCGCATGAAGTGTGCGGTTCAAATGGGTAATTAGTTAGAAATTAACAAACTCCAATCAAATTCTATATATAGCTGTAGAGTAGAGTGGGGCAGGAAAAAAGTAGAAACTAGTAGTAGATAGCATGGTAAAGTCTGATCTGACCGTCAACCATAAATTAAATACACATAGTCCGAAGGTCTGAAAAATTCTCAGAGTTGATCGCTAATAAGGTCAGTTTTCGGCACTGACAACAAATGAGAAACCTATAACAAGCATTGCATCGTCAACTGAATACCAAGTGGAAGTGGGGGACAACGCCTCACAATAAGAGAAGTAGCTAGCGTTCGATAACTAAAAGTCGGCGCTTGATCGGCCGGCCACTTGAGAGGATTTTTTTTGGGGGGGGGGGGGGGGGGGGGGAGATGTTTCTATTAGTTGGTCACTTGATTTGTCAAAAATTCATCATGTATGTTTTTTTTATTCTCTTAATCTTTTTTTATAACAATACATATTCAATTTTATTTTGTACATGTAACAGGAAAAAAAATAATGCGTCTACTGTTGATGATAGGCATCGTGCAAAATACATATGCATACTCTTATAAAAGTACTATGCCCAGTTGACGTGGTTAACAAGTCAACCAAACTATGTCTAGGCCACATAAGATTGGTCAGCAAATTCTTTTAGATCAAATTTGACCACGCTACCAGTCCAATTATACCAAGATGGAGTCACTTGGTCAAGTTTGGTTTCGTCTGTTTGTCAAATATATGCTTTTTTCTTTTGCTCACTAGATTAAACCAGACCAAACTTGACATTACATGACATGTCATTTCCATGAAGGAAAAAAATAGTGGCAATTAACTTTTATATTTATTCTTTCTTTAAAATAAACATTTTAAAAATTCAAAAGAAAATAAAGAATGACATATGTTTAATGGTGCGAGGGAGAAAGGATCCGCAGTCCTATAATCTGCAAAGCAAGATTTTCAGTTGTTATATATATAAATATTGTCGGGTGTCCGAACAGATTTTTCGGACTCACAACCTACAATATACAATTATGCTTTACTAGTTGAGCTAACTATAAAGCCAAATGTTATGCGGAAACACTTTGCTACTTTTCATCCTTCGACGTGGGTGTGTCTAACATGACTAGAGTTTATTTTTCAAGAACAAAAAAAAATAGTATCCCTAGTGTAGTTGTATACCACTTTCAAGATAGTTACTCCGGTTTTTGTTTTTTTTTTTAATCCGATCCAACACATAACCATTTCCAAGTAGATTGTATCTTCGCTGGCAGTACTTTGAAGATTAGGCTATAAATAGTCGGGGATACATTGCACCACCATGTGACATGTTCCCTCAGCCCGGTTTACAGTTACCCACATGCTGGTCGGGCTAATCTTCCAAAGCTGTGCTTCCGTCCGAATTCAATCAATTTGAACAGCCATGGAAACTTCATACTTGCAAGATCAACTAGAAAAGCAGCGTCGGTGGTGGGACTGTGGTTGGTGGTCATCGTGAACCAACAGCTCCCAGCAGCCAACGGATTTGTTTCCTTTGAGGGTTAATTTGATTGGATATAATAAGGTGCAGTTGTGTGAGTTTGCAATATACAAATGTATACCGAACGCGCATTTTGTCATAGGACTACACTCTACCAAACAGGCCCTGATGGAAAGATTATTATCGGCAGACAGTTACCCGGTATTTGGTTTCACAGAACCCGAGGCATGTGAAAACCCATGGCCCATCTCCTCTATAGATTCATATAGCTCCACAGTTTTCTTTCACCTCTTTATTTTGGGGGTGAAAGAAATAAAGCAAACAAAGGTACAAAGCTTTGTACGGGTCGTATGATAGTGGCGTCGGGTCCGGGGCTGCAAAAGGGACGGGTTAGTTCACGGGTGATATTTGCGATGGGGGTTGGAGGGCGCGCGGTTACTGCTGGTGACACCGTGACGCGACGCTCGATACGACGAACCGAGTATATCTGTCGACTTCTGAGCCGTGATTAATTTAAGTTTAACCTTCTTCTGTTTGTGATTAATTTAAGTTTAACCTTCTTCTGTTTGTGATTAATTTAAGTTTTTTTTTAAGGTTTGTGATTAATTTAAGTTTAACCTTCTTCTGTTTGTCGATTACCGGCCGACCGCATTTTAATCACTTGGATAATAGCAAAATAGCAACATCCGGCCTTGTTGCGCGCATGCTCGATTGGCCGGTGGCGGTGGATTGTACTTTCGCCAACCGTGGATGCATGCTATTCATCCGTGTTACTGCAGCCTTTACAAAACTGTACCAGTCAACATTAGTGGTACACCAACCGCTAATTGCGTTTGATCTTATTTGGCTTAAGCATCACTACTCCTTGCTGTTCGCCTAGTCTTACGTGTGCAATGATTTTAAGATTATATCCAAATTATGATAACAGAGGTAAATAAACTCACGGACTATACCAAGAAAACCACACAATTCACGTCATCACGCATGGCAGTGTTGTTTCTCATTAGTAAAATCAAATTCGCATCAAGCCACAAAGTTCTATAAGAAGGCATATACATACCCAGTCCACTTAAGGGCCGTTGCAGACACTTTAGAGGCTCGGAACGAAGATAAAAAAATGAGCCATTTGTATATTCTTATTTAACAAATTTAAATAAACACAAGTTTAGTCCTAATTATCAAAATTGTCATATAGAATATGTTCTTACAAATCAAATTTAAAAAAATGTAAAAATTAAATATAGATATCTCCTTATCAAGTTTCACTCTTCATATAAAACGACTTCTTTGAGCCTTTTTAGATGCAAAATCTTGAATAACAGTGTCAACATCAATTTTTATCAACATATCCTTCTCAATGCATAACATTGTCAAACCGTTCAATCTTTCTTGAGACATTGATGATCTAAGGTAGTTTTTCAGCATCTTTAGCTTGGAAAAAGTCCTTTCTGCAGACGCTACTGTCACTGACATTGTCAACAAAATACGATAAAAAATTCAAATATGTGGGAAACAATCTGCATGTTTCACAATTTCAAGAACTTCAATAGCTGACTTCTTCTCTTCTGAAAAACTCACCTACAATACTTTCAACTCGGAAAAAAAAGTCATCTAAGTTTATGTCTGATGAACTTTCATGAGAAATAGTAGTATGAAGCTTAGTGCAACATGCCTTTAGGGTAGCATCATCCAATAATTTAAAAATCTCTGAGTTATATAGGAATCCAAAAGTATCTTCAAATATCTTCACTTTCTCAAATCTCTCCTTCAAAGAAGAGATTGCCATATTCACAACTACTAGAAAGTAATTTACTTGAAAAGACTATTTCTCTGATTGAATAATAGCATCATCATCATTATCATCAATTTTTCTTTTCCTAACAATGCAAAGCTTAACTTGAAAAGTTGATTCAACATTCATCTTAGAGGCAATCTCAGTAGCAACAACAATACTAGAAGCAAATCCTTCAACTTTGTATTTCTCAAGAAAAGACACCATACTTTCAATAACTTAACATCAGCATCAATGTAAATAGATTTGGATTCTAACTTCTTACTTACTGTATTAATAATATATAAAATATCACGCCAAATAAAAATACCCAACAAAAACTCGAAACTCTCGATCGAGTAAACCAGACTGTTTGCTTCACTTTGTGTCTTAGCATCATCACGAGACTTGGATAATTCCAATAGAGACAACCTGATTTGAGGAGCTTGAAATCTAATAGCTTTGACACTTTTAATATGATTCTTTCAACGAGTATTGGATAGTGATTTAACAGTCAAACCTGAGATATTATTAAGAAAATACTTCCACCTTTTTGAAGAACTTACAAATAATGTATATGTGTTGCATAATTCCAAAAAAAAAGAAACAGCCAAAACACAAGAATGAGCCATATCACTAATAGTGAGATTAAGACTATGACAAGCACAAGACATATATAACGCTCTGAGATTTACCTCGAGTAACCGCTTTTACACACCTTGGTATTTTCCCTTCATATTAGAATCGTTATCATAACTTTGACCTCTCACGTCCTCCACATTAAGATCAAGAGACTCAAGAGCATTTATAAGTTCAGTAAAAAGCCCCAATCCAGTCGTATCATCAACTTTTAAAAACTCTAAAAAGAAATCCACTATTTTTATTTTCTGACTAGACATGTTCACACATCGTACAATGAGAGTCATTTATTCTTGGTGGCTCACATCAGGATACAATCAAGAATTATGGAGAGATATTTAGCCCCTCTAATGATGTTCAATATAGAACTCTTAATATTTTTGGCTAAAAGAGATATCAACTCATTTTGAATTGAATGACAAAGATAATGATGGTGAATCTCATGATCCTAAATGCGTCAAACATGATCTTGCATTATCAAATCAAATTCTGCAAGCATTTCAATTATTCCCAAAAAGTTTACATTGCTATCTTGGAAAAGTTTTTCATTTGATCATCGAAAAGCCAAATTATATTTAGCAAGACACTTAACGACGTACACTATTCTTAATAAAATTTGTCTCCAATGCTCTTTCTCCTTTGAAATTTCTTTCTGTAATTCTTTATCAACAGTTTGCTCATTGCTAAATCTTACTTTTAATTCATGCCAAGTGCTCATATTAGTGAGATGCTCGATGCTCTTCTGCTCTTTGAGTCTCTCACTAACATGTTTCCAATCTTTAAACCCATTATGAGCTAGTGTACTTTTATTGTTCTCAGATTTGAACAGCTTACAACAAAAACAATAAATTTTATCAACATGTTTTGAGTAAACTAGCCACTTCCTATCACAAGTCTCTCCATTGCTCAATTTTTGAGAATAATAAGCATATGAGAAGTGCCTCTTATTGTCATCTAAAGGAAACACAATATTCACTAGTACATAACCGACCTTTAGTGTCAGTTATTTAAGGCCTTTAGTGTCAGTTTCTAAGCGACACCTATGTGGGCGATGCTAAAAGCCCAGCCGTTACGCGTCGGTTCAAAAACCGACGCCAAAACCCTTCGCGCGCCACCGAAAATGCGTCAGTAGGGCACTATAGGCGTCAGTTATTAGATAAGAAACCGACGCCATATACCTTCCCGCCACATAAGGGCGCCATCTTGGGCACTATCAGCGTCGGTTATTAGATAAGAAACTGACGTCATATAACTCCCAACACGGCCGTGCTGGCCAGCACAGCCGTGGTGTCTGGTCCGCTGCCACGACCGTGCACTCCCAACACGGCCGTGCTGGCCAGCACGACCGTGGTGTCTGGTCCGCTACCACGGTCGTGCTGTCTGGTCTGCTGCCACGGCCGTGCTGGCCAGCACGGCCATGGTGTTAAGGAAATAGATGTCGCTTACTATTAGAAATCGACACTGTAACGATGTGGCGTCGGTTTTATACAAATAACTGACACCTATTTTTTATTTTTTTTTCTATCAGTCTGCAGACCTGCTGTATGGCTGGTCGCAGGATGAGAAACCTGCAGTTCAGTTATGAACTGTAGGTTTTACGACATCCATTGATATCAGCCAACAACAGGCCACAAACCGCAAAATTAACAACAAAAATATTCACACATTTAGCAATGTAACATGCAGTTCCATTTGATTTTCACGCATTTAGAAACATTCATGTAGCTAGCAATATGTAGTTGCATTCATTTTCACATTCACACATGTAGAAACATTCATATAGAAACCAACAGTTTCATTTATTTTCACTCAGACACATGTAGAAACATCCAGATATGTAGAAACATTCACACATATATTATAATTCAGAAATTCATTTACAAAATATCATTCTTTAGTCATTATTCGCTATCAACATCCCAATTATATCTTAAAACCTCCACTATTTGTATGGTTGTTGCCCATTGTTCTCTTACTTCATTTAATTCTCCCGTCGTATAGGGAGCATGTACATCTGGTAAGGCCGTTCCTGTAGTGTGGTCAGTTTTAAACACATGTAAAGAGAATGATGTATATATATAATTAATGAGCTATAAATAAGATTGATATATTTCATATTATCTAATGAGACTATATAATACCTCAACACTACAATCTATGTCCATTGCGGCATTATTTGATAATCATGTGCATAAATCCAATCACATAGTATCCACATGCCCATCCGTTGTCTTGTGTAGCACACTATAAATTCAAACATACAAAATATTAACAAATACAACTAATTAAACACTGTTCACATAAATAATATATACATATATTACAGTCGGGAACTTACTTTCACGTTCTTCCAAATTATTGGCTGGTTCTTTTTCGTGGGGACCTTTCCTCCGGCCTTTTTGAACTCAACAAAATCCCTACATGTTAATATAACACAGTACATTGCATAATTAAATAGTAATGTAATAATATATGTTAACGAATATGAAAATGAAATATTTCTCACCGGAATAATGCCATTTCATTATGTGTCCATATTTTGTATTCAATTTACTCCCCTTAGGATCTAGATAATAGACAGTGAACGTCTTGGGGACAATAACCAGTAACTCCCAATGCATACCACTAGAGGTAAAAAAGTTCAAAATTAATAACTCAAAATCCACAATAAAAATGTAATTTTCTTAAGTCCAAATTATAATAAGCAAAGTAAACTTACTCTACATTGAATGGAGCCATTATCACCGTCTTCTTATTTTGAGCAAAAATTGTAAAAGCCTCACAGCAGTATTGTTGAAATGATGGAGGGTCTTTAGCTACTAGACTAATCAAAGATGGAATAAAAAATCCTACATGTTCGAATGCAAAATCTGCACATATCTTGTCTAAGTAGTTGTAAAATATGTATTAATTACACATGCATTAATAAATAAGAAACTAGATCACCAGATCCTACACAAGGTATATGGATGTATAAAGAAGATCTCACCTTATCCATAGCTCTATCACAGATGTATTTAGCCAATCATATCGAAACAACTCCAAAATATCTTGTATAAATAGTTTGCTTTCGTATGATTGACCTGCAACATCTGAATCTATAGAAACAGTTATAGGGCAAAATATATCATGTTCGCCTAACCATATTGCCATACCCCTACAGTTAGGACCTAACGGGACAGGTAGTTCCTGTGGAACCCAACTGGGTAATGTAGGAGGTGGAAGTGGAGGCCTAGATGTTGTGGGTGTCTTCTTTTTAACCTATATATATAATAATTTCATATCAACTGACATCATATACACACACTAACAATTTAACGTAATGTAAATTTACCATACAGTTTCAGTAAAGAGGACATCCCTTGTTAGCCACAATATCACTCCGCCTTCTGCCTCACCAAGCGTTTCACAATCTGGGTGGGCATATGGCAATGGAAGATCCATCCACTTGGGGAATATATGTACCGAGCTCACACGAATCCAACCAGCTGGTAATGGAGACACGTGAAACATTTCCCCTGGTAGGAATGGGTAAGCCGACGCCTCTGCAACGACATATTCATTAACTTTTAGACGACATGGCTTCAACCCGTACAAATTTTTGTGTAAAGAATGTTATATACATATATACATATCATCTTTTTTTGAAATGACTACAATTTCATATATACATATCATCTTGAAAACATATCATCTTGAATTAAAAAACTAGTTACTATGTCATAAAAATACTTACAACGGATTTGCTAGGTGGTGGGTCTACAGGATTACTCCCAACCTCTACAGTAGGAGTAGAGCCTGCAGTAGGAGACACCATAGGTACTGTCTAGTAAGTGGCAGTCTGAGATGCCTGCCACTTTTTCATTGCTTCTTCGAGTTTCCTATCAAATAGCTTATCTACCTATACATGGATAAAAGAAATGTCAAATTCTAATTATTGAATTCTCTTTTACAGTAACATATACAAGGAAAAATATGTTACCTCTTCTTGTGAAAGTCCCACTTTTGGGACATGTTTGCGCTGGGATGGCTCAAAAAAATCTTTGATGCCCACACCAGCGCCTGCAGCCCTAACACGTCCAAGATGCTCTGGGTTACCCAGAGCAACTGTCAATTCATCCCTTGTGCCCTCAGGGATGAACTTGTCTTGTTTCCTCAGCTCGTGCAGCTCCCGCTAATCACCAAAAAAATTTGTAATTAAGTAAACATGACAAATAATCAATATTCGAACGATTGATGTAAGAGTTGTATTTTACCATTTTTGCAGTCACCTCAGCAGTTGCGGGCTTCCTTATTTCTCCCTTCTTATTTTGCCTCCCAGCTATCCAGATATCATGGCGAGGCAGATGTGTGCTACCTATAGTGGAGGACTCCTGAGTAGCAACAGACTGAGCAGTAGCCTCATACTGTAGTCTTTGGCGAATGCCTGCATACCCCTTTGGACCCATTGTGTGGTCCTGCACATTCAGTGCACGCCTTGATCTTTGTGCCTCACTGAGGGCCTAGTTAGCATGCACATTAATGATTTGGTTAGTAATAGTAAATGTTAATCTTGAATAGGTGAATACAACATATATTAATGAGATTGGGACTGACGCCTAATACCTTGAATTCATCAGTTTGTCTTGAAGCAACAAACACGTCCCATTCTTTTTTGTCCAGGAAGTTCCACTGTTCAGTGGTTGTCTTCTTCCTCTTGTCAACTTCTTTTATGTATTCTCGGGTGAGATTTGTCCTATAGTTCCTTAGGACTCTCCCACAGCGTTGCATCACGCATTTATGATGCAACTTTTCATCCAATTCAAATATACTCTGCAAATTAGAAATGCTATTAACTAGTATCCAAAAAATTAGTAATCTACAAAATAGAATTGTAAATTAATAATAACTCACGCATAAATCTTTCCATATTACGTCTTTCTTCTCCTTAGAAACTTTATGCCAAGAATCTATCTTACCACCGCAATGGCTACGAGTAACATACCCAAGATATGAAACAAATGAATTGCGATTCACACCAGATGCATTTCCTGCATTATCAAAATCCACAACAAGTTTGGATCCATTGCCCTTTTGCGCTATTAACTTGTTCATCATAGTGATGCCCCTTCTCTTGTCAACTTTTTGGTGTTGTTGATCAAGTGCCTCAAGTGCTTCAGATGCTACATGTGCATCATCAACCTAAAATTTGACAAAATAAACACATTTACAAGATATAACTATAAATGGACATATAGATATAAATATATGATATATTTTTAAAACTTACATTGTGAGGCGGTGCATTGATGTCCTCACCCTCACCATAATCATCAACATGGTCATCAGGAGAATGCTCAGCCATCTGAAAATTCACATTCACATTGTAAAGTTCACATTGTAAAGTAATTCAAATTGTAAAGCTCACATTGTAAAGTTCACATTATAAAGTAATTCACATTGTAAAATTCACATTGTAAAGTTCACATTCACATTGTAAAGTTCACATTCAGAAAAATAAAACATATAAAAAATATAAACATGCCTCTAATATTGCGATTTTTTTATCAATTAACAATCCTTCATTGTGATCTCCGCGCACATACAAGTCATCATTAGCTTCAATATTTACTGGTGTTGGCAACCCAACTGAGAATGGACTGGAGTCATCATACTTATCATAGTACTGTTCTTCATCTATAGGATCTTCAATGAACTGTCTTTTACCATGAAGAACAACCGACCATTTATCATTTGTAGGATCATCGATATAAAATACTTGTTACGCATATGATGCCAATATGAATGGTTCACCCTTCTCACCAATCTTTTCAAAGTTCACTAAAGTAAAACCCAATTCATCCACTATAACTCCTTTGGTGTTATCAACCCAATTACATTTGAAGAGCGGAATTCTGAAATCTATGTAGTCAAACTCCCATATGTCTTCAATGATACCATAATATGACATTTTAGCTTCACGTGGACTCTTATCCTTTGCACTTGCAAAAAACATAGTCGATGCTTGAAGGGTGACCCCACTGTTTTGGACGACACTCTTATCATCTTGGCGCTTTGTGTAATATGTGAATCTGTTAATGTCATACCCTTCATAAGACATAACAGTCAATTTTGGTTTAAAGGTGAGGCATTTGATAGTTTCAGTAATATCATTTGGTGTTTGAGATAGTTGATGTAAGACTTTATTTTCAAACCACTTAATAAATGTCTTGTTATGCTCTCTAGCAAGCCACATTGTATTGACTCGAGGATATTGTCTCTTGATGAAATTGGTATGTAAGATAAACATCGATGTCATTTCCAGGTTGTTTAGGGCCCGATATCAACAACGACAACATTACATACTTATTTTTCATACACAGTTAGGGAGGAAGATTGTATATAACAAGCATGACTGGCCAAGTACTATGTTGGCTGCTCAATATCCCGTACAGATTCATCCCATATGTACAAAGCCCAAGTCTTAGATTCCTGACTTCTTCACCAAATTCAGGGTACAATAGATCAATCTTCTTCCACTGCGGGGAATCAGACGCATGTCGTAGGATCCCATCATTATTTTTCTTAACATCTGCATGCCACCTCAAATTCTTCGCATCTATCGGATTGGCAAACAAGCGTTGAAACCGTGATATTATAGGTAGATACCACATCACCTTGGCAGGAGAACCAGTTTTGGACTCCCCCGAAGTCATCAATTTATACCGTGACACACCACATTTTGGACAATCTTTCAAATCCACATAGTCCTTTTGAAATAATACACAATCATTCGGGCATGCGTGTATCTTCTTGGCATCCATTTCCATTGGGCACAACAATTTCTTTACCTGGTATGTTGAGATTGGCATCTCGTTTCCTTCAGGAAGCATGTCTTTCAAGAAAGACAACAATGACGTGAAGCTTTTGTCGCTCCATCTATTGTTAGCTTTCATCTTATACAATCTCAACACAGCGCTAAGCTTCATAAACTTAGTACAACCTATGTATAACGATATCTCAGCATCATGCACAATGTTTCTAAAAATGGGAGGTGGATCAATGTGCTCTACCCCACAACTATCCAACATCGCATCAACAATGTCTACTGGAACTGGTTCATTCACATCTACGTCATCGTAGGCAATTTCTTCTTCCACACAAGTACTGCTATCGACATCCACTGGTTTCGGGTTTGAAATCTCTCCATGCCAGTGCCATTATGTATAGCCTTGTATAATCCCGTTGCACATGACATGACTTTTGATTTCGTCACCAGTGCTGACTTTCAAGTTGTTACCACAATGCCTACATGGACAGTAGAACCTATCTCCAGGTTGTTTCCTATGTTCCTCGACAAATCTAATAAATTGGTCAAGACCAGAAATAAACTCTGGGGTGCAGCGATTGCGAATGGACATCCATGATCTATCCATTCTATGATCAAAGAGAAATCAAATATACATTACAACAAGATTAGTGTCTAGGGTTGACAAATACATGTGATGTCATTATTATATATATAATAAATGTGTACCACCTATCCCATTCTTGAACACCTAATCTCACTAGTAAGTGTATAATGTGTATTGGGTTTTCAAGAAAATTTCGGCACCATTTCCCCACCGTTCTCTAAGTACATATGTACTTAGAGAACAAACGGGAAAATGCTGCCGAAATTTTCTCAAAAACCCAATACACATTATACACTTACATCCTAAGCGAGATCAGGTGTTCAAGAACAGTCCTAAATCGGGGACTATCCAAGATTTACTCCTAATGAGTAAATCTTGGATGGGTTTCTAGGCCAACAAATACATGTGTTGTCATTCTTATACCTAAAATCCTAGTTCTTCAAGTTAGGGTGATTATTGATGTCTTTAAAAGCATGATTGGAAATTTAGGGAAAAGTTCATCATTTACATTCCAAGCATGTCACATGTGTGCATTACAGTTCATCATTAATCAAGAAGGGTGATTAGGATTCTCAATATACTCAACAATGAAACAAGTTACCAATTTCATAGTTAGGACGGTAGAGATACCCTAATTAAGATCCAGATCTAATGGTTCATAATGAGCTTGTGATAAAGTTACATCACTAGATGATTATATAATTTCAAAAGTAGTACACAAATAAATTCAAATGATTAGCTAACTAAATAAAAACAGTAGACAAAAAAATACAAATAAGTAGATGAATAAATACAAATCTATTGATAAACTAATATAAATCAGTAGATGATGATCAATTAATTGCCGAATCAGTACATAAATAAATACAAACATTAGATGAATACATACAGATCAATTGTAAAATATAGTTAAATCAGTTGATAAATAAATTTCATTAAGTAGATGATTAAATCATAATAAAACCAGTACATAAATAAACACAAATAAGTAAATAACTTAAAAATAAATAAAAAAATGCCCAAAAATAGCCTAGGCGTGCCTTGGCACCGCCCAAGAAGCCACCGAAGCAGAGGAAGAAGGAAGAAGCCAGGGCGAGCATACCTTGAGGGCAGAGGAGAGCAGCGGCCGGAGCAAGACCTAGCAGCAGCTGGCAGCCGACGCCGACGGAGAGGAGAGGAGCGGCGACGAGGGCGGTGAGGAGAGGACAGGAGCCGCCGGCGGGGGCAACGGTGAGGAGAGGAGAGGTGTCGACGAGGAGCGGCGATGGAAGGGAGAGAAGCAGGAGCGGTGGCGAGGGCGTCGACCAGGAGTGCTAGCGGTGCGGGGGAGCAACGACGGCCGGGGAAACGACGGCAGTGATGACGGGGAGCAGAATCGCCAGACCTAGTAGAGTCGCAATGAAACAGAGACAATGGGGAAAAGAGATCTGTTTCGCAGGGCTATTAACTGTACCATAGGCGTCGGTTATTCAAATAAACCGACACATAAAATTAACAGTGTCGGTTCTCCACAAAAACCGACACCTATTCTCAACTATAGTCGTCGATTGTAACTACAACACAACCGACGTCTAAATACATATGCTGATTAAAAAAATGTTCTCGATTAATGACCATAGTCGTCAGTGTCTTCTGGCAACCGACGCTTAAAGGGTGTGAAAAATTCCCCACGGACAGCGCGAGAAAACTCATAAGCATCAGTCATTGTGGTTAAACCGACGACCAAAATGTGCCCAATTTCTGTCTTGCGAATAACCTTTAGTCGTCAGTTTATTATTTATAAACAGACGCCATATGTTAAATTTTGGAGGTAATTTTTTCCGCTGGAAATTTTGGATTTGGCGGTTAATTTTAGGCGTTAGTTTTTTATTAAGTAACCGACACTGAATAGAAGTGGTACCCGTGTCTGGGCGCCCTTCATAGATTGGATGTCGGTTTATGTTATCAACCGACAATGTATAGTTTCGGTGTCGGTTTATTTATACAACCGACACCTGTAAAAGTGACTTTATAAGCCATTTCTGTAGTAGTGATTCAATTATCTTTTAGGGTCTTTTTCAACTAAAATATCCCTAACTTTGTTGTCAATATTATCCCAATTTAAGGGATCATAAATATCGAAAGGAGGGAGAAGTTGATCAACACCGTCTAAGTTGCCAACTTTTAAATCAAAGAAATTAGTATCATCCTCAACCTCATCAATATTTTCATTCCCAATTACATTTTTGACTTCTATAGTAACATGATCATCATCATTCACTTTTTTATTAGATTGATCAGGATTATCAACATCTTCAGAAGTTTGTCTGACAATGGAAATAAATTATCAAGCACACCTTTATGAGTAGATAGAAATTGCTCATCTTCCTTCTTCATTCTTCTTTTCTGACTTCCAGATAGATACTTTTTCATAGGCATGTTGAGTAAACCACACTGCCACACATAGAAGACAACCAAAGTAAAAGATTAGTGATGCGTTTATTGTGTCATTTTAAAAATTCATGTAGTTTCGTTGCAACATCATTGTTTAAAAAAGCAAACATGTGACAAGAATAACAACTAAAATATACTTCCTAAAAATAGACTTGCATCTGATTGGTTTGTTGTAACTGTAGATGTAAAATGTAAAAGGTGTTCGACACAAATTAATAGATAAAATTTTAACACAATAACAATCACACTCCGTAAGAAAATGACTAATTATGAAGATTCATAACGATAGCATGAACTAGATATACAATGTGAAATATTTTTCTCATATATGATTTAGAAATTTATAGTAGGTGATGTTTAAATTAGCTATTAAAATAGACCTATTCAAGAACAACTTACACAAGCACAAAGATCAGCTAGTATACTTTTTTCAGAATAACAAATCAATATTTACATTGTTAATTTCAAAGTAGAGGTGTTCACTGCAAAGTAATCTTTAACACTTAAAGTTTCAAGTAGAACTGAATGCTTTCGATAGTTTCCCTTTTAAAAAAATTGATAAGGAACAATCACCATTTCACACAGGGGTAAAAGAACGATGTTTTTGGTTTACAGCAAACCCAGTTCAAACCTCCACAAAATATTACCAAATAAAGGAAACAAAGCAATCATTAGTATTACACTTGACGCAAGGAACCCTATGATCAAACTAGAATCACACTTGGAAGTGCTCGTAGAATCAGGCGATGGACGTATGACTTGGCAAGATGCCAGATGGGAAAGGTAGTGCGGCTATTCGTCTTCCCCGGAGAGTCATCCTGTGAAGTTGCCGCTGGAAAAGAAGAACACGGGAGCGGGCGAGAGACGCGACTGTAAGTCATTTTCCTAATGATCTATAACAGAACCCGTTTTATGGAAATATATATATATATATATATATATATATATATATATATATATATATATATATATATATATATATTATGGACTCCCTGTTGGGGATGTTGTACCGATACAGTCCCGGATGTGACGAAAAGTTGTCACGGAAGCGCTACCAACAAGCGTATAAAACCCAAAGAAGAAAAACACCAGATTTAACGTGGAAAACTCTCCCCTCAATAAGGAGAGAAAAACCACGGGGCAATCCCGCTAATAAGTACTATGTAATAAAATTACAACTCACACCTCCCAGATTTAATTACCCCTAAATCCGGGTAGCAACCGCCAACCGCTACTTTGCTTCAAGGCAAAGTCGCTGGCCCTCTCTTATAAACCAAGAGAGCTTCTCTACCAGTTGTTCTTGTTCTCTGGCACCCTCTACCACAGAAGGCACCAACAAGCAACTGGAGAACTTACACCTCAACCGGTGAATTATCCAAAGGCCTCCCCAGTGGCCTCTATTTATAGGCCTCCATGCATGTGATTGCAACCAGGAATTCTAGTCCTAGTCCTAGTCCAACTGCATGTTGCACATAGGAAGTCATATTCCTACTATTCAAGATTTGACTCCTATTAGGATTGGTAGCACAAACCAACCCTCCCAAGTCTAAATCCCACTAAGACATGGGCTGGATTATATTCCTAATCCCAACAATCTCCCCCTCCAGCCCATGAGGGAGATGTGGTCTTCAGCGATCATCATTGGGAATGTACACCGCAGAGCTTCTTACAAAGCTCTAGCTTGTCTCGTGTCACCACCTTGGTCATCATATCAGAAGCATTCTTCTCAGTATGGATCTTTTTCAGAGTCAACAACTTCTTCTCTATAACATCACGAAGCCAGTGATATCTCACATCAATGTGCTTTGTCCGTGCATGATGCATTGTGCTCTTGCTCAAGTCAATGGCACTCTGACTATCACAGAAAATAGTCTGGTCAATCTGAATCATCCCCAGCTCCCTTAGAAATCTCACCACCTAGAGAATTTCTTTTCCTGCTTCCGCTGTTGCAATGTATTCTGCCTCTGTAGTTGAAAGTGCAACACACTTCTGCAACCTGGACTGCCAAGATATGGCTCCCCCTGCAAAAGTGAAGATATACCCAGAAGTAGATTTCCTGTGATCTATATCACCTGCCATGTCAACATCAACGAAGCCCTTTAGAACTGGTTCCGAACCACCAAACATCAAACACGTGTTTCTCGTGCCTCGTAAGTATCTGAAGATCCACTTGACCGCCTCCCAGTGATCTTTTCCAGGATTTGAGAGAAACCTGCTCACAACGCCAACTGCATGAGCAATATCAGGACGGGTACACACCATTGTGTACATCAAACTCCCTACAGCAGAAGAATAGGGAATCCTTGCCATCTCCTCCTTTTCCTCATCAGTAGATGGGCATGACTTCTTACTCAGCTTGAAGTGACCTGAAAGTAGAGTTCCCACGACTTTGGCTTTGCCCATGTTAAACCGCTCAAGTACCCGTTCAACATAACTCTGTTGTGACAACCACAACTTGCGCTGTGTCCTGTCACGTGTGATCTGCATCCCCAAAATCTGTCGTGATGGTCCCAAATCCTTCATCTCAAAGGCTTTGGAAAGCTCTATCTTCAATTTTCTGATCAAACTGAGATCCTGACCCACTATCAACATGTCATCCACATAGAGTAGTAGAATAATGAACCTGTCATTGGGAAACTTCCTGATGTAGACACATGAATCTGCACTTGTCTTCTGGTACTCGTGACTCTGCATGAAAGAATCAAACTTCTTGTACCACTGTCTAGGAGCCTGTTTCAACCCGTACAAACTCTTCTTTAATTTGCAGACTAAGTGGTCTTTCCCCTTGACTTTAAAACCTTCAGGCTGCTCCATGTAGATCTCCTCTGTAAGGTCACCGTGAAGGAAAGCTATCTTCACATCCATCTGCTCAAGCTCCAGATCTAGATTAGCAACCAAGCCTAGAACCAATCTGATAGAACTCATCTTTACAACCGGAGAAAATATCTCATCAAAATCCACTCCTGGTCTTTGACCAAAGCCCTTGACAACAAGTCTGGCTTTGTATCTAATATCACTACCAGTGCCGTCATTCTTCATCCTATAGACCCACTTGTTCTTTAGTGCTGTCCGACCCTTGGGAAGTGCCACAATCTCATAGGTGTCATTATTCTGCAAAGAATTCATCTCCTCCTGCATCACCTGATGCCACTGTACTCTGTCTCTATGAGTTTGTGCCTCCTGAAAAGTCTCTGGCTCCCCCTGATCAGTAAGCAAGATATACTGAGATGCCGGATATCTGGATGAAGGATGACGTACTCTGTCAAACCTCCTCAGCTGCTGCTCTGAGGACTCTGCCTGGTCCTGATCCTGCTCCCCCTGCCCAGAAGTCTCTTCCTGTGAAGTTGAATCACTCGTCTGTGCGTCTGGAACTGGACCACTTGATGTGCTATCACTCTGCTGCTCATGGTGATTATGTTGCTCTTCTTCATCATCAGAAGACTGCACCTGTGAAGAAGCCGAATCATCCTCATCATCTGAAGAACTGTCACCTGATCCCGCAGCCTCTGCATCATCAACCTCAGGCTCTGTCACTGTCTGACTCTCATAGAAAGTCACATCTCTGTGTCTGGTCATGGTCTTTTTCACTGGATCCCATAACGTATACCCAAACTGTTGATCTCCATAGCCAAGAAAGATACATGGCACCGCTTTATCATCCAGCTTTTGCCTCTTTTCCTTGGGAACATGAGCATATGCCTTGCATCCAAATACTCGGAGATGTGAGTAGGATGCATCCTTACCTGTCCATACATGCTCAGGTATATCAAACCCCAAAGGAACTGATGGAGATCGATTTATCAGATAGCAGGCAGTTCTCACTGCCTCACCCTAAAATGTCTTTGGCAACTTTGCAGTCTTCAACATGCATCTGACTTTCTCGACAATAGTACAGTTCATCCTTTCAGCTGTACCATTGTGTTGTGGTGTGCCGGACTCTGTCCTCTCATGCCGTAGGCCATGCTGCGTGCAGTACGCCTGGAACTCCCTGGAGGTGTACTCTCCTCCATTGTCCGTTCGGAGACACTTTAATTTTTCACCGGTCTCCCGCTCTACCATGGCATGGAACTTTTGGAAACATTGAAAAACCTGATCCTTGGTCTTCAGCAAGTAGACCCAGACCTTCCTAGATGCATCATCAATGAATGTGACAAAATACTTATTGCCTCCCAGTGAAGCCATCTCAAACGGACCGCAGACATCCGAATGAACCAACTGTAGAAGCTTTGACTTCACCGCATACCTTGTCTTGAAAGAAACTCGTCATTTCTTTCCTGTCTGACATGCATCACATGAACTGAGACCACTATCCTTGCCACAAAGAATCAACCTCTTCTTGGATATAAGATTCAAGCCCTTCTCACTCATGTGTCCTAACCGTTTGTGCCATAGATCTGTCTGGTTATCCTCAACTGCATGTATACTGCCATCTCTAAGTACTTTGAGCTTGGTCTTGTATAATGTGCGAGACAGTTTGCCACATACAATAACCAAAGCCCCCTTGGTGATCTTGCATTTTCCGCCACCAAAATCAAGATGACAACCTTCTCTAACAAAGAAAGAACCAGAGATCAAACTCAGCCGCAAATCTGGAACGTGACGAACATCCTTCAGCGTGAGCATACAACCAACACTTGTCTGAACACAAATGTCACCAATCCCGACAATTCTAGAGAAGCTGGAATTTCCCATGTTCACCCTCCCAAAGTCTCCCCTCCTGTATGAAGTGAAGAACTCCTTACTTGGTGAAGCATGATAAGAAGCTGTAGTATCCACCACCCACTCAGAATCATCCTCATCAGCATGCAAACACTGTTCTTGGACTGTTAAGACCACATCGTCATCATCGCACCTATCATATGAGATCGTCGATGTAGTATTCTTGTCGTCATCTTGCTTGTCTTTGGCTTCAGACCCATGTTTCTTTTTCCAAATCTTGCAATCTCTTTTGAAGTGACCTGGCTTGCCGCAATGGAAGCACCCTCTACCATTCTTTGACTTGGATCTACCACGAGACTTCTCGCGGTCTTGGGATTCACCGCGGCTCTTAGATCTACCACGGTCTCTCGCTCTATCAACGCCTCTGCCCTCTGTGAAGTGCACCTCTGATCCACTGTCGCCTGAGGCTCGTCGTCGAGTCTCTTCATTCAGTACACTGCTCTTCACCTGGTCAAGTGTCAACTTGCCCTCCTATGCAGAATTGCTGACTGTCACTACGAGTGTCTCCCAACTGTCCGGTAGCGATCCTAGAAGAAGTAGAGCCTGAAGTTCATCATCAAGAACCATCTTCATGGACCCCAAATGATTTACAAGGATTTGGAATTCATTCATATGCTCGGCAATGTTTGTACCATCCCGGTACTTGAGGTTCACCAACTTTCGGATCAAGAAAGCTTTATTTGTGACAGTCTTCCGCTCATATAACTTCTTGAGCTTTTCCCACAGATCTTTGGCATTGGTCTCTTCTGAGACGTGATGGAATACGGAGATGTCGAGCCACTTCCGCACTGTTCCGACGGTTTTCCTATTTAGCTTCTTCCAATCTGCATCAGATGTAGTCTCTGGCTTTTGTCCCTCTATCGGATCGTATAGATCTTTACAATAGAGAATATCCTCCATCTTGGGTTTCCAAATCTGCCAATTTGTGCTTGTCAACTTTATCATCGTCGCATCTTCATCTTTTCCCATCTGGACTTGTATCTGCAACCTCACTCTGATACCACTTGTTGGGGATGTAGTACCGATACAGTCCCGGATGTGACGAAAAGTTGTCATGGAAGCGCTACCAACAAGCGTATAAAACCCAAAGAAGAAAAATACCAGATTTAACGTGGAAAACTCTCCCCTCAATAAGGAGAGAAAAACCACGGGGCAATCCCGCTAATAAGCACTATGTAATAAAATTACAACTCACACCTCCCAGATTTAATTACCCCTAAATCCAGGTAGCAACCGCCAACCGCTACTTTGCTTAAAGGCAAAGTCGCTGACCCTCTCTTATAAACCAAGAGAGCTTCTCTACCAGTTGTTCTTGTTCTCTGGCACCCTCTACCACAGAAGGCACCAACAAGCAACTGGAGAACTCACACCTCAACCGGTGGACTATCCAAAGGCCTCCCCAGGGGCCTCTATTTATAGACCTCCATGCATGTGATTGCAACCAGGAATTCTAGTCCTAGTCCTAGTCCAACTGCATGTTGCACATAGGAAGTCATATTCCTACTATTCAAGATTTGACTCCTATTAGGATTGGTAGCACAAACCAACCCTCCCAAGTCTAAATCCCGCTAAGACATGGGCTAGATTATATTCCTAATCCCAACACTCCCATCTTTCTTGAGTCCCTGCCCCCCCCCCCCCCCAACCCCATTGACCGGCCCTGGTCCACTTCATAACTGCTTGGTGTAATTACTCAACTCAGAACGTGGGGTCATTATTCAGGGATACATTTCTCCCATCCTCTACACAATTGATGTTCAACCTATATAACAAGCTACTGAATTTCACTATTGTCTACACGTTTTCTTAAAAAATAGCACCGAGCGCAATGCGAGGTATATAATATTGACAACACGTCATCATGTAGTGTAGTTGATTACACGGTTCAAAATGTAATGTAGTTGTCTGTAGATGTATCTTTCTACGGTGGCACCACTGATGTCTCTAATTTCAGCTCACACGGTACCAATAGGTACTGCACTTATAAGTAGGTTATTCCATCACGATTTCATTACCTCATATAATAGTTGTAAGAAATATACAAAAACTACATATTAAGAATTTAACTTCTATAAAAGGTTAAATTTCGTTGCACAATCAAGACATTTTAGAGGGCAACACGTTTTTCAATTGGTATCAGGAAAACCAATCAGAAATTAACATAAGTTGCAGGTGTTAAAGAAGTGATAGTGTATCTTCTTTCGTCACCATGGTATCGACGTCTGGCCATTTCGAAGGGAAAAATACATTGTGTCTGGTTTTGTACACGTTAAAATATGTGGGGTTAGTTCATCTAATTTTTGGAAACATTATTAATATATTGCAACACATTCAAATATTTATCGGGAAAAAGAAATTGCAATGCATTTGAAAACAATGAACAAGTTACACCCAAATGCTCTTTTTTCCGGAGATGACTAGATGCATTGGGAGGGAAACAAAAGATGGCCGTTGTATGACCATACATAGAACATGACTATATGAGTGGTTACTACCATTATCTATGTTGATGTGCTGACACAAACATTGTAAATACATCCACTAATATTTGGTTTATATGATTTATTATAGACTTTTTACTCATTTCTCGTTGTAAATCTTATTTTAATGTGTATGTTGTAAATTTTGTTCTCGTTACACAATCAGTGAAATGAAATAATTTGAAAATATAAAAAGTGTGTTTGTCAAATTTTCAAATTTTATTTAAAAATAAAAGAAATATCACATAATTCAACATATATTCTATATTTTTCTATAAAAATTTTCATCACAAAAATTGTTTCATGACTATAAATATTATTTGTAACAAGTTCAAACAATTTATGATATACTTTTTTTTTACTTTTTTTTACGTTTGTTTGAATTGTTACATTAGGGAGGCGAAAACGCAACACAACATAGGGAAAAAATTGTACAAATCATAGAAAACATTTGTCTCATTTAAAAATACTATTTACAAAAAAAAGATGTCATTAAATTCCTAAATACAACAGTCCACATATTTTTTTAGGAAGTGTTCAACCACCAAAGTTTATGCTATTCTAATTTTGTTTGGAAAATGGCAAATTAAAAAAACATTCCGACCATCCAATGTTCAACATTGTAGGTTGCGATAAATGCCTTCAAATGTATTATGGGTATGTATTAAGAAATTGTAATGATACCAAGTAGACCTATGATATGATGCACTCTCTTATCCAATACCTATTTGGTTTGAAGGTCTAAAATATATATGAGTCTCCTCCAAACAAATCAACTATTCAGTTTCCTTATTCCATTCAATTTGAGAGACTCGTTTAGGGAAAATAGTAGGGAAAAATACAAATAGCATTGTTTCCTCTAAAATATTATCCATGTAAACATGATATATAATTTAGTCATTGAAATTATGATATTTTTATGAGACGACACACCACATTTTTGTACACATTGTACTTTACATCTACTAATTTTATACCATTAAACCAGTAGTGTTTTTTATTTTCCTACCGATCAAGATCTATTTCGGTAGTGTCATTCCTCTTTTATACATAGTTTCATTCTGGTAGTCCATGTTTTCCTCCTACCGAGTTCTATTATAGTGGCGCTTCTTCTTCTACCGAGTTTCCCTTCCAGTAGTATTTTTGTTTTGTTATCTTGTACTGTGCTACATTTGAGTATCTTTATTTTTTTATCTTATTGTGCTCCTTGTTCCAGTACTATTATTGTCATATCATAGGCGACACTGTTAAGCCAATATCTACCACTAACTCATTTCTACACGTTTAACTGGCCACCCAGACTATACATATGCCACGTAAATGATCCATCTGAAGATTTTTTTGGCCAAACTTGACCAGGCTACCAATTCCATTGGAATAAACTCAACAACATGATCAGTTTTGATTCGATCTAGCACTCAAGTGTGGTTTCTTGTCCTGCTAGACATACATATTTGTTTCCTAAAAAAATGATGGTAATGAATCTATATGTTTTAATTATTCCTTATACAATACAAAAGAAAATCAAAAGTGAAGAGAAAAGATGAATGATGTCTCTTTCATGGCGTCACTCCTTGCATGATCGACTTGCATTTATCCATGAAAGAGCCCTAATGATCAGCTCGCTGCGACAAATCTACACAACTACTGAATGTCTACTGGAGGAGACACAATGGTGCATACCTCCTGGAAATGTTTTCATCTTTTAATGCTGCTTTCCTGATTGAGTCAAAGCGAGCAAGTTTGGGAATCCATGCAATTTCACCAACTGGAGAATGCATCTTCGAAATGGGCAACTGTTTTAATGCTAGATCATCACTCGAAGCAGAAATTCAAGCCATCCTTACTGTTGTGGAGCTTATACCGGAGCATAATTGGCATAATGTTGTCATCCTCTCGGATGCCAAACAAGCTGTGGCCATCTTGCAGGCGAGTAGCAAACCTATTGCCACACTACGTCCCTTCTGGAGGAAATACCAGGCTGCCAAGAGTGCTGCTCAAGCACCTCTTGTGACATACATACCCCGGAGGTTGAACCAGATCTCAGACCTCATTGCAAAATACTGTCTCCACTCTTCTTCTTTATGTTCTTTTTCTTCTATTATGTCGTCTTGGCTTACATTAGATGTAAGAATAAACATGTCCACTTTGTTACCTGTTCAAGAGCACGGGATGAATAATAATTAGGCTCTTGGTACCAAAAAAAAAGAAAGAAATTGTAATGATACCAAGTAGACCTATGATATGATGCACTCTCCTATCCAATACCTCTTTGGTTTGAAGGTCTAAAATATATATGAGTTTCCTCCAAACAAATCAACTATTTAGTTTCCTTATTCCATTCAATTTGAGAGGCTGGTTTAGGGAAAGCAGTAGGGAAAAATACAAACAGCATTGTTTCCTCTAAAATATTATCCATGTAAACATGATATATGATTTAGTCATTGAAATTATGATATTTTTATGAGACGACACACCACATTTTTGTACACATTGTACTTTACATCTACTAATTTGTACCATTAAACCAGTAGTGTTTTTTATTTTCCTACCGAGATCTATTTCAGTAGTGTCATTCCTCTTTCTACAGAGTTTCATTCCGGTAGTCCACATTTTCCTCCTACCGAGTTCCATTGTGGTAGCACTTCTTCTTCTACCGAGTTTCTATTCCAGTAGTATTTTTATTTTATTATCTTGTACTGTGCTACATTCAGGTATCTTTATTTTTTTATCTTATTGCGCTCCTTGTTCCAGTACTATTATTGTCATATCATAGGCGACACTTTGAAGCCAATATCTACCACTAACTCATTACTACACGTTTAACTGGCCACCCAGACTATACATATGCCACGTAAATGATCCATTTGAAGATTTTTTTGGCCAAACTTGACCAGGCTACCAATTCCATTGGAATAAACTCAACAACTTGATCAGTTTTGATTTGATCTAGCACTCAAGTGTGGTTTCTTGTCCCGCTAGACATGCATATTTGTTTCCTAAAAGAAAAAGAAATGATAGTAATGAATCTATATGTTTTAATTATTCCTTATACAATACAAAATAAAATCAAAAGTGAAGAGAAAAGATGAATGATGTCTCTTTTATGGTGCGAGGAGGAGGGATCAAGGGTCTAACAAGACCATGATGAATACAACTGTGCTTTACTAGTTGGGCCAGGTTATTAAATACAAGAAAACCAAAATTGATTCAGAAATACTGTGTTAACTTTCTTTCTCCAATGTAGGTGTGTTTGGATATGATTTCGGGTTTATTTTTCAGGAATGCAAAGAAAAAGACAGTATGCCTTATGTACTCATACACAAAATTTTCTAAGATACCGGTGAAATACATAACCATTTCCAAGTAGTTTGTGTTCCCGCTGGCAGCACTTTGAAGATGAGGCTAAATAGTCAGGGATGCATATGACCATGTGACATGTTCCCTCTCCTGTCTGGATTTAACCACATTTTGTTGGCTGGGCTATCTACTAGGTTGTGCTCTCGTCTGGATTCAATCAATCTCATCGGGAAAACATACTTACGGCTTCTTCGCGCTTGCAAACATGACTACTGAAAAGTGGCGTCGGTGGTGGGGCACTGGTTGGTGGTCATCGTGAACCGACAGCTCCCAGCAGCCAACTGATTTGTTTCGTCAGATGGAAGATTGTGTTATCGGTAGACAGTTTTACCATTGATTAGTTTAATAAGGCACGATGCATGTGAAAACCCATGGCCCATCTCCCCTGTAGACCATAGAGCTCCTCCACAGTCCACAATTCTTTTCCCACCTCTTTATTTGAGGGGTGAAGTAGAAAAACAGAACATTGTACCGCTTTGTACGGGTCGTATGAAAGGCATCGGGTCTGGGGCTGCAAAGTGCAAGGGACCATCCGGTTAGTCACGGGTGGCATTGCGATGAGGTTCGGACGGCGCGCGGTCGGTCGGGTAATTCCCCCCCTATTCCACCATTTCCTCCATGAATGCAGAAATTAAGCGCGATTAGTGCTGGTAACGCAACGCGCAATACGACGAACCATATTTGTCTATGCCAGAGTCAACAGTAGTGGTATACCAAGGAGCCGCTGATTGCGTTTGATCTTATTTGGCTAAAGCATCACTACTCCTGGCTGTCGCCTAGCTATGATATCTCAACTAGAAACATGAGCTGCAAAAGTAGGGCACCCCTGTGAAAACACAACCACATGTTCACTTAAAAATCACATGCGTACCCAACCACATCTATACTACTATAAAAAAAAACGAGTTTGATGCTGCACTCTCCTTGATTCACTCTCTTTTTTCTTTTTTTTTTTCAGGAAATTTTGCTCATACAAATATTTATTCTCACACTCTCTATTAACTTATATTATCTTTAACTCTGTATTTCTCTCTCCATCCCACAGAAATGGTTCATTGATTCTCTCCTTTCAAACAATCAACACAAACATATTTTACCGTAGGGACCCTTTCACGGACGAATCCTCTCCCCATACATTTCCAACAAATTTTATATGTCACGTGCATGTGCACGTGTGCGTTCACTAGTATACAATAATTGTAAAATAAAAAAACTTTATCAAAGTTATAATAACAAGCACCGCGTTATAAACTAATGAACTACACCAAGAAAAACACAATATTCATGCACCACATGACAATGCTTGAACATCACTTCCATCCAAACTGACTATCACGGTTCAAAATGTAATCTAGTCGTCTGCATTTTTTATTTATTTCAGACGCACTCTCTAATTTCAGCTTGCAATATCCTTATTAGGCACCACATTTATATGTCACTGCGTCACACTTTCTTTGCTATATATTGGTTGAAACAATACAAAACGACATTATTTAAGAATTATACATCTTGATTCAAACATATTATGATCTCCAAAATACGACTCCTAAAAGAAAACACGTTTTCTTAATTCTATCCGGCAATGAAATCAGAAATCACTATCATTATCCCAAAAATTCAGAAATCACTATTAGGCAATGAAATCAGAAATCACTATCATTTTCCCAAGTATATTTGTCGACTTCAGAGATTAAATTAACTTTATGGCATCTTCAGTTTGTGAGATAACGACCCAACCAGATTTAACCCTTTGAATTGTTGCTCAATAAAATCCTGACTAGCTGCGCACACGCCCGATTGGCCGGTAGCGGTGATTTGCACTTTCGTACCGCGGATGCATGCTACTCATCCATGTTACTCCATGCCTTACAAAGGAGTATCAGTCAATAGTAGTAGTACATCACATACGTAGCCAACCATATCTACAATGATTGAAAAATCGAATTTTTTAAATCAAATTATGAAAACAAACACCAGGTTATAAACTCATGAACTACACAAAGAAAAACACATTCATGCACCACATAACAACGCTTCAACTTCACTTCTATCCAAACTGACTAACAGTGTTCAAAATTTAATCTAGTCGTCTGCATTTTTTTTTATTACGGACCCACTTTCTAATTTCAGCATGCAATGTCCTTATTAGGCGCCACACTTATATGTCACTGCGTCACACTTTCTTTGCTATGTATTGGTTGAAACAATACAAAACGACATTATTTAAGAAATAAACATTTCAGTACAAACATATTGTGATCTCCAAAATTACAACTCCTAATCGGAAACACGTTTTCCTTATTCCTATCTGGCAATGAAATCAGAAATCACTATTATTTTCCCGAAAATAAATTGAAGGTACTGCAAAATAACACATTGTAGTCCCTCGTCACCATGGTATCGACATCAGGCCATTTCGGAGAATAAACATTGTGTCTCATTGTGTACACGTCGAAAATTATGGGGCGAATTCGTGAATTCAAATTATCTAAGAAGAAAAAAAATTCACATTGCATCCGAAAAAAATGAATAGGTTGTAACCAGGAAATGCTCTTTTTGTATAAGGAATTGATCCGTTGGAAATAAAACAAGAGACGCATTTTTATGACCGTAAATAGATTAAGATTATTTGAATAGTTGCTACCATTGTTTGTGTTAACGTGCAGAGAGACTTTCTAAATGCATCCACGAGTAGAGCACATTTGGATGATTTATGACAAATATTTTATAATTTCTCATTTTTAACTTTTTCGTTCAAAATTAAATCCGTTTGCAAAATCCAATACTACGATGGAAATGATCACGGATTGTAAAAAGTACAAATGTGACACAATATATAGTCTATATCTTTTTAGTATATTTTTCATCATAACAAAAGTAGTTTTACATGTTTAAATGACCCACGATCTAACTTCATTGGTTTCTACTTTTACTACCTTTTGTTTAAATATTTGCATTTTGAAACTTGTTACTATGATGCAATTAAGGAAGAAAAGGATTTGCAATCATAAAAGATCATCTATATCTAATTTAAAAATTTATATCTAAAATACAAAAAATCTAACTATGATCCTGAACACAGTCTACATATTTTAGCTAGTTGTTCATCAGCAATTTTGTTTTCTAATTTTGTCTTTGGCTAATGGCATCTTGAAAAAATATATATATTTTGATGCTCCAATGTTTAGCATTATAGATACAGGTAGATGTCTTCAATTATATTATAGATAGGTTTTGAATAATTGAAAGGATATCAAGTATGCCAATGATATCATGTGCACTCCTATCCACTTTCTCTTTGATTTGATTATGTAAAATAGATATAGAGTCTCCTCCCAAACAAACCTATTGTATAGGTGCCTTGTTCCATTCAATTTTAGAGTCTAGTTTAGGGAGAGAAAGTAAGGAAAAATATAAATAGCATGGTTTCCTCTAAATATTACCCAAGTTAGAAGGAAATGGAATTTACTTATACGAGATAGTCTTTTTTGGGACAACACATTGCATTTTTGGGGACATTGTATTTTACATCTAAAATTTAACAGAATGACCAACCATAGCTCAATTTGCTTAAAATAGCATGATATATCGTTGGAAGGTTAGACCTTGAATGGTATTGATGTGAGGTGTTTTTTGTTCAACTTTATCCCTGAGAGGATTGATACCCGGTTTATTAGTTGAGCCAATCATGGATTTCTCATTAATTCCTCTTTCTAAATGATCACATTTTAATACCATGTTAAGTGTATTTTAGATTCCATGTTGGCAAAAAAAGGCGAATGTGCCCAATTCTTGGCTTATTATACTTCGTGGGGGCATATGCCTTCATTTCTTAATGCATTGGCTCCATAAATTGAAATACTTGGAATGGTTTCCAACTAAAGGTCTTCAAACATTGCCATTTTGAAAATAACACTATATCATGTTAAATAAGATAAACTATAAATAAAGTTACATACTTTTTTATTTGTTAATTATAGGTAAGATGCATTTAGTTGTACATCCTTTCCATCATACGTTAAGGTAAGAAGTTAGAGTTCGTTGATTTCTTCTTTCGACCTTCTTTTTAACGAGGAAGGAGGCCTTTGAAAATTGGAAGCAGTCAAATATTTCATGCATATAGACAAAATTAAGAAACACATTGAGATATAGAATAAGGAAAACTTGCTAAAATTTTGATTCAAACTTTGTTAGCTTGGAAGGAAGATTCAATCTCTGATGAGAGATGATAAATTGTAAAATGTTTATCTCGTTCGATAGAATGACAAAGGAGGCATTGCTACATGCCATCATCAAAGCGGAAGACCCGATGAAGTAAGAGACCATCATCGACCCTACAAATGAGAGAGAAGACATGATGGAGCAAGAAGTCATCGTCGACCAGGACGAAGAGCGATAAGACTCAATGGAATTATAGACATATGAGGAATATTACACTAAGGAACTTGAAGAGATCCTGTAATAAGTCCCTGACACATACCCCACTATCTTGCCACCGTCCTTCGTTGTTGTTTGCACTTCACCAATTTACCTTCATTTCATGACTACCTCACGTGATTACACAACATGGAAGGTGGAGCAATTACACATATGCATTTCTCCCCCCTATACACCATTGATGTCTAGAATTCCATCTTAAATTGTACAAACAACCATTGCACTTAATTGGACATCCTATCACAGCTTTGATTACTCTATAATAATTGAACAAAAATATCGAAGGGCATTATTACCTATAAGAATTACATATATTAATATAAAATAGCACCAAGCCAATAGAAAATATATAAGTTGAACAACAGATTGGCTTAGTGCCATCTAATTTGAGTACATAATTCAAAATGATGTGTAGTTGCTTGTAAATACATTTTCTTCTCATGCACCATTGACATCCTAAATTTCAACTCATCCCACTATATTAGGCATTGCACTTATATGTCATTCCATCAAAATTTACTTACTTCATATTATTTGAAAAAAATACAAAATGAGATACCTAATAGTTTAACATTTTAATACAAAGATAATTTTTATTTCCAAAATTAAGACTCTTAAAAGACAACACGTCTTGTTATTGATATCAGGCGATATAATTAGGAATTAATATAATTTTCACAACAAATATGAATGTATTATAAGGGCGACACATTATATCTTTTATTACCATGATATCAACGTCTGGCCATTTTGGAAAAGAAAACATTGTGCCTATTCTATACATGTTGAAATTTTTAGGGTCAATTTATCTAATTTTGGGATACATTGTCCATAAGTTGCAATGCATTCAGACTGTCTAAGGAAAGAAATACACAATAAACTCGAAAAATAAAAGGATAGGCTATAACTAGAAATTGCTCTTTTGGAAAATGAATGGATGTGTTGCAAACAAGAAAAAAGGATGGCCTTCTCATGGAATAGCAAACCCTAGCTAGCATATCATCCAACCCCATTCCTTGTAAATCAACCACTAACTTTTAAACTCTATATTGTAATCCAAACTCATTACGCTTGTGAGAAGTGTTTTATGTATTAGGAATGAATTGATTTGGGACTTTAGAAATCTTTGTTAGTCCACTTGACTATGCACCCCGCATAGAGAAGACAAAGCCCCACTTCCATCAAATGACATAAGATCTACTTCCATCAACTGATGGTCCAACTACTTCTATCAATTGATGACTTGGTTGACTCCATAAATCAAAGAAATTCTAGATTCTTTCCACCAATGGTATCTCGAAGGAGGACAATCAACGGATTCTCTATGACACCCTTTTCTAATGAGTTAGTTAAGCACACAACCAAGGTACATGCTATAGGGTTTCAATATAAGTAAAGAACTTCCACTAATGCGCCTTGAGTGTGCCACCAATCCCTATAAATAGGGACCCCAAGTCTTTGAAAGAAGGTGTGTCTTCTTCCTCCACCCATAAACTATGTCCAACTGATAATTTGCCATCAATCTTCTTATCTAAACAAGGACGAGAGTCCAAGTCTCATCGATTTTCATCAGTTGGAGGTGTCAATTTCCTATTTTTGAGAGAAGAAAGGTTAGAAAAGTTTTATCTTCCATCATCATTGAAGAGGAGTTCTACATTGACATTAAATACCCAATGGCTACTATTCTATATTTTTCACCTCATTCTTTCCCACTCTATTTCATATCCTTCATTTGTTTTAATATTTCTATGATCTTCATTACATGTGAATCATCCATGTCTAATTGTAACATGAGTAGATGAACTCATTAACTCCAATAGTGAGTGTCTACCAAGGCCTCCCAACCATTTATATATTCATATTAGATTGAATCTATATACTCTTAGCAATGTTTATCTCCTTTCTCCTATTCATAAATGAATCACTTGTATGCTTAGATATCATATTGTGATGTAGATGCCACACCATAGTAGTATTAAATTAGATTTTGGAGTTAAGTAGTAATGTGAATGATAAAGTGATGGATAACTAGAGTTAGTGATTACATAATTGCATGTTTCAATTGTATGTTTGTCAGCTTGAGGGAGAGTCATGCTTATAATTTAGATCCAAATTGATATATAGAGAAGGGAACACAAACAAATTAGAACTGCTCATAAAGTATGTAACTGTATACAATGGGTATGAGTGTTTTCATGGTGGTGAGTGCATTTATTTGGTAAAACACTATCCACATTCTACCCAAACATCAAAATCAACCAAAAAGAACATTTGCTTGTTTTGTTTTGTTAAATTAGTTTTATCTATTTGTTTTCTTTGGTTCTAGTTTTCTACTTTGTTTCATAGGGAACATATATGTGCACTTTGATAGATTTAAGGTCCTAAATGTTTTGTTACCCCTTGTGCTTATGTTCGAACCCCATTTACTACTTTAGAGTATGTATTATCGTTGAGGGCATGCCAAGGTATCATGTTCTAAATTTGAAGTCCAATTTTAAGATCTATATCCATTCCCTCATATTGTGGACACATATATTGAAGGCAATAATGTATTCAAATGAGGGTTGTGACACAATAATGTATTCACTTATATCTGTTGACAATCATATGAGAGTTACGATTATATAACATGGAATCTACTATGATACAACTCTCAAAGTTATATCTTACACTTTCTCAACTCATTTTTTGACACAAGTCTAAAAAATAATTTACATAATGTAAGTTATATTAACAAAGGAAAATATTCAATTATGATTTATCCAACTAGTCAGACACATAGCACTTTTAATATCCATCTAAGGTCCTTCTAACCTATCTTCATTGTTATCCTATTAAGTTTTATCTTTATATCACTGAATCATTTCACCTATACTCCTTACTATATAGACCCTAATGTAGGTAAATATGTCGGCAGAGTAGGTAGCGGAAAAAAATTTAACTACCATATTTCCCTTTATAACAGTAGATTGCGTCAACAACTATGTAATGGGAAGGATGGTTTAGAGGGTATACCTAGTCCTGGTGAAAGTCCAACAACAACCTCCTCATCGTAGTGTGTGTCCTTTCATCAAATCACACTCGAACAATGTCTGCAACAACTCTTAGTTGATCACTACAAACAACATCATGACATTTTCTTCCTAGCAAGAAAAGCTCCTCACCTCTAGAGTAGCCCACATGAACCACTAGAGACTCTTGTCATTCTAGCATAACATACAAGAAGGAGTTGTCCCTTCTTGTTGGTGTACTAGCACCAACTTTCTCTCTCACAATTTTTTCTATCCTTCCTTTATCGAGTAGGACTTGCTCGAGTTCTCTCGGTTAACACAACCAGAGAAGACAACAACCATTAGAGGCAACTAATGTTGTGCTAGGAAACCCCAGAACCCCTCTATTTATAGGAGGATTAGGGTCATGGTTCTCAGTCTGTGCAAGTGTACAATAGACTGGAATTTTACAAATTTTCGCAACATGTGACCAGCAAAATGGATAATTCCTAGGCGAACCAATCGGTTGGTATGTGAGCCGATCGCTTCAAACCTTGAACTGGTCGTTTCATCATGTTTCTCAATCACAATTGTATTGGCAATTATAATCCAATTAATGCACAACATGACGTTAGTACTAATCCTTGATGCAATCAAATTGATCCATGAACCGGGCGGTTCATCGCATGAACCGGTCATTTGACAACCTTGAGCCGATTGGTTCATGCCCTGGTTCATCCAGAATTCAGCCAATGCAATTTCTAATCACAATGACACTCCAACCGGTCAGCTTAACACTTGAACTGGTCGGTTCAGAGACCAGTCAGTCAATTGTTTTTTGAATTTAATTCCTAAACACTTTAGTAATCAATTTAATTATCATTCATGATTAAAATCCTATTCCAAGTATATCCTATGTGTGTGACCCTATTGGTTCTATATTTAGTTGGTAGTGAGTGTCCATAACTAGTTTATGACATCACAAGCAAAGAGCGGTATCTAGAAACACACTAGTGCTACCCAAGTAAATGGAAAGTTGGAGAACCACTTCAACCTACAAGTTGTGATTGGTGTTATAGTGTTTATATAGTTCCTTTATCACTGATATCTAGATTGAACTCAAGGCATGTAATAGTCATCCTCTTCAACATTTAATCTCTATTCCTTGAACTAGAGTAGACTGTCTGACATATATATAAGCTCAATATCACACATGGACTAATATGTGCATTGCCATGCATTTCTCAATCTTGCTAATCAAGTGGCCAAAATATGATACTCCTGTAGGAGGGACAAATCTCATCTACATCACTCACAATCATCCCCATGTGTCACAGTGCATTCGATCATCACATTTATGGCAACCCTTATTCAAGGTCATGGTGGATGATGTCAAAGTACACTAAACGACATGTGATGGGTGTAGTGATTTTAGGTCTAAGAACCATAATCACCACCAACACTATAAAAGATGATTCTGACTATCAATTATGGCTTCACTACTACAGAAATAGCTTATAATGTCACATTTAGAGGCTTCGGTTATCACTGAAAACTTACGCCTAAACCCTACAATGTCGGATGATTACAGAGACAAACATCTATATTTAAAGACTGGCCAGACATGAGTATCACTTTTTATTTAGCGTCAGCTCCCTATAATGAACCGACGCCTAAAATAGCCTGCCAAATCCAATTTTTTGAGTAAAAAAAAATTACCCCCAAAGTTTCACATACGGTGTCGGGTTTTTGACCTAATAACCGATGCCTAATGATGAAAAAAATTACCTCCAAAGGTCGTCGGTTTTGTGAAAAAACCGACGCTGATAAGGTTTCGCACGCCGTCCCCGCAAAAATTTTTAGGGTTAAGATTGTCCAATGGACGTCAGTTTTTTCTGGCAATCGATGCTAATGGGTAATAGGTGTCAGTTTTGTAAATAACCAACACCTTTGTTAACTTAATAACCCCCGTGCGATCGATCGAGAAACAAACTACACCCCATTCTCTCTGCTATTTCATCGCCGTGAGCCCCCACCTGAAGCTGCTGCGCCCCCTGCTCATCGCCGCTGCCTGATCAAGCCGATCACTACTCCTCACACCGCCGCCCCCTGCTGTCTAGCTTCTTCCTCCCGCCCGCTAGCTCCTCACACCGCCACTGCCGAAGACAACTTCTCTCCTCTTCCTCCACACCACTGACAGGTAGGCTGCTGCCTCTTCTTCTTCCTCCACCTCTTCTTCTTCATGCTCCCTCCTTTCCAAATGGATAAAAGCAAGGGACCATCGACTTGTGGGCTGGACACGAGTGGCTTTGTTGGCCGACCACGGCCGTGCTGGCCAGCAAAACCATGGTCGTGTCCAGCCCACATGTCATGCCTTGCTTTTATCTATTTGGAAAGGAGGGAGCAGGAAGAAGAAGATACATTTGCAATTGAATACTAATGCTTGACCTAATTCTATAAATTTTGATGCATGTTGAATTAAGATATTAAAACCCTAATATACATTTCACCATAATCTTGAATTAACTATATTGCTGAAATCTTGTGATCAATCTATCTAAGATATTAAAACCCTAATGATAAATCTCTGATTTTGTAGTGATGTGTCGCCCTAACATCTACATGAATCCCTGTTGTATGATGTAGATTGATGAAAATGCATGAGCTAGTTTGAAATTTTGAAATCATTTATGAATCTCTCCATCCCTAGGTCATACTAATTTATGTGTAATCTTTACCTTAACATGCATGGACACTCGAAATGTTGAAATCAATGTTATAGAATGACAACACATGTATTTGTGGGCCTAGAAACTCATCCAAGATTTACTTATTAGGAGTAAATCTTGGATAGTCCCCGGTTTGTGACTGTTCTGGAACACCTAATCTCGCTTAGGATGTAAGTGCATAATGTGTATTGGGTTTTCAAGAAAATTTCAGTAGCATTTCCCCGTTTGTTCTCTAAGTACATATGTACTTAGAGAACAGCAGGGAAATGCTGCCAAAATTTTCTTGAAAACCCAATACAAATTATACACTTACTAGTGAGATTAGGTGTTCAAGAATGGGATAGGTGGTACACATTTATTAATATAAGAATGACAACACATGTATTTGTTGGCTTAGAAACCCGTCCAAGATTTACTCATTAGGAGTAAATCTTGGGTAGTCCCCAGTTTGGGACTATTCTTGAACACCTAATCTCACTTAGGATGTTTTAACCATTAATTATATATAAGACCTTAAACCCTAAAGTTTTAACCATAAACCCTAATCTTTTAACCCTAGACCCTAATCTTGTTCTAATATATACTTGTTTTCTCCACTACTACAGAAATTCCTTTTAACGTCGGTTGTTTAACCCTCTTTGGCGTCGGTTTCCGAGCGACGCCTATGTGGGCGCCGCTAAAGGTCGAACACTTCGGCGTCGGTTTTTTAACATACGCCTATTTAACGTACATGCGTCGGTTGTTTATAGCAAACCGACGCCAAAAGGGTTCGCGCCACAGAAAACGACGTCATCTAGGACACATTCTGCGTCGGTTATCTACTAAAACACCGACGGCTATATGGAATATAGCGTCGGTTTTTAATTGGTAACTGACGCAGAAAGTGTCCTAGATGACGCCGTTTTCTGTGGCGCGAACCCTTTTGGCATCGGTGATCAACTAAACAACCGACACTATATGTATTATAGGCGTCGGTGTGACACTAACAACCGACGCCATTTCCAGTGCGGCCGTGGCCACATTAGGCATCGGTTTTGTTCAAAAAACCGACGCTTTAGGTCTTTGCTGACGGTTTTCTGTAAATAACCGACGCCTATATCTATTTTTTTTTTCATATCAATTTGCAGGCCTGTTGTGGCTGGTCTGCAGGATGAGAACCTGCAGTTCAGTTTTCTGAACTGCAGGTTTACGACATCCATTGATATCAGCCTACAAACATGCCACAAACCTGCAAAATTAAAAAAAAAATTTCACACAAGTAGATACATTTAGACATCAATTCAATTCTCACATTCACACATATAGAAACATTCAAATACATGTATTAACATTCAGAAATATTCATTTACAAAGTATCATTCAGTATCGCTATCAACATCCCAATTATATCTTACAATTGCCACTACTTGTATGGCTTTTGCCCATTCTTCTCTTATTTCATTTAATGCTTCCATCGTATATGGAGCATGTACATTTTTTAAGCGTTTACCTATAGTGTGGACAGTTTTAAACACCTGCAAAGAGAATGATGTATATATATAAGTAATAATATAAAAATAAGATTGATATATTTCATACTAACTAATGAGACTATATATAATACCTCATGTATGGTATCGATGTCCATTGTGGCATGTTTGATAATCATCTGCATAAATCGCATCACATAGTATGCGCATGCCCAGCCATTGTCTTGTGTAGTGCACTATAAATTGAAACATACAAAATAATACAACTAAGCACAATTCACATCAATAATATATACATTGGAGTCGGGAACTTACTTGTACGTTCTGCCAATTTATTGGCTGGTTCTTTTTCCTTGGGACCGTTCCTCCAGCCTTTTTGAATGCATCTAAACCCCTACATGTTAATATAACACAGTAAATTGCATAAGTAAATAGTAATGTAATAACAGATGTTAACAGATACAAAAATGAAATATTTCTCACCAGAATAATGGCATTCTCATTACGTGTCCAATTTTAGTGTTTAATGTACTTCCCGCGGGATCTAGATAATAAACAGTGAACGTCCCGGGGACAATAACTAGTAACTCCCAATGTCTACCGCTAGAGGTAAAAAGTTAACAATTAATAACTCAAAATGCACAATAAAAATGGAATTTTCTTAAGTCCAAATTATAAATAAAGTAAACTTACTTGACATTGAATGGAGCTATTATTATCGTCTTCTTTTGCTGACCAAAAATTGTAAAAGCATCTATACAGTATTGTTGAACACTATCAGGGTCTTTAGCTACCATACTAATCAATGATGGAATCAAAAATCCCACATGATCAAATGCAAATTGTTTGCAGTGATCTTCGACTAAGTAGCTGCAAAACATGTATTACGTATGAATTAATATATAAGAAACCAGATCAACGGATCTTACACAGGGTATATGGATGTATAAACAAGATCTCACCTTATCCATGTCTCTATCATTGATGTATTCATCCAAGCATACATAAACAGCTCAATAATATCTTGTATAAATAAAGAGCTATCGTATGATTGGCCTGCATAATCTGCATCTAAAGAAACAATTATAGGGCAATGTATATTATGTGCCTGTAGCCAACATGCCATTCCCCTACAAGCAGGACCTAACGGGTATGTTAGGTCAGTTAGAACCCAACTTGGTAATGCGGGAAGTGGAGGTGGAGGCCTAGGTGCTCATGGTGTCTTCTTTTTAACTTGTATATATAATTTCAGATCAGTTGACCTCATATATACACATTAACAGTCTAAATCAATGTAAATTTATCTTACAATTTCAGTAGTGTAGACGACATCTGCTTCGGGCCACAATATGATCCCGCCTTCTGCCTCACCAAGTGTATCAATATCTGGGTGGGCATATGGCAATGCAACTTCCCTCCAATCTGGTAATACACATATCAGGCTCACACGAATGTAGCCCTACGGCATTGGAGTCCCATGAAACATTGCCCCAGGAAGGGACTGGTAATCCTGCGCCTCTGCAACAACATAGTCTTGCATTCTTAAGCGGCATGGCTTTGCTGCCTACAAATTTACGTAAAGAATGTTATACATATATACATATCATCTTGAAAAGACTAGCTATAATGTCATAAACAATACTTATAGCAGACGTGTTAGGCAATGGGTCTCCAGGATTACTCGCAGTCTGTGCATCAGGAGAAGAGTGGGTCGCCATAGGCTGATTGGAAGCCTGAGATGCCTGCCACCACAACAATTTTTCCTTGACCTTCTCAGCAACTACATCATTGACCTTCTTAGCAACTATATCCTCGACTCTCTTATTCTCCTATACATGGATAAAAGAAACATTAGCTTCTTATTATTGAATTTCCTTTTGCAGTAACATTCTAAAAAACGAATAGGTTACCTCTTCTTGAGAAAGTCCCGCTCTGGGTTTGTACTGGGATGGCCCAAAGAATGCTTTGATGCCCACACCAGCGCCTGCACCCCTAACACGTCCAAGATGCTCTGGGTTACCCAGAGAAACTGTCAATTCATCCCTTGTTCCCTGAGGGATGAACATGCCTTAATTCCTCTGCTCGTGCAGCTCCCGCTAATCACCATCAACAGAAATTGGTAAGTTAACACCACAAATAATCAATATTCAAACGATTGCTCTAAGAGTTGTATTTTACCATTTTCGCAGCCGCCTCAGCAGTTACGGGCTTCTTTATTTCACCCTTCTTGTTTTGCCTCCCAGCTATCCAGATATCATGGCGAGGCATGGGTGTGGCAGACTCCTAAGTAGCCGCAGACTCCGCCTGTAGTCTTTGGCGAACGCTTGCATAGCCTTTTGGACCCATAGTGTGGTCATGCACATTCAGTGCACGCCTTGCTTTTTGTACGTCACTGAGGGCCTAGTTAGTATGCACATTAATGATTTGGTTAGTAGCACATTAATGAATAGGTGAATACAATGTATATTAATTAAATTGGGAGTGACGCCTAATACCTTGAATTCTTCAGATTTTCTTGAAGCAACAAAATTGTCCCAATCTTCTTTGTCCAAGAAGTTCCATTATTCAAGGACTGACTTCTTCTTCTTATCACCCTCTTTTATGTATTCTCTGTTCAGATTTGTCCTATAATTCCTAAGCATGTTTCCAGTGCGTTGCATCACACTTTTACGATGCAACTTCTCATCCAATGCAAATAGATTCTGTAAAATAGAAATGTTATTAACTAGTATCTAAAATAGAATTGCAAATAATAGAATTTGTAATCTACAAAATAGAATTGCAAATAATAATAACTCACGCATAAATCCTTCCATATCAAGTCTTTTTTCCCCTGAGGAACTTTATGCCAATTATCATACTTAACACCACAATGGCTCCGAGTGGTACACCCAAGATAGTTTACAAAATTATTGCAGTTCACTCCAATTGCATTTCCTCCATTATCAAACTCCACAACCAATTTGGATCCACTGCCACTTAGCGCTATTAACTTCTTCAACAGAGTGATGCCTCTTTTCTTGTTAAGTGTTTGGTGTTGCGCATCAAGTTGCTCCAGTGCTTCAGTGGGTACATGTGCATCATCAACCTAAAATTTGACAAATATAAACACACTGAATTAGCCCAATATAGAAATATAGAATATATGACATAACTAGAAGATAATGAATTTTATAGAAATACAGGATATGTTTTTAGAACTTACATTGGTATCCTCGCCATGCTTGTCATGGACAACATGCTCATCATGGACTTCATGCTCATCATGGACATCATGCTCATCATGGTCAACCATCTGAAAATGTCATTAAAAAGGCAAACATTTAGCATTTGTATTAACTAGAAAAAGGCAAACATTTAGCATTTTTATTAACTAGAAAAAGGCAAACATTTAGCATTTGTATAAACATACATGTCTCTAAAATTGTGATCTTTTATCAATTAACAATCCTTCATTGTGATCTCCGCGCACATATAAGTCATCATTAGCTTCAATATTTTGTGGAGTTGGCAACCCAACTGAGAATGGACTGGAGTCATCATACTTATCATAGTACTCTTCTTCATCTATAGGATCTTCAATGAACTGTCTTTTACCATGAAGAACAACCGACCATTTATCATTTGCAGGATCATCGATATAGAATATTTGTTTCGCCTGTTATGCCAATATGAATGGTTCACCCTTCTCGCCAATCTTTTCAAAGTTCACCAAAGTGAAACCCAATTCATCCATTATAACTCCTTTGGTGTTATCAACCCAATTACATTTAAAGAGCGGAATTTTGAAATCTATGTAGTCAAACTCCCAAATGTCTTCAATGACACCGTAATATGACATTTTAGCTTCACGTGGACTCTTATCCTTTGCACTTGCAAAGTACATAGTCGACGCTTGAAGAGTGACCCCACTATTTTGGACGACACTCTTATCATCTTGGCGCTTTGTGTAATATGTGAATCCATTAATGTCAAACCCTTCATAAGACATAACATTCAGTTTTGGTTTAAAGGCGAGGCATTTGATAGTTTCTTTAATATCATTTGGTGTTTGAGATAGTTGATGTAAGACTTTATCTTCAAACCACTTAGTAAAAGTCTTATTATGCTCTCTAGCAAGCCACATTGAACTTGCTCGAGGATGTTGTCTCTTTATGAAATTGGTATGTTCCTCGATATAAACACTCACTTCGTCCATATTGTGTAAAATATACAAGTTAGCTTGTTCCAACTACTCACGGCTGATTACTTTCACCCGTGATCCCAAAATTCCTTTGCCCTCCTCAATATTCTTGTCATTATCAGGAGTGTCATTACCACTGAGAAAGTCATTGCAAAAATCCATAACCTCTCTCGCCACATAACCTTCAATAATACTCCCTTCAGGCCGATAACGGTTTCAAACATCACCTTTAAAAATGCTCATGTATCATTCAAAGGGATACATCCAATGCTCTGGGGTGCAACGATTACGAATGGACATCCATGATCTATCCATTCTATGATCAAAGAGAAAATAAGTACATATTAGGAAACAAGTATATATTAGGACAAGATTAGGGTATACACTTACATCCTAAGTGTATAATGTGATGTCATTCTTATATATAATAAATGTGTACCACCTATCCCATCCTTGAACACCTAATCTCACTAGTAAGTGTATAATGTGTATTGGGTTTTTAAGAAAATTTTGGCAGCATTTCCCTGTTGTTCTCTAAGTACATATGTACTTAGAGAACAAACGGAGAAATGCTGCCGAAATTTTCTCAAAAACTCAATACACATTATACACTTACATCCTAAGTGAGATTATGTGTTCAAGAACAGTCCCAAATCGGGGACTATCCAAGATTTACTCCTAATGAGTCAATCTTGGACGGGTTTTTTGGCCAACAAACACATTTGATGTTATTCTTATATACAATAAATGTGTACCACCTATCCCATCCTTGAACACCTAATCTCACTAGTAAGTGTATAATGTGTATTGGGTTTTCAAGAAAATTTCGGCAGCATTTCCCCGCTGTTCTCTAAGTACATATGTACTTAGAGTACAAACGGGGAAATGCTGCCGAAATTTTCTCAAAAACCCAATACACATTATACACTTACATCCTAAGTGAGATTAGGTGTTCAAGAATAGTCCCAAACTGGGGACTATCCAAGATTTACTCCTAATGAGTAAATCTTGGACGGGTTTCTAGGCCAACAAACACAATAATAGATATCTACAATGAAGCCGGACTCCATACAAACAATATATAATTTAGTGATTGTTCATTCTAATTTATACCAATGTACAAGTAATATAAAGAACAATGATTGTTCACTTTCTAGGCCAACAAACACATGTGATGTCATTCTTATATATAATAAATGTGTACCACCTATCCCATCCTTGAACACCTAATCTCACTAGTAAGTGTATAATGTGTATTGGGTTTTCAAGAAAATTTCGGCAGCATTTCCCTGCTGTTCTCTAAGTACATATGTACTTAGAGAACAAATGGGGAAATGCTACCGAAATTTTCTCGAAAACCCAATACACATTATACACTTACATCCTAAGTGAGATTAGGTGTTCAAGAACAGTCCCAAACCGGGGACTATCCAAGATTTACTCCTAATGAGTAAATCTTGGATGGATTTCTAGGCCAACAAATACATGTATGTTGTCATTCTTTACAAATAATTTTCAATTCCAATAAAATACATAGTTACATATATGCATGTTCATACAATCATTATAATATAATTACATTTGGGACAAAAACATATTAGAATTTATACATAATTCCAACTCTAATCAAATACATTACATGCATTTTTATCACAACAATTTAATCGATGCAAAAAATAGTAGAGAAGGACCAACCTTGTCAGAGGGAAGAAGGCAAAGGCTCCGGTGGCTCTGGCTGGAGGAGTAGCTAGCAGCGACGGTGGTGGAGGAGCAGATAGCAACGACAACAGTGGAGGCGGGAGAAGTTTTTACGGAGGTACGACGACAGTGGAGGAGCAGCTAGCAACGACGACGGCAGCACGACGGCGGCTGTCGTGGAGGCTGGAGAAGGCGGTGGTTGCGGCGGCGTGGCGGCTGCGTTGGTTGCGGCGGTGGTTGCGGCAGTGGTTGCGGCGGTGGTTGCGGTAGTGGTTGCGGCAATGGTTGCGGTGGTGGTTGCGGCAGAGTGGTTGCGGCGGCGCACAAATTGGCGGCGTGGTCGGGCGACAGCAGAGAAGAAAGGGGGAAATTGGCTCGCGATGAAACAGAAGAAAGGGGAAGAGTCGGGTGATCGTGGGATATTAAGTTCACAAATAGCGTCGGTTGTTTGAATAATCGATGCCTAAACCTCTTCAGCGTCGGTTGTTTGACACAACCGACGTCCAATTGGACAATAGTTGCACGAAATTATTTGGCGGGAACCACTTTCAGCGTCGGTTATCAACGGATAACTGACGCTGAAAGTGACACTTTTTGCGCAAATTTTCATCACCCATAGGCGTCGGTTTCTATCTAAATAACCGACGCTGTATGTGACACTTTTTCTTTTGCTCGAAAATTGGATTTCGCGGGCGATGTTAGGCGTCGGTTTGTTATAAACAACCGACGCTGAATACAAAGCGGTACCCGTGTCTGGATGGTCTTCGAATATAGACGTCGGTTTGCATAAATAACCAACGTCTAATAGTATAGGCGTCGGTTTTCCTAATGAACCGACGCCCAGAAAAGCGACACTGAATGATGTTTCTTTAGTAGTGCTCTTTGATCATAGAATGGATAGATCATGGATGTCCATTCCAAATCGCTGCACCCCGGAGTTTATTTCTGGTCTTGACCAGTTTATTAGATTTGCCGAGGAACATAGGAAACAACCTGGAGATAGGTTCTACTGTCCATGTAGGCATTGCGGTAACAACTTGAAAGTTAGCACTGGTGACAAAATCAAAAGTCATATCATGTGCAACGAGATTGTACAAGGCTATACAGAATGGCACTGGCACGGAGAGATTTCAAACCTGAAATTAGTGGATGTCGATAGCAGTGCTTGTGTGGAAGAAGAATTGCCTTAAATGATGTAGATATGAACGAACCAGTTCCACTAGACATCATTGATGTGATGCTGGATAGTTGTGGGGTAGAGCACACCGATCCACCTCCCATGTTTAGAAACATTGTGCATGATGTTGAGATACCGTTATACACAAGTTGTAAGTTTACAAAGATTAGCGCTGTGTTGAGATTGTATAAACTAAAAGCTAACAATCGATGGAGCGACAAAAGCTTCACGTCATTGTTATCTTTGTTGAAAGAAATTCTTCCTGAAGGAAATGAGCTGCCAATCTCAACATACCGGTTAAAGAAATTGTTGTGCCCAATGGGAATGGAGGCCAAGAAGATACACACATGCTCGAATGATTGTGTATTATTTCAAAAGGACTATGTGGATTTGAAAGATTGTCCGAAATGTGGTGTGTTAAGGTATAAATTGACGACTTCGGGGGAGTCTGAAACTGGTTCTCCTCCCAAGGTGATGTGGTATCTTCCTATAATACCACAGTTGCAATGCTTGTTTGCCAATCCTATAGATGCGAAGAATTTGAGGTGGCATGCAGATGTTAAGAAAAATAATGATGGGATCCTACGACATGCGTCTGATTCCCCACAGTGGAAGAAGATTGATTTATTGTACCCTGAATTCGGTGAAGAAGACAGGAATCTAAGACTTGGGCTTTGTACAGATGGGATGAATCCGTACGGGACATTGAGCAGCCAACATAGCACTTGGCCAGTTATGCTTGTTATATACAATCTTCCTCCCTGGTTGTGTATGAAAAATAAGTACGTTATGCTGTTGTCTTTGATATCGGGCCCTAAACAACCTAGAAATGATATCAACGTTTATCTTGAACCTATGATTGATGACTTGAAGAAGCTCTGGGGTGAAATTACCCCCTGAAGAAATTACAACACTTGATGAGCAACAAAAGAAAATTGAGAAAGTGAGGGGCATCACAATGATGAACAAGTTAATACAATAAAGGGGCAATGGACCCAAATTGGCTGTGGATTTTGATCATGCTGGAAATCCATATGGAGTGAACCGCAACTCATTTGTTTCATATCTTGGGGTTCTTACTTGCAACCATTGTAGTCCTATCCTAGAATCCTAGCATAAAGTTCCTAAGGGGAAGAAAGACCACATATGGAAGGAAATATGCGTGAGTTATTATTATTTATAATTCTATTTGTGTAGATTACTAATTTTTAGGATACTAGTTAATAGCAATTCTATTTAATTTGCAGAGCATATTTGATTTGGATGAAAAGTTGCATCGTAAATGTGTGATGCAATGTTGTGGGAGGGTCCTAAGGAACTATAGGACCAATCTCACCCGAGATTACATACACGATGCTGATAAGAGGTTCTTGATTTATTCCCAATTCTAGACATTGATCACTATTTCACTAACTCTATACTAATAATTTTTGTTTGTATTCTCTTTAAAAAATAAATTTAGGCAGAAGGAAGCCACAAAGAAATGGAACTACCTGGACCCCAAAGATTGGGAGGCGTTTGTTACCCAAAGAAAAATAGATGAATTCAAGGTATTAAGCGCCACTCCCAATTTAATTAATATATGTTTTTATGTATTCACCTATTCAAGATTAACATTTAGTGTTACTAACCAAATCAATGTGCTAACTAACTAGGACCTCAGTGAGGTGCAAAGAGCAAGGCGTGCACTGAATGTGCACGACCACACAATGGGTCCAAGAGGATATGCAGGCATTCACCAAAGACTACAGACTGAATCTGCTCAGCCTACTGCTACTCAAGAGACTGTAGAGTCCTCTACTACTGCTCTCGCACCTCTACCTCACCATGCTATGTGGATAGCTGGGAGGCAAAACAAGAAGGGAGACATATCGAAGCCCACAACTGCTGAGGCGACTACAAAAATGGTAAAAACCAACTCTTAGAGCAATCGATCGATATTGATTATTGTTATGTTTACTTACTAATTTTTGTTGATGGTGTTTAGCGGGAGCTACACGAGCAGAGGAAGGAAGGCAAGTTCATCCTTGAGAGCACAAGAGATGAACTGATAGTTGCTCTGGGTAACACATAGCATCCTGGACATGTTTGGGGTGCAGGTGCTGGTGTGGGCATCAAAGCAATTTTTAGGCCATACCAACACAAACCTGTCCCAAAAGTGGGACTTTCACAAGCTGAGGTAACCTATTCTTATTTTAGAATGTTATTGCAAAAGGGAATTCAATAATCAGAAGCTAGCATTTCTTTTATCCATGTATAGGTAGATTCATTAATTGAGAAGAGAATCCAAGAAGCAATGGTGAAGTGGTAGGTGTCTCAGCCTGCCACTCAGACAGTACCTGTGGCGGGCCGCTCTTCTCCTACTGTAGAAGTGGTTGGGAGTAATCCTGTAGACCCCCCACCTAGCACGTCCTCTGTAAGTATATTTATGACATAATAGCTAGTCTGTTCAAGATGATATGTTTGTGTATATATGCATATAACATTCTTTACTTAAATTTGTAGGTGTTGAAGCCATGTTGCCTAAAAAGTCAAGAATATATCGTTGCAGAGGCGTCGGCTTACCCACCCCTTAAAGGGTGCATGTTTTATGGGTATCTAGTACCAGATGGTGTGGTACGTGTGAGCCCGATACATGTATTCCCCGACTGGACGGATCTTGCATTGCCTCATGCACACCCAGATGCTGAAACACTTGATGAGGCAGTAGGTTGAGTGATATTGTGGCCCGAAGCGGATGTCCTCCATATTGATATTTTATGATAAATTTCCATTACTTTAATTTGTTAGTGTGTATATATGAGTCAATTGATCTGATATTATATATACAGGTCAAAAAGATGAGACCCGCTACATCTCGACCTCCACCTCCTCGACTACCAAGTTGGATTCCAAGGGACCTACACGCCTCGATAGGTCCTAATTGTAGGGGTGTGGTAGTATGGATCGACGAACATGATACAAATTGCCCTATAATTATTACTATTACGGAGGATGCTGTAGGTAAATCATTCGATAACAATCTATTTATACAAGTTTAGCATACGTATTAATGTATACGTAATACAAGTTCTACATACGTACGTATTAATGCATAGGTATTAATGCAGGTCAATCATACGAAAACAAGATATTTATACAAGATATTTTGGAGTTGTTTAGTTATGATAGAGTTGTGGATATGGTGAGATCTTATTTATACATCCATATACCTTATTTTATATTCAGTAATCTGGTTTCTTATATATTAATGCATACGTAATACATGTTTTGCAGCCACTTACACAAGATATGTAGAGATTTTGGGTTTTCCCATGTGGGATTTTTGGTTCCATCTTTGATTAGTCTTGTAGACACAGACCCTTCTTCAGTTACTTCATACTGCTGTGATGCTTTTGAATATTTTAGTAAAAATAAGAAGACAGTGATAGTAGCTCCATTCAATGTCGAGTAAGTTTACTTTGGTTATAATTTGGACTTAAGAAAATTACATTTTTATTTTGGATTTTGAGTTATTAATTTTTAACTTTCTTACCTATAGTGGTAGGCATTGGGAGTTACTAGTTATTATCCCCAAGACATTCACTGTCTATTATCTAGATCCTGCAGAGAATGAGTTGGAATTATATAGACATGCAATTAAAAGGCCATTATTCTCGTGAGAAATATTTCATATTTTTATATCTATTAACATCTGTTACTACATTACTATTTAATTATGCAATTTAATGGGTTACATTAACATATGTAGGGCTTTACAAGAGTAAAAAAAAGCTGGAGGAAAGGTCCCCAGGAAAAAGGATTTGTCACTAATTTGGGAGAATGTAAAAGTAATTTCCTGACTCCAATGTAAATATTATTTATGTGAACTGTGTTTATTTGTATTTTTGAATATTTTGTATGTTTCAATTTATAGTATGCTACACAAGACAACGGCTGGGAATGTACCTACTATGTGATGCTATTTATGCACCTAATCATCAAACATGCCGTAATGGAAATTGATAAGATACAACAAGTATTATACATAGTCTCATTAGATAATATGAAATATATCAATCTTATTATATATTATTAATTATATATATACGTCATTCTCTTTGTAGGTATTTAAAACTATTGACTTCAGCATAGGTGGAAAGCATTTCGATGTACATGCTCCCTATATGAGAGATGAATTAGAAGTTGTAAGAGAAGAATGGGCAAAAGCCCTGCAAAGAGTGGGAATTTTCAGATTTAATTTTATTGACAATGATGAAAATGATGAATAAATAATAACTTTATTCTCATTATTATTTTTGTGTGAATGTGAATGAATTTTTATGAATTGTCATATGTGTGTGAAGATGATCAATACATAAATGTTTCTACATGTGTCTGAATGTGAAAAGAGATGAAATGAATGGAATTGCAGGTTGCTACTAGTTTCTACATGTGTGTGATGAAAAAATAATATGAATGAAATGTGCTTATACATGTGTGTGAATCACATATATATAATATTGTCAATCTTGTTAATTTTGTAGGTTTGTGGCCTATTGTTGGCTGATATCAATGGATGTCATAAACCTACAGTTAAGAATTGAACTGTAGGTTCTCATCCTACTGACCAGCCATAGAGCAGGCCTGCAAATTAATTTAAAAAAAATCTTAACATAGGCGTCAGTTATTTGATCAAAACTGACACCAAAGACATACGGCGGCGGTTTTTGATAAAAAACCGATGTCTATGTAGCTAGGATCCATGGTTGTGCTGGGAAGCACGGCTGTGGTGGCAGGCATGAGATATGGCGTCGGTTATTAGCACAAAACCGACATCGGTTCAGCTGATATGGCCAGGAAACACAGCTGTGATGGGAAGCACGACCGTGTTGGTAGGGGAGATGGCATAAATTATCTTACAAAACATACACCTATAGGCCCTTTACTGGAGCATTTTCAGTGGCGGGAAGCGTTGTGACGTAGGTTCTTTTAATAACCAACGTCTGTAACAATTATATAGTGTCAGTGTTCTTAAAAAACCGACACCTATAGTCCCTTTGCTGGCTCGTTTTTGGTGGCAGGAAGCTTTTTAGCGTCAGTTTTTAGCGGCACCCACTTGGGTGTTTCTTGAAAACCGACACTAAAGCCCTTAATTAACTGACGCTAAAGGCATGTTCTGTAGTAGTGTTTCCATGTATGACTCTTATGGTGGGTATGTGAAATACACTGTTCTCTAACAAGTATCTATGTGTTTGATTTGATATCTCATATAACATATCATGACTGATGAAATTTTGTCATTAACCAACACACACTCTAGTCTTATTTGTTATTGTTGTGTATCAGCCTTCCACAATAACATCCGACTAGAGACATACCAAGAATGTAAATACTCTTGGCATCTGTATGATCTCATTGTTTAGGCCATCAACCCGAAGACATACATCATTGAGTAATATCATTCTCTAGACATTTATTATGTTACTTCATAATCTTGTAACTGGATAAAACATAATAAATTGGAAGATTGCTTGTATTATTAATCAAATCATTTACAAGTTATGCCATTACAATCATCATATGATTGGCTCTGTGGGCATACATACCAATAGACTTCCACTTACACTTAGAGCCAATCACCCATGAACTTTATCCCAAGTGATCTAACATGACCATCATGTTTCTGTTGTTAAGGTGCTTTTGTCAAGGGGTTAGCCACATTACTTTTCATTGGTACTCTACAAATCTTCACATATCCTCATTGTACAATCTCTGATATGAGATGGAAACACTTCTATATATGCTTGGAATGCTGATGCGATATGGGTGCCTTATCTTGTGCAATAGCCCCATTGTTGTCACAATATAGCTTAATTTCATGGTTGATGCTTGGAACCACCCCAAGTTCTGATATGAACTTCTTGATCCAGGCATCCTCCTTTATTTTATTTGATGCAACAATATACTCAGCCTCTATCATAGAATCTGCAACTATCTCTTGCTTGGAACTCTTCCAACTCATAGATCTATTGTTGAGGCAAAACAAAAATCCTGATTGTGATCAATAATCATCTTTCTTAGTTTGGAAGCTTGCATCAATGTAACCCTTTACCACCAACTCTTCCTCTCCGCCATATACAAGGAACTGATCCTTAGCTCTTCTCAAGTACTTAACGATGTTCTTAACAGATGTCCAGTGAGCATCACCTAGATCTAACATATATCTACTTGTCATGCTCAAGGCATATGAGAAATCAGGATGAGTACATAACATTTCGTACATGATAGATTCAATTGAAGATGCATATGAAGTCCTACACATGCGTTTCCTTTCTTCACAAGAACTGGGGCACTGAGCTCTAGATATGGAAACTCCATGAGCCATGGGTAGGTTTCCTCTCTTTGAGTCCTCCAGTTTGAACCTCTTAAACACTTTATCAATGTATGTGCTCTGACTTAGTCCAAGAAGCCTTCTAGATCTATATGTATAGATCTTTATTCCTAAGATGTAGGATTCTAAGCCTAAGTCCTTCATAGAAAATGTATTTCCAAGCTAGATCTTTACTTTCTGTAAAGTTGGAATATCATTCCCCATCAATAGTATGTCATCTACATACAATATGAGGAATAAAATCATGCTCTCACGAACCTTCTTGTACACACAAGGTTCATCTTCATTTTGAGTAAAGACAAATTCTTTGACTATCTCATCAAAATGAAAATTCAAGCTCCAAGATGCTTACTTCAATCCATAGATTGACCTATGTATCTTGTAGACTTTATTTGCATTCTTTGGGTTTATAAAACCCTAAGGTTGTGTCATGTACACATCTTCAAGTACATTCCCATTAAGGAATGTTGTTTTAACATCCATCTGTCAAGTAAATCCTTGGAAAATAAATTCCCTTTGTAGGAATGTAGCATCTTTGGTGACAAGCACTTTGTTGTCAGATAGGGAATAAAAGTAATATCCTTTGGTCTCCTTAGGATATCCAACAAAATAACATTCATCATATTTGGGTACAATATTTTTGGGAAAATTCTTTCTCACATAAGCTTCACAACCTCAAATCTTCATTAAAGACACATTGAGACACTTCCCATACCATATATCTCATATGCTGTCTTTTGAATCGATTTAGATGGTACAAGGTATAGTGTAAATGCAGTGGTTTCAAGAGCAAAACCTATAAGGTAGTCTGAAGTTCAATTAAACTCATAATTGATTTCACCATATCTATCAATGCACAATTTCTTCTTTCTAACACACCATTATGCTGAGGTGTTCCTAGTGGAGTCTGTTGTGATACAATACCACAACCTTGAAGAAGGTCCTCAAATTCTTGGCTTAAGTATTCTCTACATTGATTAGATTGAAGTTCCTTAATACTTTTTCCCAAGTTGGTCCTATACATCATTCATGAACTCTTTGAACTTCTCAAGAGTTTCTAACTTATGTTTCATCAAGTAAACATAACTGTAGTTACTAAAGTCATCAATTAAGGTAATGAAGTACTGATACCCATCTTAGTAGTTGTTCTAAAAGAATGCATACATTGGTATGTATGAGTCCTAATAGATCACTATCCCTGTCATTGTTACCAGTGAAAGGAGTCTTGGTCATCTTGCCCAACAAACATGATTCACATGTCTCTAATGATTTGAAATCAAAAGAGTCCAGATAACCATCTTTATGGAGTCTAGATATATGATTCTCATTTATGTTCCCTAGACAATAATGCCAAAGATATGTTTTTTTATTGTTGAGTTTTAATCTTTTGGTATACGTTATAAATATTTTTATTTAGATCTAGAAAATAAAGACATAAGACATTAGGGCACTTCCATGAAAGATCCCATCTTTTGAAATAGAACATCGATTATTCTTATTATGAAATTTATATGCATCTTTATCCATACAAGATACATAAATGATGTTTCTATTTATTGTAGGCACATAATAGCAGTTCATTAACTCTATTACAAGCCATGTGGATAGATGTAAATTATAGGTTCCAACTGCAGTGGTGGCAACTCTTGCTCCATTTGCAACTCACAATTTGACCTCATCCTTTCTTAAAGGCCTACTTCTTTTCAGATCTTGCATATTCAAGCATATGTGAGATCCCCATCCAGTATCTTGTACCCAAGATGAAGAAGTAGATAAATTTTTCTCAATGATGTATATAACTGAAGTGGAGATCTCTATCCCCATCTTCTTCTTCATCAAAGCATTCAAGTACAAAGGACATATTCCTCTTATACTTTTCTTTCTCCTTATCTTGAGTGTTGAAGATCTAGATTTGGGCTTAGCCTCAGAACTCTTCATGTCCTTGCTCTCATCCTTAGACTTTACTCCGTTGATCATCATCACATATTTGTCCTTCTTCATTCTTGCTTTGGCATTAATCAGTATGCCAAGAAAATTTGACAATAGTATAGCCATGTTATTCTAGTGATAACACTCGATAAAATGATTATACGATTCAGGCAATGATTGCAAAATCATATCCATGCCAACTCTTGGCTTAGAGAGAATCTTAGTTCTTCTATATGTTCTACTCTCCAATCATATTTAGCACATGGGTCTCTACTGGTTCTCCCTATGTCATCTTACACTCAACACATGTCCTTAAGATATTGAACCTTTCTTGATTTCTATGATTATGGTTCACATTCATAAGATGTGTTACCATCCTAAGAATCCCCATATCTTCACACTACTCATGCAAATCATAATTCATGCATCTTAGCATAAGTTTCTTTATATATAAGACGTCATTAGTATGCTTCTAGTAAGCATCCACCTCATCCCTAGGTGCATCTAGAGCAGGTATTTCTGACATTGTTGTTTATAGGACATAAAGCTTATGCTCATCACGGAGGACCCTTCTCAAAGTCCAAAACTAGTTGTGAAAATTTGTCCCATTAAGTTTGTGCTTCCTTAGGATAGATCAAAATGATGATTTGATTGTCATTTGATTCTACAAGAGAAAATTTGCATTTGTCAAAATCCTTATGATTTGATTTAATTTAAAAAATTGACGATATTCAATTAGGCCTTTAATTAGTTATCACTCTTACTATTTTATTCAAATTTATAGCCCTCACATATCAATTTTAAAGATTGCATACAACCTTCTAGTGAGCCAAGATCCAAACCAATTTAATTATTACCTGGCCAACACCAATGTCCAAAATCAATTATTAAGGTAGGCAACTTTTGCTAATTGTATCTTTTGCAATTCTTGGATAGATGATATGCACAACTATTTTATGTAGTAATTTGCATGCTTCTAGGTACGTAATCTCATTAATGAAACCTATTTAAGCCTGACCCAAAAGCCAATACAATAGTTATGCACTTTGATTGGAAGACCCACATAACTACCATCACACTTCCGCAAGGTAGACAATGCACCACACTTAGCGTGCCCATGCAAAGTCAATCAAGCTTTTCATGTGTGTTGCTAATGGAAAGCTTCTTATACTTAATATGTTATTGAGGGAGTTTTTATTTATAAATAAATACATACATACATATATACATATATATATATATATATATATATATATATATATATATATATATAATCACCACATACATGTAGTACGTATGATATACATTCTATATCCCACACTGAAAACATGATATTAAAATATAAGTGATGGTTATGGCCATACTACTGTAATTCCTTGGAGCCACAAGGAATTACCACCACCTTGGGTCTACATCTCATTCAAAAACTTGTTCTTCATGAAAATATGTACTTGCCAATTTGGGTTGATCGGTTCAACCCTTGAAATGATCATCTCACTTCTTGGCCAGTCGATTGGTCATCACCCCCGTCATCTTGTGACATCCCAAGATTTTCTAAAACTTAATCTAATGTGTGACGTCCAAATTGAAACCCTCACCTCAGCGAGAATCCCAATTTAAACACCCCACACTAGGCTAAGAAGAAGAAAATCAAAGGAATTCAGAAGGAAAACAATTAGTAGCACATGTACATGAACAATAATAAACACATACACACATGTTCACCATTCAACATATAATTACAACATTAATTATTACAACATTTGATATTACATATTGAACAACAAACTTATACATATACATGTACTACATCTAAACTACAGGATCTTAAGAAAACAGGTCCACCTGTACATCAGCTCGCCATACAACTCTCAACTATCCTGGATCTTCAAGATCACAAGCCACAACCTAAACAAAAGATTACATGCGGTACATGTCAGCACAATATTCAAGAATATTGTACTGAGTACACCTACGTGTTTTTTATATACCTCTCATCATATCTTGGCAATAAGATAAAACTAATATACTTGGCAGTAACAGAAGAATATAAGAAAAGCGTATACTTGCACAAGATGTTCATTAACAAAAGAGAACACATATTTTAAGCATAATTTCCATTATATCATCCATGCATTTATTACCTGAGAGTTGAATATATTAAGGCCTTTATGATCACTACCAAAGAGTTGGATCATATGTACAATGTGACCACTACCAAAGAGTTGGGTCCAAGCACACTACCAAAGAGTTGGTGCTTCCATATGTACAACGTGACCACTGCCAAAGAGTTCGGTCACTGCCAAGCACACTTCCATAGAGTTGGTGCTTTCATATAATGGAAAAGATATATTATGTTTCATGCGTTCATAGACATAAGTATGGAAAATTAAGTAACATATAATTCAAGAACAATCATTTCATCCAATACCATATGCCAAGTATTCTACTACACATATAACACAAGCATATTGTATAATAAGCCAAGTAAGAGGTAATGGCGTACCTTCCAAAGAGATATCATAATCACATATTCCTCATGTCATCTATACCCTGGTCAACCCTGATTAAGACAAGATCATATACTACCATCAAGTTCTCATCATCTTACATCTCATCTTAACCCTAATTGTGTTCATTAGGGTTTAGCTTATCTCTTTAGGATATTCTCATGATTACTTGTATATTTGTCTTAGATTTATATTACTGATGTCATATTCCATATTATAGTTCATCAACTGGATAAACATATGTGTCACATTATTATGTGAACATATTAACATTATGTCACTTTCATTAACCATATTAGGGTTACATCTCATGTATTAAGGGTGCTCTTCATATAACATGAATTTCGTGCATAAAACTAATCTCAGGTTTACATATTATTTTCCTGTTATTGATATGAGTGTTTTATGTGAATTTCATCATTTATTGAGCATGTGTGCATTTATTGCATTTTATTTAGGGTTAAAAGCCCTAATTAGCCATATGGAGCAAATTACATGATTTCGTGCATCATCATCATAATCAATGACATCCACTGGATTATAGGCATTAATATTGATTTACTGACATATTCTCATAATTTTAGGCAAACGTTTGATATTTATTATCCATCAATTAAGCATTTCACTACTAATAAGATATCACTATCATTTAAGAATAAAAAGGCTAATATTATGGTTCCATCTTGTTCGAATCATTTTTCTAATAAAAAAGGTACCTTATTTGTATTTTTCTGACATCGTATGCATTTTATACGAATTATACAATATCCTAACATATTTTGGGATTTTACCTTTTTAATCCAATCAGGCGTCGCCACGTGTCCTTGAGGGTGCGCTGCTCCTTTGTTTGGTTCACTTAAGGCTGGCCACCCGGTCTAGTTCTGGTTTTCTGGGCTACCCACTCTCCCTTTCTCATTCTCGCATGTCCTACTGCCCTCGTGAGTCTCTGCGTGTGTGGGAATTGCTCTTCCGCCCAAAGTCGCCGCCTTAAAGCAAGGCAACGACGAGGTGCCCATGGACGATCCCTACTCCTCGTGACCTCTTTCTACTTGGCAAGGACACCACTGTAGACTTCACCTCCGGCGAGCAAGCAACCGCCCTGGGATCTGTGCGAGTGCCGCCATCGGGCAGATTTTCGGCGAGGACTTGGTCGTCGCCTGGTACTGCTCGTCCACCGATGCATCTCCTCCATCTCCGCTTGATTTGGCATTGAAGCTCGTTCTTCCCCATGTCAAGGTGGCTCTACCTCAGGATCCTTCATGAACAAGAGCTTCAGCTACTCTTGCTAGGAGACGTCGTCATGGGGCTGATCTCCGATGAAAGATCAGTGTTCTTTGCTTGCCAATTGTGCTCTGTCCTTGGAAGCATAGATCTTCCTCCTTGCCTCCAGATCTCCTCCAGCGTGTGGTGTTGGCGCTGGCATTTAGCAACTGTGGCTACTCCTCCTTGACATGAGATTGGCGGCCAGACTCTTCATCGCCATCAGCTTATGCACCCAACAATTCCTCACATGTCCGCTATCAGTGCTGGCCGCCAAGCTGCTACTACTAAAAGCTTCACCTCCAAACATGTCGCTGTTCGCCATGGTGAGGACCAGAGACTAGAGGAGTCAGTCTATTTATTTCTCTCCCTCATGCATCTCCTTCACGTTCTCTGAGAGAGACAGTTTCCTCATGCCATAACAATAGTTCTCGTCAAAGCAACGAATGCGTTAACCCCCACAATCTGTGTAACGTGGCTGTGTGCATAGTTTCTCACTTTCTTCAACTCAACTACATAACCGCATTGTAGTTCATTCACTTCTAGCCATCCAAGGATTAAGAGAGGGCCACATATTGAATCTGTGGCTCCCCAAGTCATGGGTGTGTGACACTACATACTGGACCTGAACTAAAAGCAAACATGTACCTTGGTCCATCATACTCAAAACTCCACATGATTTAAATATATCCAAACCTAAATTACATCATCTAGGAGCTTCCAAAACCTCATGAAACTTGACTATGGATTTATTATCATCCAAGCTACCTCCCATCAGACGTTGGTTCCAAGACTCAATTATATGACCAATGAATTAAATTCCTCAAATATGCATAAACTTATGGATCTTGATAATGATATCAACCATAATCAACACTCAAGCTTTACGAAACAATTAGGACTATCAAACAACTCAACATGCATGACCTCACTTATGTCATTGGACATTTTAGGGTTCAAAAGTCCACTCCATCACATCCTACATGCCTTAAAAGATATTTCATCCTCGAAATTAAGCCAGAAAACCCACTTTGTCACATCATATACATCTTAAAAGAACTTTCGTCCTCGAAAGCAAACCATACTCATACTTCTAGGAAAACCTTATCTTGCCTTCATCCACATCTAGGCACTATTCTATGTGTAACATATCCTCAAAGGTTACCTAGAACCATGTATCCAAAGCACTATTAGGCGGTTTACAACCATCTTGGGTGCACAAACACTCCATAGAAGGCTTAAACAAGGGTTTAGAAACTCTAATTAGGATATTACATATCTCATATATTAAGGTTGAATCTTTATCTTTAGCCAGACTTTAGGGTTCCCACATCATATTACCATGTTCCACATGAGATAACTAAAGTTAACCCATGCATCAAGGTGTCATAACCATTATGTTGTATTATTTCTCAAACTATAATTTTTGTATTTATTATGCACTAAGATTAACAGTTCATGTAACATGTTTCATGTATACAATCATATTTCGTTGTCCTTAATAAGTTGCAACATTATTAGTGACTTCATCACAAGATTATCCATCACTTTCACTGTATTCATGTATATATTTAACCAAGTATGCATTGATATCTATTAAACCATCTCTAGGGTTCCATCATATCATGTATGTATATCACATCTTGAGATTAGATCACATGCTTACCTATATTATATCATGACTGTGCTAAACAAACTTATACAAGTGCCTCGTGAAACATGTATCAAAACATCATCTATGCCAAAAGAAGTTCCTCTAACCCATACCACAGGGGCAGTGCCATTCTCAGTCTCACTAAGCTAACCCAACTCTATGAGTATCTTATATGCATATACTTTATCATTCCTCTCTGATCTAGGGTTATTAGGTCTACCTCATTGGCACTAGCTAATAGCTTCATTAGCTCTAGCCACATAAGCACAAACCCAAACATGCTATGATATTCACTTCATATGTCTCTACCTATGAAACATGCTTACCCAAAACTCTCTTATATACACCACTAGATTCCTATGTGGGAAACCACCAACCCGAGCATGAGGCTTCATAGAAACTAACATAGCTACCTCCTCCAGGGTCTTGGGCTCTCTCCCTCACCCAAACGGTAGGCACTCATATCCATGTTCACATATGCAAATATATAACCAACCTCTCTCTATCTCTAGGGTCTGGTCCTCCCAAGGACATCTAGGGTTCAACAAGACTATAGGAATCATGCATAAAGCAACTCAACTCATTCACTCAGGAGTATTCTAGTTTAGGACATATCATAACACATATTTCTCATAATGCTCATATCTTGGAGTTTAGGTTCTCTAGCCTTCTCCCAATGGGCTCACTCTCTCTAGAGTTAACCCCAAAACTGGTCCTAACACTAGAGATCCTCCTTTGTAAAAGAGCTTGAGGCTCATGCTGACTCATAACCTTGTCTTAACTTATCATATTTTATCTCATAAAAGAATGCATACTTGCATCATCAAAACTTATCTCAAAACCTCAAATCTAAACTTAGGTCCTCGAAGACAAACATAGATCATCATAACCATGTTATGTCATCTATGTAAGACTTACATCATATCATCAAAACTTATTTCATCTATTCTATCTATCATATATCCCAAACAAGGCTCTAGAAATCTAATCTAGAACTACACTCTTTTCTAGACTGATGTCATTCACTTTCACTTAGGTTGCATGACCATTGCCTACTCGTACATGTGTGGGGACGCACTTTTGTAATACATATACATATTAAAATATTATATAGTTTTTCTCTGATAAAACAAATGTCAGAGAAAACTATTGAGGTTCGATCCATTTGGAATCAAAAACCAAATCCTGAAAACGAGTGTCCCACACATAGTAGAGAGTCCAATGTCATGAAAACTAGTGAAAAAGGCGAGAACATGGTGTAGACTAGTGTAGCTACTCTAGACAACATGCACAAAATGTCTAGGGTTTCTCTTCCCTTGATGCACGTCATTTCCAAATAGTGCAACGTCCCATACCGCTGCACTACAAGGAAAGTATGACATCTAAGGACTTGTTATACAACAAGCACTAGTCTAGACCTAGTTCTCAGACATCTAGGTGCTAACCTAGAGGGTAGGTTAGATCTAGTCTCTAAAAGATGACTATCTAACCCTAAAGATTATTAAGTTCAAGGTTCTTTAGTTTTGAGTTGCATAATGAGCAAATGTCAGTCTTTGCTATTGTTCATGCTCTGATACCACCTGTGACGTCCCCAGATTTTCTAAAACTTAATTTGATGTGTGACATCCAAATTGAAACCTCATTCAGCGAGAATCCCAATTTAAACAGCCCACACTAGGCTAAGAAGAAGAAATCAAAGGAAGTTAGAAGGAAAACAATTAGTAGCACATGTACATGAACAATAATAAAACCATACACACATGTTCACCATTCAACATATAATTACAACATGAATTATTACAACATTTGATATTACCTATTGAACAACAAACTTATACATATACATGTACTACATCTAAACTACAAGATCTTAAGACAACATGTCCACCTATACATCAGCTCGCCATACAACTCTCAACTATCCTGGATCTTCAAGATCACAAGCCACAACCTAAACAAAAGATTACATGAGGTACACGTCAGCACAATATTCAAGAATATTGTACTGAGTACGCCTATGTTTCTTTTATATACCTCTCATCATATCTTGGCAATAAGATAAAACTAATATACTTGGCAGTAATAGAAGAATATAAGAAAAGCGTATACTTGCACAAGATGTTCATTAACAAAAGAGAACACATATTTTAAGCATAATTTCCATTATATCATCCATGCATTTACTACATGAGAATTGAATGCATTAAGGCCTTTATAATCACTACCAAAGAGTTGGATCATATGTACAATGTGACCACTACCAAAGAGTTGGGTCCAAGCACACTACCAAAGAGTTGGTGCTTCCATATGTACAACGTGACCACTGCCAAAGAGTTCGGTCACTTCCAAGCACACTGCCATAGAGTTGGTGCTTTCATATAATGGAATAGATATATTATGTTTCATGCGTTCATAGCCATAATTATGGAAAATTAAGTAACATATCATGCAAGAACAATCATTTGATCCAATACCATATGCCAAGTATTCTACTACACATATAACACAAGCATATTGTATAATAAGCCAAGTAAGAGGTAATGGCGTACCTTCCAAAGAGATATCATAATCACATATTCCTCATGTCATCTATATCCTGGTCAACCCTAATTTAGACAAGATCATATACTACCATCAGGTTCTCATCATCTTACATCTCATCTTAACCCTAATTGTGTTCATTAGGGTTTCACTTATCTCTTTAGGATATTCTCATGATTACTTGTATTTTTGTCTTAGATTTATATTACTGATGTCATATTCCATATTATAGTTCATCAACTGGATAAACATATGTGTCACATTATTATGTGAACATATTAACATTATGTCACTTTCATTAACCATATTAGGTTTACATCTCATGTATTAAGGGTGCTCTTCATATAACATGAATTTCGTGCATAAAACTGATCTCAGGTTTACATATTATTTTCCTGTTATTGATATGAGAGTTTTCTGTGAATTTCATCATTTATTGAGCATGTGTGCATTTATTGCATTTTATTTAGGGTTAAAAGCCCTAATTAGCCATATGGAGAAAATTACATGATTTCGTGCATCATCATCATAATCACTGACATCCACTGGATTATAAGAATGAATATTGATTTACTGACATATTCTCATAATTTTAGGCCAATGTTTGATATTTATTATCCATCAATTAAGCATTTCACTACTAACAAGATATCACTATCATTTAAGAACAAAAAGGCTAATATTATGGTTCCATCTTGTTTGAATCATTTTTCTAAGAAAAAAGGTACCTTATTTGTATTTTTCTGACATCGTATGCATTTTATACGAATTATACAAGATCCTAACATATTTTGGGATTTTACCTTTTTAAGCCAATCAGGCGTCGCCATGTGTCCTTGAGGGTGCGCTACTCCTTTGTTTGGTTCACTTAAGGCTGGCCACCCGGTCTGGTTCTGGTTTTTTGGGCCGCCCACTCTCCCTTTCTCATTCTCACATGTCCTACTGCCCTCGCGAGTCTCTGCGTGTGTGGGAATTGCTCTTCCGCCCAAAGCCTCCGCCTTAAAGCAAGGCAACGACGAGGTGCCCATGGACGATCCCTCCTCCTCGTGACCTCTTTCTACTTAGCAAGGGCACCACTGTAGGCTTCACCTCCGACGAGCAAGAAACTGCCCTGGGATCTGTGCGAGTGTCGCTGTCAGGCATATTTTCGGCGAGGACTTGGTCGGCGCCTGGTACTTCTCGTCTACCGATGGCATCTCGTCCATCTCCGCTTGATTTGGCATTGAAGCTCATTCTTCCCCATGTCGAGGTGGCTCTACCTCAGGATCCTTCATGACCAAGAGCTTCGGCTGCTCTTGCCAGGAGACGTCGTCATGGGGCTGATCTCCGGTGAAAGATCAGTGTTCTTTGCTTGCCAATTGTGCTCTGTACTTGGTAGCATAGATCTTCCTCCTTACCTCCAGATCTCCTACAGCGTGTGGTGTTGCCGCTGGTATTTAGCAACTGTGGCTGCTCCTCCTTGACGTGCGATTGGTGGCCAGACTCTTCCTCGCCATCACCTTATGCACCCAACAATTCCTCACACATCCGCTATCGGTGCTGGCCGCCAAGATGCTACTACTAAAAGCTTCACCTCCAAACCTGTCGCTGTCACCATGGTGAGGACCAGAGACTAGAGGAGTCAGTCTATTTATTTCTCTCGCTCATGCGTCTCCTTCACGTTCTCTGAGCGAGACAGTTGCCTCATGCCATAACAATAGTTCTCTGCAAAGCAACGAATGCGTTAACCCCCACAATCTGTGTAACGTGGCTGTGTGGATAGTTTCTCACTTTCTTCAACTCAACTACAAAACCGCATTGTAGTTCATTCACTTATAGCCATCCAAGGATTAAGAGAGGGCCACATACTGAATCTGTGGCTCCCCAAGTCATGGGTGTGTGACACTACATACTGGACCTAAACTAAAAGCAAACATGTACCTTGGTCCATCATACTCAAAACTACACATGATTTAAATATATCCAAACCTAAATTACATCATCTAGGAGCTTCCAAAACCTCATGAAACTTGACTATGGATTTATTATCATCCAAGCTACCTCCCATCAGACGTTGGTTCCAAGATTCAATTATATGACCAATGAATTAAATTCCTCAAATATGCATAAACTTATGGATCTTGATAATGATATCAACCACAATCAACACTCAAGCTTTACGAAACACTTAGGACTATCAAACAACTCAACATGCATGACCTCACTTATGTCATTGGACATTTTAGGGTTCAAAAGTCCACTCCATCACATCCTACACGCCTTAAAAGATATTTCTTCCTCGAAATTAAGCCAGAAAACCCACTTTGTCACATCATATACATCTTAAAAGAACTTTCGTCCTCAAAAGTAAACCATACTCATACTTCCAGGAAAACCTTATCTTTCCTTCATCCACATGTAGGAACTATTCTATGTGTAACATATCCGCAAGGGTTACCTAGAACCATGTATCCAAAGAACTATTAGGCGGTTTACAACCATCTTGGGTGCACAAACACTCCATAGAAGGCTTAAACAAGGGTTTAGAAACTCTGATTAGGTCATTACATATCTCATATATTAAGGTTGAATCTTTATCTTTAGCCAGACTTTAGGGTTCCCACATCATATTACCATGTTCCACATGAGATAACTAAAGTTTACCCATGCATTAAGGTGTCATAACCATTATATTGTATTATTTATCAAACTATAATTTTTGTCTTTATTACGCACTAAGATTAACACTTCATGTAACATGTTTCATTTATACAATCATATTTCGTTGTCCTTAATAAGTTGCAACATTATTAGTGACTTCATCACAAGATTAGCCATCACTTTCACTGTATTCATGTATATATTTAACCAAGTATGCATTGATATCTATTAAACCATCTCTAGGGTTCCATCATATCATGTATGTATATCACATCTTGAGATTAGATCACATGCTTACCTATATTATATCATGACTGTGCTAAACAAACTTATACAAGTGCCTCGTGAAACATGTATCAAAACATCATCTATGCCAAAAGAAGTTCCTCTAACCCATACCACAGGGACAGTGCCATGCTCAGTCTCACTAAGCTAACCCAACTCTATGAGTATCTCATATGCATATACTTTATCATTCCTCTCTGATCTAGGGTTATTAGGTCTACCTCATTGGCACTAGCTAATAGCTTCATTAGCTCTAGCCACATAAGCACAAACCCAAACATGCTATGATATTCACTTCATAGGTCTCTACCTATGAAACATGCTTACCCAAAACTCTCTTATATACACCACTAGATTCCTATGTGGGAAACCACCAACCCGAGCATGAGGCTTCATAGAAACTAACATAGCTACCTCCTCCAGGGTCTTGGGCTCTCTCCCTCACCCATATGGTAGGCACTCATATCCATGTTCACATATGCAAATATATAACCAACCTCTCTCTATCTCTAGGGTCTGGTCTTCCCAAGGACATCTAGGGTTCAACAAGACTATAGGAATCATGCATAAAGCAACTCAACTCATTCACTCAGGAGTATTCTAGTTTAGGACATATCATAACACATAAATCTCATAATGCTCATATCTTGGAGTTTAGGTTCTCTAACCTTCTCCCAATGGGTCTCACTCTCTCTAGAGTTAACCCCAAAACTGGTCCTAACACTAGAGGTCCTCCTTTGTAAAAGGGCTTGAGGCTCATGCTGACTCACAACCTTGTCTTAACTTATCATATCTTATCTCATAAAAGAATGCATACTGGCATCATCAAAACTTATCTCAAAACCTCAAATCTGAACTTAGGTCCTCGAAGACAAACATAGATCATCATAACCATGTTATGTCATCTATGTAAGACTTACATCATATCATCAAAACTTATTTCATTTATTTTATCTATCATATATCCCAAACAAGGCTCTAGACATCTAATCTAGAAATACACTCTCTTCTAGACTGATGTCATTCACTTTCACTTAGGTTGCATGACCACCGCCTACTCGTACATGTGTGGGGATGCATTTTTGTAATACATATACATATTAAAATATTATATAGTTTTTCTCCGATAAAACAAACGTCAGAGAAAACTATCGAGGTTCGATCCGCTTGGAATCAAAAACCAAATCCTGAAAATGAGTGTCCCACACATAGTAGAGAGTCCAATGTCATGAAAACTAGTGAAAAAGGTGAGAACATGGTGTAGACTAGTGTAGCTACTCTAGACAACATGCACAAAATGTCTAGGGTTTCTCTTCCCTTGATGCATGTCATTTCCAAATAGTGCAACGTCCCATACCGCTGCACTACAAGGAAAGTATGACATCTAAGGACTTGTTATACAACAAGCACTAGTCTAGACCTAGTTCTCAGACATCTAGGTTCTAACCTAGAGGGTAGGTCAGATCTAGTCTCTAAAAGATTACTATCTAACCCTAAAGATTATTAAGTTCAAGGTTCTTTAGTTTTGAGTTGCATAATGAGCAAATGTCAGGCTTTGCTATTGTTCATGCTCTGATACCACCTGTGACGTCCCCAGATTTTCTAAAACTTAATCTGATGTGTGACATCCAAATTGAAACCTCATTCAGCGAGAATCCCAAGTTAAACAGCCTACACTAGGCTAAGAAGAAGAAAATCAAAGGAAGTTAGAAGGAAAACAATTAGTAGCACATGTACATGAACAATAATAAAACCATACACACATGTTCACCATTCAACATATAATTACAATATGAATTATTACAACATTTGATATTACATGTTGAACAACAAACTTATACATATACATGTACTACATCTAAACTACATGATCTTAAGACAACATGTCCACCTGTACATCAGCTCGCCATACAACTCTCAACTATCCTGGATCTTCAAGATCACAAGCCACAACCTAAACAAAAGATTACATGCGGTACACGTCAGCACAATATTCAAGAATATTGTACTGAGTATGCCTACGTGTCTTTTATATACCTCTCATCATATCTTGGCAATAAGATAAAACTAATATACTTGGCAGTAACAGAAGAATATAAGAAAAGTGTATACTTGCACAAGATGTTCATTAACAAAAGAGAACACATATTTTAAGCATAATTTCCATTATATCATCCATGCATTTACAACTTCAGAATTGAATGCATTAAGGCCTTTATGATCACTACCAAAGAGTTGGATCATATGTACAATGTGACCACTACCAAAGAGTTGGGTCCAAGCACACTACCAAAGAGTTGGTGCTTCCATATGTACAACGTGACCACTGCCAAAGAGTTCGGTCACTTCCAAGCACACTGCCATAGAGTTGGTGCTTTCATATAATGGAACAGATATATTATGTTTCATGCGTTCATAGCCATAAGTATGGAAAATTAAGTAATATATCATGCAAGAACAATCATTTGATCCAATACCATATGCCAAGTATTCTACTACACATATAACACAAGCATATTGTATAATAAGCCAAGTAAGAGGTAATGGCGTACCTTCCAAAGAGATATCATAATCACATATTCCTCATGTCATCTATATCCTGGTCAACCCTAATTAAGACAAGATCATATACTACCATCAGGTTCTCATCATCTTACATCTCATCTTAACCCTAATTGTGTTCATTAGGGTTTAGCTTATCTCTTTAGAAATATTCTCATGATTACTTGTATTTTTGTCTTAGATTTATATTACTGATGTCATATTCCATATTATAGTTCATCAACTGGATAAACATTTGTGTCACATTATTATGTGAACATATTAACATTATGTCACTTTAATTAACCATATTAGGGTTACATCTCATATATTAAGGGTGCTCTTCATATAACATGAATTTTGTGCATAAAACTGATCTCAGGTTTACATATTATTTTCCTGTTATTGATATGAGAGTTTTCTGTGAATTTCATCATTTATTGAGCATGTGTGCATTTGTTGCATTTTATATAGGGTTAAAATCCCTAACTATCCATATGGAGCAAATTACATGATTTCCTGCATCATCATCATAATCACTGACATCCACAACATTATAAGCATGAATATTGATTTACTGACATATTCTCATAATTTTAGGCCAACGTTTGATATTTATTATCCATCAATTAAGCATTTCACTACTAACAAGATATCACTATCATTTAAGAACAAAAAGGCTAATATTATGGTTCCATCTTGTTCTAATCATTTTTCTAAGAAAAAAGGTACCGTATTTGTATTTTTCTGACATCGTATGCATTTTCTACGAATTATACAAGATCCTAACATATTTTGGGATTTTACCTTTTTAAGCCAATCAGGCGTCGCCACGTGTCCTTGAGGATGCGCTGCTCCTTTGTTTGGTTCACTTAAGGCTGGCCACCCGGTCTGGTTCCAGTTTTTTGGGCCGCCCACTCTCCCTTTCTAATTCTCGCATGTCCTACTGCCCTCGCGAGTCTCTGCGTGTGTGGGAATTGCTCTTCCGCCCAAAGCCACCGCCTTAAAGTAAGGCAACGACGAGGTGCCCATGGACGATCCCTCCTCCTCGTCACCTCTTTCTACTTGGAAAGGGCACCACTGTAGGCTTCACCTCCAGCGAGCAAGCAACCGCCTTAGGATCTGCGCGACTTCCGCCGTCAGGCAGATTTTCGGCGAGGACTTGGTCGTCGCCTGGTACTACTCGTCCACCGATGGCATCTCTTCCATCTCAGCTTGATTTGGCATTGAAGCTCGTTCTTCCCCAGGTCGAGGTGGCTCTGCCTCAGGATCCTTCATTACCAAGAGCTTCACCTGCTCTTGCTAGGAGACGTCGTCATGGGGCTGATCTCCGGTGAAAGATCAGCGTTCTTTGCTTTCCAATTGTGCTCTGTCCTTGGAAGCATAGCTCTTCCTCCTTGCCTCCAGTTCTCCTCCAGCATGTGGTATTGCTGCTGGCATTTAGAAACTGCGGCTTCTCCTCCTTGAAGTGTGATTGGTAGCCAGACTCTTCCTCGCCATCACCTTATGCAGCCAACCATTCCTCACACGTCCGCTATCGGTGCTGGCCTCCAAGCAGCTTCTACTAAAAGCTTCTCCTCCAAACCTGTCGTTGTTCGCCATGGTGAGGACCAGAGACTAGAGGAGTCAGTCTATTTATTTCTCTCCCTCATGTGTCTCCTTCACGTTCTCTGAGCGAGACAGTTGCCTCATGCCATAACAATAGTTCTCGTCAAAGCAACGAATGCGTTAACCCCCATGATTTGTGTAACGTGGCTGTGAGGATAGTTTCTCGCTTTCTGCAACTCAACTACATAACCACATTGTAGTTCGTTCGCTTCTAGACATCAAAGGATTAAGAGAGGGCCACGTACTGAATCTGTGGCTCCCCAAGTCATGGGTGTGTGACACTACATACTGGACCTGAACTAAAAGCAAACATGTACCTTGGTCCATCATACTCAAAACTACACATGATTTAAATATATCCAAACCTAAATTACATCATCTAGGAGATTCTAAAACCTCATGAAACTTAACTATGGATTTATTATTGTCCAAGCTACCTCCCATCAGACATTGGTTCCAAGACTCAATTATATGACCAATGAATTAAATTCCTCAAATATGCATAAACTTATGGATCTTGATAATGATATCAACCACAATCAACACTCAAGCTTTACGAAACACTTAGGACTATCAAACAACTCAACATGCATGACCTCACTTATGTCATTGGACATTTTAGGGTTCAAAAGTCCACTCCATCACATCCTACACGCCTTAAAATATATTTCGTCCTCAAAATTAAGCCAGAAACCCACTTTGTCACATTGGGTTGATCGGTTCAAACCTTGAAGTGATCATCTCACTTCTTGGACAGTCGGTTGGTCATCACCCCAGTCATCTAAGTTTTGGTCCACCATTTTCTATATCCTCCAGTCGATCAGTTGGGGTCAACAACCAGTCGGTTCGGCTCCTAAGCTATCATCCTCCTTGGTCCTCTATCTGATCGGTTCGTCTTTGAGATGGTTAGTTTGTCTGATGTTGAGCGTCTTCTTTATCATAATAAGAGATCAAACTATCATAATGCTATTACATATTACATGATAAAGGAGAAACCTTGAGTTACAATTAAGGGGAGCATAGGTAGGAGAGAATAACACTTTTACAGTTGGAAGATAAGGTAGAGACTCGGTATGCAAACCGAGATTAAACATGAATAATCATCCACACAACCACCATGCACATATATCTAGGTTAATGCCCATAAACATCCTTTCACATCCACCATCAAAACCAACTTTTAGGACGATGTGTGTAAATTGCATATACATATCACATCATATATATATATATATATATATATTAGTTGGGAGTATGTGGTGTTCAATAGGATATGCACATTAATCATTTTAAATATCCACATCGTATGTAATAAATAAATGATGAAAACCAAAAATCCAATCATTATTGATTATCCTAAAACATAGTGAATTGGTGTGACTCTAATACCACTGTAGGGAAATATGGCAACAGAGCAGAAAGCGAAAACAAAAATTTAACTACCATATTCCCTTTTATAACAGTACATCATCTCAACAACTATGTAATGGGAAGGATGATTTAGAGGATATACTTGGCCTTGGAGCAATTCTAGCGACAATCTCCTAGTCGTAGTGTGCAACATTTCTTCAAGTTACACTCAAACAACATCTACAAAAGCTCCTGGTTGATCACCACATACAACATCTTGACGTTGTCCTCCTAGTGGGAAAAGCTCCTCGCTTCTAGAGTAGTCTACACGAACCACTGAGAACTCTTGTTTCTCTAGAAGAATGGACAAGAAGGAGTTGTCCCTTTTCGTTGGTGTACCAACACCAACTTGCTCTCCCACAATTGTTCTCCCTTGTTATCCCTTTCTTTATCGGGTCAGACTTGTTTGGGTTCTCTCGGTTACCACAACTTTGGAAGTCAACAATTATTAGAGGTAGTTGATCCTATATCTAGGAAGCTCCCAGTACCCCTCTATTTATGGGAGGGTCAGGGTTCCCAATATGAGTGGAAGGGACCATAATTTCACAAATTTTTGCAACATGTGAGTGGAAAAATGATCAGTTTGTAAGTGAACCGATCACTTAGCATGTGGGCCAATTGGTTCAACCCTTAAATCAGTTGTTTCATCATGTTTTCCAACTACAAATATATTGGCAATTATAATCCAATTAATACACAACATGATGTCAGTACTAATCCTTGATGCATGAACCTAGCAGTTCATTACTTGCAACCATTCATTTGACGAACTCAATCCAATCGGTTCACTCAGTGAACCGGTCGGTTCAAGACCTGGTTCATCAAAAATTCATCTAATGCAATATTTAATCAATCTAACACTCCAACAGGTCAGTTCTACACTTGAACTGGCTGGTTCAACACTTGAACCGATCAGTTCAAAAATTAGTCAGTCAATTGTTGTTTTAATTGAATACCTAAACACTTTAGTAATCAATTATAATTATCATTCATGATTAAACTCTCTTTCTCAGTGTATTCTATGTGTGTGACCATATAGGTTCCATATAATGTTGGCAGTGAGTGTCATAACTAATTTATGACATCATAAGAAAAGAGTAGTATCTAGAAACACATCATTGCCACCCAAGTAAATGGAAAGTTGGAGAGCAAGTTCAACCTAAAATTTGTGATTGGTGTTATAACATTTGTATAGTTCCTTTTTCACTGATATCCAAATGAACTCAAGACATGAAATACTCATCCTCTTCAACATTCAATCTCTATTCATGGAAGTAGAGAAGACTGTCTAAGATATATGTAAGCTGAATATCACATATTGACTCACATGTGCATGGTCATGCATTTCTCAGTCTCCCTAATCATGTGTCCAGGATATCATACTCATGTAGGCGGGACAAGTCCCATCTACATTACTCACATTCATCCCCATGTGTCACAGTGCATTTGATCATCACCTTTATGGAAACCCTTATTCAAGTTCATGGTGGATGATGTCAAATTATATTGAATGACATGTGATGAGCGTAGTGATTTTAGGTCTAAAACCATAGTTACCACCAACACTATAAGAGATGATCCTCACTAGCAATTATGGTTTCCAGGTACCACTCTTATGGTGGGTCTATCCAATACAATATTCTCTAACAAGTATCTACATGTTTGTTTGATATCACATATCATGACTAATGAGATTATGTCATCAACCAACACAGACTCTAGTCTTATGTGTTATTGTTGTCAATCAACCTTCCACAATATTTTGATTGCCGGGGGAAACCCACCCCCCTAGGCGGAGGCCCAGATAGAAGGGATGGTAGACCCGGGAGACCCGCACGCCCGCACACCGATATCTCAATAAGTCGCATCAGAGGCCGGCTGACGCTGTGAGAAATTCATTTCAGAGCAGTGCTTCCAGTGGGAGTTGAACCCGAGACCCTTCGTGAGGGGCCCTGAGCTGTGACCAGCTGGGCTATTGCTCGCCGGCTATGAACCTTCCACAATAACATTCGAATAAGGACATAACAAGAATGTATATACTCTTGGCATCCGTATGATCTCATTGTGTTATTGTTGTCTATCAACCTTCCAAAATAACATCCAAATAAGGACATAACAAGAATGTATATACTCTTGACATCCATATGATCTCATTGTTCATGTAATCAATCCGAAGACATACATTATTGAGTAATATCATTCTCTAGACATTTACTATGTTACTTCATTATCTCATAACTGAATAAAACATAATAAATTGGAAGGATGCCTATATTATTTATCAAATCATTTACATGTTATGCCATTACAATCATCATATGATGGGCTCTCGGGGCATACATACCAACACCTAATTTATGTCATGTGTGTAACATCCCTGACCTGGGTTATGGCCTAACCCTAGAAGTTTTGCTTAAGTAAGTTATTTACAAACTTGTTTTAATCTTTTGAAAAGTAATCAAGACTCTTGTAGAGTTTAAATTTCAAGTTTGAGCTTATTTGCAAACTGTTTGTGCACTATATGAAAGTTTGGGCATAAAGTGCAATTTACCCAAATTGAGGGGTTATATTGCAAAATGTCACATGGTGAATGTACCTCATATGTTTTATCATCCTATGAGAGAGAATTATGCTAATGTATGGCTTGTGGAAAGCCTAAATTTCAAGTTGTAGCTTATTTAAATAGTGTTAGTGCATTGTACACCAGTTTTGGTACAAATTGCAATTTACCCAAAATGTGGGGTTTAGTATACAAATTACCACCTCTAGAATGTTCCTACTCCCTCCTAGTATCATGGAGAGGAGAGAGAAAGAAGGGAACACCATGTTTAAATCAATTATAAGAAATGGAAATCTTGGTGATAAAATGACCAAGAAAAGGGGCTGAAAATGAGGCTCTAACTTGAGTTTTATTAAGTTGAAAAGCTTATCTATGAAAGCCTATCGGCCATGGGGCCCAAGGAGGTGTCCCATATCGTTCTATGAACTCTTGGCAAAGGCCATATCGTGCAAAGCACCTCAAGGAGGTGAGTTGTGTCGTGCTACAACTTCCTTAATAAAGTTGTGATGGGTTGTGCATAAAGTGATGGATTAATCAAAATATCTTATTCAAAAGGATATGTAATGGCCAAATCATTATCTCCAAATGATCCTCAACTGTTTTGCACGTCAAGATAAATGATTATGCATGCAAGTACACGTGTCACCCATGCATGGACACGTGGCACCTACTAGCTCAAAATGTTGACACCTCATTTTTACCTTTATTCATGTGCAACAAGTATATATACCCCTAGTTTCACCCCTTAGTGAAATTTTTCGACCCTTACCACCCTCCAACCTTAGATTATCGTGCATACAATTCTTGTATCGTGCAGGAGTGAAAGGATATCGTTCATATGCCCTTGGATATCGTCCATGGCAATAGCACATGGGCCAAGTAGGTGAAATTGGCCATATAAGGTGATATCGGCCAATAGGGTGAAGTGTTGAGTGCCATATCGTGAAAGTGAGTGCCATATCGCCCATGAGGGTTGGCATATTGTGCAAGGACACTAGCGTATCGTGCAAAGGTGCTAAGGAGCAAGTAGGAACTCATACTTAACCCTAAGGTGAGGAATCAATCATCTTCAACCTTGGATTGAAGCATGATTTTAGGGTTTTGATCTTCTTTTCTTTCTTCTTCACCAATTGCTAATATATGATGATTCTTTGCATATAGAGGAGTTGTGAGGTATATCTTAAACCTTAGGAACGTGAAGCTTTGAAGCTTGGAGCTTTGAAGTTGTTCTTGAGGCGGGTTATATAACTTAAACCCAATTATATTATTATGCACCTTCAATTTTGTCATACTTGTTGAATTACTTGAAATTTCGAGTTCTTTTGGATAATTGTTGTTCCTTTGAGTTCTAAAAGCTTCATGGGACTATTGTCCATGACTTAGAACAGTAAGGACAAGGATCTTAAGGTTGATGATGATGACATCATCCATATCGTGCAGGAGCACACATACATGTACCTCCAACCCGATATGGAAAAATAGCTCTAGCCTATTAGGAAATCGATAGTGTGTGCCTTGGTTTGTGCAATAGGTTGATAATTAGAGGTTCAACCAGTTGTCTAGCCTGCCACCTAACCATGATCAATGGTGGTATCGGCCATAAGCAAGTAGACACACACCTCAATGGTGGTATCGTCCATAAGCAAGTAGACACACACCTCAATGGTGGTATCGACCATAAGCAAGTAGACACACACCTCAATGGTGGTATCGGGCACAAACAAGCAACCAAGCACCTCTATGCCCGATATGGGCTAAGCAAGTAGGCATACACCTCTAAAAAAATATGATGTGGAAGTATCTTAAATTGCAATGTACCTGATGGAGAAAAACATGGAGTGTTTTATATCAAGTTATACATTAGGAAGAATGGAGTTTAATGATTAATGATTGAGTAGGCTTAGGTACCATGAAGGAAAGGTTGTGCAAACTTAATAAAGTTGGAGTAATCAACATCCTATAGAGGATGAGTGAGAAACTCATATTTGTGAACTAAATATGTAATGTACATATAATGATGTTTTTAATATTTGTAGAGAATGAATTAGAGTTTGATCCTTGATATTGTGATCTTGAAACCCTAATTGATAAAGAAGAGAAACCCTAATCCTAATTTAGGGAAATGGAATGTGAAACCCTAATCGATAAAGAAAAGGGAAACCCTAACCCTAATGAGGGAATAGGGGTATTGCTCTTGTATTGCATGGTGTTGATATGTATTTAATATGGTTGTTATCATATATACTAACCATGCAGGTATCATGAGATAATGAGCATAGCCAGGTATGAGCTATGATGTTTTATTTGTTGGAAATATTTAATGGGCCTTGTGAGCCATGTGAGATGCTTGTATCATGTATACCTTGGTCAGATGACCAAGAGGTGTTAGTTACCTGATAAGTGGTAACAGTATTCATAGATGAACTAAGGGTTTTAAATACCCAGATTTGGTAATCAAGATGATGATATTGTTGAGGGATAAGAATTCCCAGTAATGAAATAAGGGATTGAGATCCTAAAGGTTATATAAAGTTTTGAAAAGCACTTGATAGATGTATTACACCTCTCTTTGTAGCATTAGTCATAATAATTCCTGTTTGAAAACTTGACTGATGCTAAAATAATATGATAATGTACTTAATTAATCAAGTGGAATTTCATCATGTAGAGCCCTGGCCATAGATCCATCATCGTCAGTAGCTGGTGATGGTGAAACAGGTTTTCCTACGAGATCTCATGATGAACGCATATTGTTGAATATGTGGGGGTGATGGGCGCAAATACCTTACGCCCTAATGAAGGGATTGACATGAGATAAACATGAGATCTCTCAATCCTTCATTATAAAGGCCGGGATGGATGTATCACGAATCTCCCGATGATGATGAATGCCGGATGATGTGGAGATAAACATAAAATCTCTTGATTCCGATGATGAATGCCGGATGATGTGGAGATAAACATAAAATCTCTTGATTCCGAAGAGAGGCAGCTGACGCTGTAACTCTGTAGCAAGTTGCCAGTATACCCTGGATAGCTACGATAAGCAGTTGACATAGTCCTGCTTGTGGTCTCGCACTGACCGAGACGTGGGAGGTCATGGAGTCCAGCTCTTCCATTGACCTATGTATGGTATCGATTTTGACTTCGTAGTGGTCGGTTGGAGTATGAGCGGTATACCTCATCTCCTCAGGGCATAAGTGTGATTGTAAAATGTAATCAGCCGTGTAGCATAATTGCCTAAGGATTGAATATGGAAATTATTGGCTGATGATACATTTCTTTTATATATTTCAAATGGATAAATGTTATATATGTTCTTCATATTCCTTGTTAAAATGAATAGATGATTTACTGCTTTATCATATACAGCTGCAATGCTTCAGAAGATGATATTGCTCTACTCTGCTTAAACAGTGTTTGAATCTTGTTAATTAATGTAAATGAATCCTCTGCTCAGTTTTATACTATTTAACTGTGATAATAATATGGTTGGCGGAGAGTTATATCTCTCGCTGGGACAATTACAATTGTCTCACCCCCGTGGGATCCAAATTTTTAGGTGGACGCAGACGAGGAGGTAGGAACAATACAACAGAGGGAGGACAGCAACATCAGGGGCAGTAGTAATATTTCAGGTTGAGTTACTATCTGTCATGTCATGTAGATATGAGTCCTATGTGTCGCCTCTGTACTCTCAGGTCCTTGGAGTCAGTACTTAGCGGTTGTATGAACGATCTGAGATTTTGGCTTGCATGCCTCGAGGTTTTATGTTTGCTCATGTATAGTTTGGAAAAGCAACTATTGTATATATTCCTCGAGATGAGACGGTACATGGTATGTACAGTGTGAACCATAATGTATGTAGTACTTTGGTTCTCTTCTTAAGAGTTTCCTAGAAATGGATCTCTTTGCAAATAGTTTTAATTTTTAGTGATTTTTGTTATTCCGCTGATTATGGTTATTCCACAATTATTTACTGGTGATGATTTGATTTGTGGTCAGATCGTCACAAAGTTTTGGTATCAGAGCCTAAGGTTCGCTGAGTCTACAGAGACATAGGATTAAGGCCGTTGAGTCTGTTCTAGTGTCTTCCAGTTTATCTGATAGTGACTTCTGCTCATATAGGAGAAGAAGTAAAGCTTAAAGATGGCTGGATCACAAGAAGAACATGCTGCTGAAAGTAGTGTTGCTGCACCAGGAGGAGGTGCAAGGGATCAGGCTAGAGAGGAACTAGTACCTGAGAATCCCCATCTTGACCAAGCTTCGATAGAAAACCCAGCTTTTCATGCTCTGTTTGGACAGTTCATGAACACTATGACACATATGGCAGATAGGATGCCTACACCAGCCCCTTGGGCACCAGCTTCCAATGAGGGGCATGGATCTGGTAAGACCTTTGAGAGGTTACGCCGAGTAGGAGCCACTGAGTATGCTGGTATAGCTGACCCAGCAGATGCAGATTCATGGCTTACTGAGTTGGAGAAAGCCTTTAGAATCCTCAGTATTCCAGAAATTGAGAAGGTTAAGCATGCTGTGTACCTGTTAAAAGGGAGTGCTGGCCACTGGTGGGCCATTGAGGAAGAGAAACGACCAGGAGTTGAGGTCGAATGGAGAGAGTTTCGACGAGAGTTTGTTAGTAGATATTTTCCCAAGACTTACATGGATGAGAAAATCTCTCAGTTCGAGCAGATTAAGCAAGGATCAATGAACATTAGTGAGTATGAAGCTAAGTTCATGGAGCTTCTATGGTTTTGTCCACACATGGCTGCTACAGATGAGGAGAGAATTCGGCGTTTTGAGAAGGGTTTGAACGCTGATTTGACCACACCAGTATCTTCTCTAGAGAATAGAGAGAAATTTGCTACCTTTGTGGAGTCAGTTAGGCGGATAGAAAGGTCTGTGACTGAGAAACGTGAAACTAACAATAAGAAAGTGCATACACAGTTCCAAGGACAGAGGTTTGAAAGTTTTAAGAAACCAAGGTCTTCTGCACCAATAGCATCACCAAGGTTTAATACTCAGACACAGTGGACGTCCAGCAAGGGTAGAGGCCATAGTCTACCACCAGGAGGAGCCCATAGCTCATCATCAATGTCAGTAACAGGACCATCCAGGCCACAATGGGGGAACAGAGGTTGCTATAAGTGTGGGAAGATAGGACATATGGTGAAGGATTGTCCTGATAGAGACATGAGTATAACCCAACCACCAAGGCAAAGTCAACAAGGCTCTCAGAGATGAAAGTTTGGTAGTGGCATGCGAGGACGTGGACAGGCATCCCAAGCCGGTTCATCTACACCCAATAATAGGGCGAGTGATCGACAACCAATCACGGCAAGATTCTATGCTATGAATCAGCCGGAGGCAGTGGTCAACCCACGAGTCATGACAGGTCAGATGGAATTATTTCATTTTGATATGTCTTCATCCTGCTTCGTATCTATTTTGATTGATCCAGGTGCTACGCATTCCTTTATCACTCGAGAAGTGATTCATGACTGCAATATGACTGTTAGTCGTAGAGCAGATAATTTGTTATTAGAAACTCCGTTAGTCGGATCGGCAGTGTTGCGGGAAGTATGTTCTCCCTGTGTTCTTTCTTTTTCAGAACACAACATTCAGGTGGATCTTATACCACTTGAGATGCATGGGTTTGACATAATTCTTGGAATGGACACCCTAGAAAAGTATAAGGTTGTCCTGGATTGTGGTTCCAAGCAAGCTATGTTTACAGACAATGGTGAGACATGGGTCTTTCAGGGGGACAGAAAGATTCTTCCAACCTGTCTAGTGTCAACTATGGTAGCAGAAAAGTTGATGAGACAAGGATGCTTCACATTCTTGGCACACGTGGTAGATACCAGAGCAGAGAGCCCTAGTCTTTTTGAAGTTCCAGTTGTTAGGGAGTTTGAGGATGTGTTTCCTGAAGAACTTCCAGATATTCCTCCACCTCGAGAGATTGATTTCGAGATTAATCTGATTCCGGGTACGCAACCTATAGCTCAGACACCTTATAGAATGGCGCCAGATGAAATGGCAGAACTTAAGAAACAGTTACAGGAGTTACTTGAGAAAGGTTTGATTCGACCAAATACTTCTCCATGGGGTGCTCCAGTTCTTTTTGTTAAAAAGAAGGATGTGTCAATGAGATTATGCATTGACTATAGACAGCTTAACAAGGTGACGATTAAGAACAAATATCCCTTGCCAAGGATAGATGACCTGTTTGACCAGTTGTGTGGTGCGACCGTATTCTCTAAGATAGATTAGAGGTTAGGATATCATCAGTTACATATCAAGGAAAGTGACATACCTAAGTCAGCCTTTAGGACAAGGTATGGTCATTATGAGTTTATAGTTATGTCATTTGGACTAACTAATGCACCAACGGCATTCATGGAACTGATGAATAGAATTTTCCGGCCATTCCTTGATCAGTTTGTAGTAGTATTCATAGATGACATCCTGATATACAGTAAAGATGGTCAACAACATGAACTACACCTTCGTCAAGCCTTGACTTTGTTGAGACAGCACAAACTATATGCTAAGTTTAGCAAGTGTGAGTTTTGGTTGTCAGAAGTGTCTTTTCTTGGACACGTTATATCTGCTTCAGGTATTCGTGTTGATCCACAGAAAGTGGAATCTATCTTAGAGTGGGAACAGCCCAAGACACCGACTGAGCGCAGTTTCTTAGGCCTGGCAGGTTATTAGAGGAGGTTTATTAAAAACTTTAGTTCTATAGCTTTACCCCTAACTAAGTTGACCAGGAAGGAAGTTCCTTTTGTCTGGGATGACAAGTGTCAGCATTCTTTCCAGTTATTGAAGGAAAGGTCGACGAGTGCACCTGTGTTAGCTTTACCTGAGCAGGGAAAGGGATATATTGTTTTCTGTGATGCCTCTAAGAATGGTCTAGGATGTGTGCTGATGCAGAGTGATCATGTAGTTTCTTTTGCTTCCCGACAACTTAAGAAACATGAGGAAAATTATACGACACATGATCTAGAATTAGCTGCAGTGGTTCATGCGCTGAAGATCTGGAGACATTATCTCTATGGAGAAACATTCTAGATTTTCACAGACCATAAGAACTTAAAGTATATCTTCTCACAACACAAGTTGAATATGAGACAACGACGCTGGATGGAGTTAATCAAGGACTACGATTGTACAATTGATTATCATCCAGGGAAGGCTAATGTAGTGGCTGATGCACTAAGTAGAAAATCATCATCGCCAACCATAGATAAAGCACAATTGAACTCTTTAGTGTGTTTTAAACGTGACATGCTTGTCTCATTGAAGCAAAATAATGTACTTCTTAAAGTATCTTTGTTAGCTGGACTGTTAGCTGAGATGCAAGTAAAACCTACTCTAAAACAACAGATCAAGGAGGCACAACAGGTTGATACTGTGATTCAGTAGATCAGGTCAGAGTATGGCAGTGAGAAACGAGATGGGTTTCATGAGTCAGAGGATGAGGTAGTCTGTTATCATGGTAGGATGGTAGTACCTGATTCCAATGACTTAAGGAAGTTAGTCATGGAGGAAGCTCATTCGTCCATGTATGCAATGCATCCAGGGAGCACCAAAATGTATCATAACTTGAAAGATATGTATTGGTGGCCCGGTTTGAAGAAGGATGTAGCTGAGTTTGTTATGCGGTGTCCTGTGTGTCAGCAGGTTAAAGCTGAACATCAGAAGCCCGCAGGAACAATGCAACCTTTACCTATACCACAGTGGAAATGGGATCATGTGACCATGGACTTTGTGGTTGGTTTACCCAGAACAGCCAAAGGTCATGATTCCATTTGGGTGATAGTTGATAGGTTGACTAAGTCAGCACATTTTCTTCCTGTTAAAACAACCTTTACTGCTGAGAAACTTGCACAGATCTATATAGATGAGATAGTACGATTACACGGGGTTCCAGCTACAATTGTATATGATAGAGGTCCCCAGTTTACAAGCCATTTTTGGGAACGACTACATAAAGCCTTGGGTACTCAATTGAAGTTTAGCACAACTTTTCACCCTCAGACAGATGGGCAATCTGAGAGAACTATACAAACTTTGGAAGATTTGCTTAGAGCATGTGTTCTCCAGTTTGTAGGAAGTTGGGACATACACTTGAGCTTAATAGAGTTTTCCTACAACAATAGTTACCAGACCAGTATTGATATGGCACCATATGAATCCTTATATGGTAGACGTTGTAGATCTCCATTATGCTGGTATGAAACAGGAGAATACCAACTTCTGGGTCCTGAGTTAGTGCAACAGACAACTGAGAAGATTAAAGTAATACAACAACAGTTGAAAGCTGCCCAAGATAGACAAAAATCTTATGCTGATAAGCGTCGTAGACCCTTAGAATTCCAAGTTGGAGATAAGGTGTATCTCAAAGTCTCTCCTTGGAAAGGTGTTCTCAGATTTGGGAAAAAGGGTAAGCTAGCTCCTAGATTTATGGGACCTTATCCAGTGACAGCACGGATGGGAAAGGTAGCTTATAGACTGGAATTGCCACCTGAGCTACATAAACTACATCCAGTGTTCCATGTATCTATGTTGAGAAAATGTCATCCCGATACAGAGTTTGTGTTGCAACCTGTAGAGGTAGAATTGAATGAGGATATATCATATGTGGAAGGTCCAATGATGATTCTTGATAGAAGAATCAAGAAGTTGAAAAAGAAAGACATAGTTCTTGTGAAAGTTCTATGGCATCACCGTGGTATTGAAGAAGCCACATGGGAACTAGAGGAAGAGATGAGGAGGAAGTACCCTTCTCTTTTCTCTTGAGATTTCAGGGACGAAATCCTTTGTAGGGGTTGATAATTGTAACATCCCTGACCTGGGTTATGGCCTAACCCTAGAAGTTTTGCTTAAGTAAGTTATTTACAAACTTGTTTTAATCTTTTGAAAAGTAATCAAGACTCTTGTAGAGTTTAAATTTCAAGTTTGAGCTTATTTGCAAACTGTATGTGCACTATATGAAAGTTTGGGCATAAAGTGTAATTTACCCAAATTGAGGGGTTATAGTGCAAAATGTCACATGGTGAATGTACCTCATATGTTTTAGCATCCTATGAGAGAGAATGATGCTAATTTATGGCTTGTGGAAAGCCTAAATTTCAAGTTGTAGCTTATTTGAATAATGTTAGTGCATTGTACACCAGTTTTGGTACAAATTGCAATTTACCCAAAATGTGGGGTTAATATACAAATTACCACCTCTAGAGTGTTCCTACTCCCTACTAGTATCATGGAGAGGAGAGAGAAAGAAGGGAACACCATGTTTAAATCAATTATAAGAAATGGAAATCTTGGTGATAAAATGACCAAGAAAAGGGGCTGAAAATGAGGCTCTAACTTGAGTTTTATTAAGTTGAAAAGCTTATATATGAAAGCCTATCGGCCATGGGGCCCAAGGAGGTGTCCCATATCGTTCTATGAACTCTTGGCAAAGGCCATATCATGCAAAGCACCTCAAGGAGGTGAGTTGTGTCGTGCTACAACTTCCTTAATAAAGTTGTGATGGGTTGTGCATAAAGTGATGAATTAATCAATATATCTTATTCAAAAGGATATGTAATGGCCAAATAATTATCTCCAAATGATCCTCAACTGTTTTGCACGTCAAGATAAATTATTATGCATGCAAGTACACGTGTCACCCATGCATGGACACGTGGCACCTACTAGCTCAAAATGTTGACACCTCATTTTTACCTTTATTCATGTGCAACAAGTATATATACCCCTAGTTTCACCCCTTAGTGAAATTTTTCGACCCTTACCACCCTCCAACCTTAGAGTATCATGTATACACTTCTTGTATCGTGCAGGAGTGAAAGGATATCGTTCATATGCCCTTGGATATCGTCCATGGCAATAGCACATGGGCCAAGTAGGTGAAATTGGCCATATAAGGTGATATCGGTCAATAGGATGAAGTGTTGAGTGCCATATCGTGCAAGTGAGTTCCATATCGCCCATGAGGGTTGGAATATCGTGCACGGACACTAGTGTATCGTGCAAAGGTGCTAAGGAGCAAGTAGGAACTCATACTTAACCCTAAGGTGAGGAATCAATCATCTTCAACCTTGGATTGAAGCATGATTTTAGGGTTTTGATCTTCTTTTCTTTCTTCTTCACCAATTTCTAATATATGATGATTCTTTGCATATAGAGGAGTTATGAGGTCTATCTTCAACCTTAGGAACGTGAAGCTTTGGAGCTTAGAGCTTTGAAGTTGTTCTTGAGGTGGGTTATATAACTTAAACCCAATTATATTATTATGCACCTTCAATTTTGTCATACTTGTTGAATTACTTGAAATTTCGAGTTCTCTTGGATAATTGTTGTTCCTTTGAGTTATAAAAGCTTCATGGGACTATTGTCCATGACTTAGAACAGTAAGGACAAGGATCATAAGGTTGATTATGATGACATCATCCATATCGTGCAGGAGCACACATACATTTACCTCCAACCCGATATGGAAAAATAGCTCTAGCCTATTAGGAAATCGATAGTGTGTGCCTTGGTTTGTGCAATAGGTTGATAATTAGAGGTTCAACCAGTTGTATAGCCTGCCACCTAACCATGATCAATGGTGGTATCGGCCATAAGCAAGTAGACACACACCTCAATGGTGGTATCAGCCATAAGCAAGTAGAGACACTCCTCAATGGTGGTATCGGCCATAAGGAAGTAGACACACACCTCAATGGTGGTATCAGGCACAAACAAGCAACCAAGCACCTCTATGCCCGATATGGGCTAAGCAAGTAGGCATACACCTCTAAAACAATATGATATGGAATTATCTTAAATTGCAATGTACCTGATGGAGAAAAACATGGAGTGTTTTATATCAAGTTATACATTAGGAAGAATGGAGTTTAATGATTAATGATTGAGTAGGCTTAGGTACCATGAAGGAAAGGTTGTGCAAACTTAATAAAGTTGGAGTAATCAACATCCTATAGAGGATGAATGAGAAACTCATATTTGTGAACTAAATATGTAATGTACATATAATGATGTTTTTAATATTTGTAGAGAATGAATTAGAGTTTGATCCTTGATATTGTGATCCTGAAACCCTAATTGATAAAGAAGAGAAACCCTAATCCTAATTTAGGGAAATGGAATGTGAAACCCTAATCGATAAAGAAAAGGGAAACCCTAACCCTAATGAGGGAATAGGGGTATTGCTCTTGTATTGCATGGTGTTGATATGTATTTAATATGGTTGTTATCATGTATACTAACCATGCAGGTATCATGAGATAATGAGCATACCCAGGTATGAGCTATGATGTTTTATTTGTTGGAAATATTTAATGGGCCTTGTGAGCCATGTGAGATGCTTGTATCATGTATACCTTGGTCAGATGACCAAGAGGTGTTAGTTACCTGATAAGTGGTAACAGTATTCAAAGATGAAATAAGGGTTTTAAATACCCAGATTTGGTAATCAAGATGATGATATTGTTGAGGGATAAGAATTCCTGGTAATGAAATAAGGGATTGAGATCCTAAAGGTTATATAAAGTTTTGAAAAGCACTTGATAGATGTATTACACCTCTCTTTGTAGCATTAGTCATAATAATTCCTGTTTGAAAACTTGACTGATGCTAAAATAATATGGTAATGTACTTAATTAATCAAGTGGAATTTCATCATGTAGAGCCCTGGCCATAGATCCATCATCGTCAGTAGCTGGTGATGGTGAAACAGGTTTTCCTACGGGATCTCCTGATGAACGCATATTGTTGAATATGTGGGGGTGATGGGCGCAAATACCTTACACCCTAATGAAGGGATTGACGTGAGATAAACATGAGATCTCTCAATCCTTCATTATAAAGGCCGAGATGGATGTATCATGAATCTCCCGATGACGATGAATGCCGGATGATGTGGAGATAAACATAAAATCTCTTGATTCCGATGATGAATGCCGAATGATGTGGAGATAAACATAAAATCTCTTGATTCCGAAGAGAGGCAGCTGACGATGTAACTCTGTAGCAAGTTGCCAGTATACCCTGGATAGCTACGATAAGCAGTTGACATAGTCCTTCTTGTGGTCTCGCACTGACCGAGACGTGGGAGGTCATGGAGTCTGGCTCTTCCATTGACCTATGTATGGTACCGATTTCGACTTCGTAGTGGTCGATTGGAGTATGAGCAGTATACCTCATCTCCTCAGGGCATAAGTGTGATTGTAAAATGTAATCAGCCGTGTAGCATAATTGCCTAAGGATTGAATATGGAAATTATTGGCTGATGATACATTTCTTTTATATATTTCAAATGGATAAATGTTATATATGTTCTTCATATTCCTTGTTAAAATGAATAGATGATTTACTGCTTTATCATATACAGCTGCAATGCTTCAGAAGATGATATTGCTCTACTCTGCTTAAACAGTGTTTGAATCTTGTTAATTAATGTAAATGAATCCTCTGCTCAATTTTATACTATTTAACTGTGATAATAATATGGTCGGCGGAGAGTTATATCTCCCGCTGGGACAATTACAATTGTCTCACCCCCGTGGGATCCAAATTTTTAGGTGGACGCGGACGAGGAGGTAGGAACAATACAACAGAGGGAGGACAGCAACATCAGGGGCAGTAGTAATATTTCAGGTTGAGTTACTATCTGTCATGTCATGTAGATATGAGTCCTATGTGTCGTCTACGTACTCTCAGGTCCTTGGAGTGAGTACTTAGTGGCTGTATGAACGATCTGAGATTTTGGCTTGCATGCCTCGAGGTTTTATGTTTGCTCATGTATAGTTTGGAAAAGCAACTATTGTATATATTCCTCGAGATGAGACGGTACATGGTATGTACAGTGTGAACCATAATGTATGCAATACTTTGGTTCTCTTCTTAAGAGTTTCCTAGAAATGGATCTCTTTGCAAATAGTTTTAATTTTTAGTGATTTTTGTTATTCCGCTGATTATGGTTATTCCACAATTATTTACTGGTGATGATTTGATTTGTGGTCGGATCGTCACAATATGAAGGTACTACTGTAGAGAATATGGCATCATGTAGACAACGAAAACAAATTTTTTACCACCATATCCCCCATTAAACTAGTGGATCACGTCAATAACTATATAATGGAAATGATGGTTTTGAGGACATACCTAGTCCTGGAGAAAGTCCAGTGACATACTCATCACTGTAGTCATGCAACACTCCTAGTTGCACTGGGACGACGTTTGCAGCTCCACCACAGACAACAGACTCAAATAGAGTCTACAGTAGCTCCTGGTTTCTATGACAAAATACAAGCTAATGTTGTCCTCCTAGCAATGGGCAAAGGCCACCTTGCCTCTATGGAAGTCTACAGAGACTGCCTAGAACTCGTGTCGTCCTACTAGAATGGACAAGAAGGAGTTGTCCCTCTCATTGGTGTACTTGTCACCAACTTACTCTCTCACAATTATTCTCTCTTGCTATCTCTCCTTTTATCGTGTAGGACTTCCTTAAGTTCTCTCAGTTACCACAACTAGAGAAGAAAAATAATTTGCAAAGGAAATTGATGTGTCTGATAAGCCCCCAATACCCTTCTATTTATAGGATGGGTTAGGGACAGGGTTCCCAGTATGTATAGGAGTGTAAGGGACCAGAATCTTGAATTTTCACAACCTGTGAATGAAAAAATGGTTGGTTTGTCGAGCAAATTGATCAGTTGGCATGCAAGATGATCGGTTCACCCAGTGAACCGGTCATTTTATCATGTTTCCTAATCACATATGAATTGACAATGTTAATACAATTAATGAGTGACATGATGTCAACACTAATCCTTGATGCAATCAAATTATGCTTCTGAATCGAGTGGTTCATCTCATGAACCAGTCGTGTCACAACCACCAGCCGATCGGTTCACCAAGTGAACTGGTCAGTTTGAGCCCTAGTTGATTTATAACTTAGTCAATTCAATACTCAATCAACCTAACACCAACCATCTATTTCATCACATGAGCTGATCGGTTGGGAGTCTAGCTAGTTGATTCGTTGCTTGAATTTGATGCCTAAACACTTTACCACTCAATTCAATTTTCATTCATGATCAATATTCCTCTTCTAGGCTGGTTCCTATGTGTGTGACCATATAGGTCCCCTATTACATTGGTAGTGAATGTCCATAACTACTTATGACATCATAAGCCAAGAGCGGTGCCTAGTCACACATCATTACTACCCAAATAAATGGAAAGTGAAGAACAACTTCAACCTACAATCTTTGTTTGCTGTTGCAATGTTTGTATATTTCCTTTGTCATTGATATATATATTGAACTTGAGGCATGGAGCAATCATCCTCTTCAACATTCAATCTATTTTTCTTGCTATAGAAGGCTGTCTAAGATATACATAAGATCAATATCACATATTGACTCACATGTGCATGACCATGCATTTCTTAGTCTCACTAATCAAGTGGCCAGATTATCATACTCCCATAGGAAGTACAAACCCCATCTACATCATTCACAGTCATCCCCATGTGTCATAGTGCACCCAATAATCACCTTTATGGCAAGCCTTATTCAGAATTATAATAGATGATGTTAAAGCACATCAAACGACATGTGATGAGTGCATTGACTTCAGTCTAAGAACCACAATCACTACCAACACTATGAGAGCTAACTATGACTATCATTATAATGGTTTCCATGTGTTACTCTCATGGTGGGCCTGTCTGATACACTATTCTTGAATAAGTATCTATGTTCTTGGTTTGATATACCATATCATGACTGATGAGATTCTATCATCAACCAACACACACTCAGTCTTATGTGTTATTGTTGTCTATCAACCTCGAACTATAACATTTGACTAGGGACATGATGAGAATGTATACTCTTAGCATTCATATGATCTCATTGTTCAAGTCATGTACTTGAAGACATAAGTCATTGAGTAATATCATTCTCTAGACATTTATTATGCTACATCATTATCTCATAACTGAATAAAACAGAATAAATTGGAAGAATGCCTTTATTATCAATCAAATTATATATAAGATATGCCATTAAAATCATCATATCATTGGCTCTATGGTCTTACATACCTAGAGACTCCAACTTGCACTTAGCACCAATCACCCACAAATCTTATTCCAAGTGATCTAACATCTCCATCATGATTCTATTGTGAAAGTGCTTTAGTCAAGGGATCAACAATATTTTTCTCAGTTGGTACTCTACAAATCTTTACATCTCATTGCTGTACGATCTTACATATGAGATGGAAACATCTTTGTATGTGATTGGAATGTTGATGCAGATATGGGTTCCTTAGCTTGTGCAATAGCTCCATTTTTATCACAATATAGCTCAATTGCATTACTGATGCTTGGAACCACCCCAAGTTCTGAAATGAACTTCTTGATCCATACAACCTCCTTTACTGCATTTGATGCAACAATATACTCGACCTCTTTGTATACTTGACCTCTATTGTAGAATCGACAACTGTCTCTTAGTTGGAACTCTTCCATCTTATGGCTCTATTGTTTAGGCAAAACACAAATCCTGATTGCAATCTGTAATCATCTTTGTCAGTTTGGAAGTTTGCATCAATGTAACCCTTTACCGCCAACTCTTCCTATCTTCCTTAGACGAGGAACCAATCCTTAGTTATTCCCAAGTACTTAAGGAAGTTCTTCATGGATGTCCAGTGAGCATCACCTAAATCTGATAGATATCTGCTCGTCATGCTTAAGGCATATGAGACATTGGGATGAGCACATAACATTGCGTACATGATTAATCCGATTGCTGACACATATGGAATCAAACTCATGTGTTCCCTTTCTTCACGACAATTGGGACACTAAGTTTTAGAGATGGTAAATCCATGTCACATAGGCATGTTTCCTCTCTTTGAGATCTCCATGTTGAATTTCTTCAACACTTCGTCAATGTATGTGCTTTGACTTAGTCCAAGAAGCCTTCTAGATCTATCTCTATAGATCTTGATGCCTAAGATGTAGGATGATTCCCCAAGTCTTTCATCGAAAATGTATTTCCCAACCATGTCTTTACCTTTTATAAAGTTGGGATGTCACTCCCCATCAACAATATTCATCTACATACAATATGGGGAATGTCACTATGCTCCCACTAACCTTGTACACACAAGGTTCATCTTCATTTTGAATAAAGCCAAAATCTTTGACTATCTCATCAAAACAAAGATTCCATCTATGAGATGCTTTCTTCAATTCATAGATTGACCTTTGTAGCTTACAAACTTTTTATGCATCCTTTAGATTTACAAAACTCTCTGGTTGTGTCATGTACACATCCTCAAGAAGATTCCCATTAAGGAATGCAGTTTCAACATACATCTGCCAAATCCCATACTCATAATAAGCTGCAATAGCAAGCATGATGTTGACGGACTTAATAGAGAAAAGGTTTCATCATAGTCAAAACCTTGAACTTGTCTGAAACCCTTTTCAACCAATCTTCCCTTATAGGTTTGAACTTTTCCATCCATGTTTTTCTTCTCCTTAAAAATCCACTTGCATCCTATGGGTTTTACCCCTTTAGGTGGATCCACCAAAGTCCATACCTTATTGGTGTACATGGATTCCATCTCAGATCTCATGGCCTCAAGCCATTTCTCAGATCTCATGACCAACTGACTACCTTCCTAAGTCACAAGATATCCAAATCCCTCATGTTCAAGGCATGTCCTATTAGATCTATGAGGTCCTTGTATTACTTGAGGAATTCATAATTGCACAATACTTTGTGATTCTCTTTGTTCCTCTTATGCATCTATTGGTTCAATACATTGTTGTTGGTCTTGAACCTCTTCGAGTTCCACTTTCCTCACACTTATTCCTTTGTAAATAAGTTCCTTTTCTAGAAATGCAACAAATCTAGCAACAAACACTTTGCTATCAGATAGGGAATATAAGTAATATCCTCTTATCTCTTTAGGATATCCAAAAAAATAACATTTATCAGATTTAGTGCCAAGATTTTCAAGAAACATTTTCCTTACATAAAATTCACACCCGCAGATCCTCATAAAAGACATATTGGGATGCTTCCTAGTGCATATGTCTTATGGTGTCTTTTGAAACAATTTAGATGGTACTCGATTTAGTGTAAACGCGATGATTTTAAGAGCATAATGCCAGAAGGTAGTCAGAAGTTCAGCTAAACTCATCATCGATTGCACCATATACAACAATGTGTTATTCCTTCTTTTTGATACACCGTTATGTTGTGGTGTTCCAAGCAGAGTCCATTGTGATATGATACCACGAGCTTGTAGAAGGTCTTAGCTTAAGTATTCTCCACCTCAATCAGAATGAAGTGCCTTAATATTTTTTCCAAGTTGGTTATGTACTTTGTTCATGAACTCCTTGAACTTTTCAAGAGTTTCTAACTTATGTTTCATCAAGTAAACATAATCGACCTATTGAAGTCATCAATGAAGGTAATCAAGTACTAATATCCACCTCTAGCAATTGTTCTAAAAGGACAACATACATCAGTATGTATGAGCCCTAATAGATCACTAGCCCTCTCATTGTTACCAGTGAAAGGGGTCTTGTTCTTCTTGCCCAATAAAAAATATTCACATTCCTTTATTGATTCAAAATCAAAAGAGTCCAGATAACCATCTTTATGAAGTCTAGATATGCTATTCTCATTTATGTTCCCTAGACGACAATGCCAAAGGTATGTTTTGTTTAAGTTGTTGAGTTTTAGTCTTTTGGTATTTATGTGATAAACATCTTTTTTTAGATCCAACAAATAAAAACCATAACTCATTGGGGCACTACCATACAAGATCCCATGTTTAGAAATAGATCATCAACCATTATTAATATGAAATTCATATGCATCCTTGTCCATACAAGATACATAAATGATGTTTCTATTTATGGAAAGTACATAATAGCAGTTCAATAACTTTTGACTTAAAGTGAATCCCAGTTCTTCAAGATGATACACATGTGTAATCATATTGAGCACATGATCTTCTACTGACTTTCCCTCTGTCATCTTACACTCAAAGAGTGCCTTTATGACATTGTTCCTTTCTTGCTTTGTGAGACTGTGGCTCACTTTCTTAAAATGTGTTACCATCTCAAGAATCCCCATGTCCTCGCATTGTTCATGCAACTCATAGTTCATGCAGCTTAGCATAAGGTACTTTATGTCCAGGGTGTCATTGGCATGATTCCTATAAGCATCCACTTTAGCCCTAGGCACATTAGGAGCAAGTATTTCTAGCACTAGTTTGTCTAGGATGTTGGCTCGAGGTCTAAATTGACCAAACTCTTGTTTTGATGATGAGTAAACCGTTCCAATTAATTGTGTCTAATGTCTCTACTTGAGTGATTTCAGATTAGGTATAGACACACTCTAAATGCCCTGACTTGTGCATCTCAACTTGGAGAAAAGACAAGTCAAAATCAATGCAACTAGACTTTTGTGGAATATGATGTAAATCCATTAGAATCATGTTGTAAATCACTTGTAATTAAGCTTAGAAACAATTAGAAGCACTTAAATCAAATATTTAAGTACTTTAGTGACATTTTCCAAAATTCATTATAGGTTGTTTATCAATCGAGTTACAAACTCGACTGATCCCTTGATGGATCTTGAAAATGTAATGGTTCGACTGAGTTGTACATTCAAAGAACTCGATCAATCCCTGCACTAGGCAGAATCAATTTAGGTGATCGGTTGAGTTTCATCTAGGATAAAATTGACTGATTGTTCAGATCTTCTTTGTCATATAGTGCAATTGGTTGAGTTACTTTTATTGAAACTTGACCGATCACACTCTATGAAAAAGTTTAGAAAAGTGTTTTTAGCAATTGGAATATTGCAAGACACAAAATAATATATGTTGCAACATCTGAAACAACTAGTATTTGTCCTTAAGTGTTCCCAAAGGCTTCTAGGCATCCTCAACTATAAATAGGACCCCTTGAGCTTCATCCCATGGTTAGCCAAGCACTATGGAGGTCCCTATTCTATAGTTGAGTTCTCCTACATCATCCTCTCTCTCTAAGCTTAATCACTTGCTACATCCATTAGAGTGAGTAGGAGATTTGTAAAAGAGATAGTTCTACATGTATATCTTATGAGGCTCTCACTTCCTCCAACTCCCAATCTCTCTTTCAACCATGAAGATGAAGGTTCTCTCTCTTGGCTAAGAGAGGTGAAGAAGAACAAGGGAAGGAGTCCCTTGGTGAAGAGATTCACAGTTGAAGACTTGGAGAAAGAGTGGGTAAGCCCTTGCTGAAGGCAGGAGACTCCTTGCTCAAGTGGGTAAGTCCTTGGTGGAAGCTTCTCCTTGAAAAAGGTGAAGTCAATGGTTGAAGATCCAGGAAGAGTGGATAATTCCTCAAAGGCTGAAGACTTATGCAAGAGTAGGTAAGTCCTTTGTGAAGGGGGAAGACTCATTGCAAAGTGGGTAAGTCCTTGGTGAGGTAGAAGACTCTTGGTTGGATAGGTAAGTCCTTTGGTGGGTCATGTATTGTATGTCTTATGAAGGAATATAAGAGTGCAATGCTTAAGAAATCCTAGAGGTTGACCTCTCTAGGTAGTGGACTGAAATACTTCTAGTTTGATGTATGGAACCACTATACATAGGTTGTTAATTGGTGCATGTTCAATCTCTCTCATCCTTGCTATGTATGTTTAGTTGCACATAAAATTTCCCATATTAGCAACCTTATCTTATGAAATATCTCGAAGGTCTAATGAATTTTGTTTAAGTGCATTTAGTTCCATTCACCCCCTCTAGAGAAAATCACCCATCCTAGGATAGGACATAGAGACTATGCTCATCATTGAGATCCCTTCTCAAAGTCTAAAACCAGTTGTGGAAATTTGTCCTGTCAAGTTTGTCCTTCCTAAGGACTGATGGCAATAATTATTTGTTTGTCATTTGATTCTATAAGAGAAAAATTGCATTTTGTCAAAAACACTTTTGATTTAATTTTATTTGACAATTTTGACGAGATTTAATTAGGCCTTGAATTAATTATTGCTCCCACTATTTTATTGAAATTGATAGCCATCACATATCAATTTGGAAGATTGCAGTGTACAACTTTCTAGTGAACCAAGATCCAAAATAATTCTACTATCACACGACCAATGCCAGCATGCATAGTAAATTATTAAGGTAGGCAACTTTTTCCAATTGCATCATACGATCCGCTTGCCTCTTGGTCAGTCGGTTGATCGTCACACTGATCCCCTGGTCTGCGATCCATGATCTTCTAGTTCCTCTAATCGATTGGTTTGGTCCACCAGCTGATTGGTTTGACTCATCCTCCTTGGTCCTTCTCTGTCCCCAATCCAGTTGGCCCGCCTTTGAGATAGTTAGTTGGCTTTGTCTGAGCATCTTCATCTTCCTCATAACTAGAAATTAAAATATCCTACTATTAGATGATTATATAGAAACCTCAAGTTACGTTTGAGGAGAGCAAAGGTAGAAGAGAATAATACTTTTACAATTGGAAGATAAGGTAGAGACTTGATATGCAAACCGCAACAAAAAAGGAATAAACAACCACACACAACCATACATAGATAGTTAGGGTTATTGACCATAACCACTCTACACATCCACCATCAAAACTCGCTTTTAGGGCAACATGTGTAAATTGCATATAAATATCACATATATATTAGTTTGGGATTTATATGTGATATTTGATCAAAAAAAATTATTCACCTCCCACGCATTAAGTAAACAATAAAACTATAAATCTGATCATATCAATAATCCCAAAAGTATAGTACATTGACATGGCTCTAATACCACTGTAGGGAAATATGGCATCGGGTAGATAGAAGAATTCTTTTTATCACCATATTCCCCATTAAACAAGCAGATCACATCAATAACTATATAATAGAAATGATGGTTTCAAGGATATACCTGGTCCTAGAGCAAGTTCAATGACATCCTCATTGTTTTAGTTGTGCAACACTCCTAGTTGCACTGGGATGACATCTGTATCTCCACCACAGACAATAGAGTCAAATGACGTATGCAGTAGCTCCTGGTCTCTACCGTGGACTACATGCTGAATTTATCCTCCTAGTGATGGGGAAAGGCCATCCCACCTCTATGGAAGTCCACACAGACTGCCTAGAACTCCTGTCTTCCTACTAGAATGGATAGGAAGGAGTGTCCCTCCTGTTGGTGTACTAGTCACCAACTTGTTGTCCCACAATTGTTCTCCCTTTCTATCCTTCCCTTTATCAGGTAGGACTGGATTAGGTTCTCTCAGTTACCCCAACCAGAGAAGACAAACAATTGTCAAAGGCAATTGATGTGTCTAAGAAGCCCCCAATACCCCTATATTTATAGGAGGAATTAGGGTAATGGTTCCCAGTCTGTGTGGGAGTGGAAGGGACCAGAATTGCAAATTTTTGCAACCTAAGAATGGAAAAATAGTCAGTTCACTGAGCAAACTGATCGGTTGGCATGTGAGATGATCGGTTCACCAAGTGAACCTGTCATTTCTTCATGTTTCCCAATCACATATGAATTAACAATTCTAATCCAATTGATGCACGACATGACATTATCACTAATCCTTGATGCAATTGAATTACACTTCTGAACCAGGCGGTTCATATCATGAACCGGTCATCTCACGACCACCAGCCGATCAGTTCACCAAGTGAACTGGTCGGTTGGAGCCCCTATTCATTAAGAGTTCAGTCAATTCAATACTCAATCAACATGACATTCCAACCCGCCATTTCATCTCATGATCCGATCGATTGCGAGTCCAATCAATTGATTTTTTGCTTGAATTTGATCCCTAAACAATTCAACACTCAATTCAATTATCATTTACGATCAAAACTCCTCTTCTAGGTCAGTTCCTATGTGTGTGATCCTATAGGTCCCATATTATGTTGATAGTGAATGTCCATAACTACTTATGATATCACACGCAAAGAACCACTACTACAGAACTGGCCTTTAGTGTTAGTTATTTAAGACCTTTAGTGTCGGTTTTAATGCGACATCTATGTGGGCGCCGCTAAAAGGCCAACTGTTAGGCATCGATTCTCAAACCGACGCCACAACCCTTCACACGCCACCAAAAACACACCAGTAGGGGGTATAGGCGTCAGTTATTATCTTTGAAACTGACACCATAAACTTTCATGCCACAGAAAGGGCACCATCTGGGGCACTATCAACGTCAATTTATTAGTGATAACCGACGCCATATCACCCGCTGCCACGGTTGTGCTGGCCAGCATGGCCGTGTTGTCTGGCCCGCTACCACGGCTGTGCTGGCCAGCATGACCGTGGTGTCTGGCCCGCTGCCACGACCGTGCTGGCCATCACGGTCGTGGTGTCTGGCCTCATTAGGGAAATCAACGTCGGTTACTAGTAGGGAAACCGACGCCAGAACCATCAACGTCGGTTTATTATTGATAACCGATGCCACATCACAAGCATTAGGCGTCGGTTATAATTATTTATCCGAAGCTGTAATCATTTGTCGTCGGTTTTAAACAAATAACCAACGCCTATTTCATGTTTTTTTCTCTTATCAGTCTGCATGCCTGCTGTGGCTGGTCGTAGGATGAGAAACCTACAGTTTAGTTATGAACTATAGGTTTTACGACATCCATTGATATCATCCAATCACAGGCCACAAACCTGCAAAATTAACAACATTAACTTTCACACATTTAGCAACCTGTAGTTCCATTTGATTTTCACACATGTAGAAACATTCATGTAGCAATTTGCAGTTCCATTCATTTTCACATTCAGACATGTAGAAACATTCATATAGTAGCCAGCAGTTTCATTCATTTTCACATTCACACATGTATAAATATTCAGACACATGTAGAAACATTCTCACATATTATAATTTAGAAATTCATTTACAAAATATTATTCTTTAGTCATTATTCACTATCAACATCCCAATTATATGTTAAAACCCCCACTACTTGTATGGTTGTTGCCCATTCTTCTCTTACATCATTTAATTCTTCTGTCGTATAGGGAGCATGTACATATGGTAAGGCCTTTCCTATAGTGTGGTCAGTTTTAAATACTTGCAAAGAGAATGATGTATATATATAATTAATAATATATAAATAAGATTGATATATTTCATATTATCTAATGAGACTATATATAATACCTCAGGAATGGTATCGATGTCCACTGCGGCATATTTGATAATCATGTGCATAAATTGCATCACATAGTATGCACATGTCCATCCGTTGTCTTGTGTAGCACACTATAAATTGAAACATACAAAATATTAAAAAAATACAACTAATTAAGCACTGTTCACATAAATAATATATACATTGTCGTCGGGAACTTACTTCCACGTTCTTCCAAATTATTGGCTGGTTCTTTTTCCTGGGGACCTTTCCTCCAGCCTTTTTGAAGTCATCTAAACCCTTACATGTTAATGTAACACAGTACATTGCATAATTAAATAGTAATGTAATAACATATGTTAACGAATATGAAAATGAAATATTTCTCACCGGAATAATGTCATTTTCATTTTGTGTCCATATTTTGAATTCAATTTACTCCCCTTAGGATCTAGATAATAGACAGTGAACGTCTCGGGGACAATAACTAGTAACTCCCAATGCATACCACTAGAGGTAAAAAAATTAAAAATTAATAACTCAAAATCCACAATAAAAATGTAATTTTCTTAAGTCCAAATTACAAGCAAAGTAAACTTACTCCACATTGAATGGAGCTATTAGCATCGTCTTCTTATTTTGAGCAAAATTTGTAAAACCATCACAACAGTATTGTTGAACTGACGGAGGGTCTTTAGCTACTAGACTAATCAAAGATGGAATAAAAAATCCTACATGTTCGAATGAAAAATCTGCACATATCTTGTCTAAGTAGCTGCAAAACATGTACTGCATATGCATTAATAAATAAGAAACCAGATCACCAGATCCTACACAAGGTATATGGATGTATAAAGAAGATCTCACCTTATCCACAACTCTATCACAAATGTATTCAGCCAATCATATCGAAACAACTCCAAAATATCTTGTATAAATAGTTTGCTTTCGTATGATTGACCTGCATCATCCACATCTATAGAAATAGTTATAGGGCAATTTATATCATGTTCGCCTAACCATATTGCCATACCCCTACAATTAGGACCTAACAGGACAAGTAGGTCCTGTGGAACCCAACTTGGTATTGTAGGAGGTGGAGGTGGAGGCCTAGATGCTCTGGGTGTCTTCTTTTTAACCTATATATATATATAATTTTAGATCAATTGACATCATATACACACACTAACAATTTAATGTAATGTAAATTTACCATACAGTTTCAGTATAGAGGACATCTGCTTTTGGCCATAATATCACTCCGCCTTCTGCCTCACCAAACATTTCACAATCTAGGTGGGCATATGGCAATGGAAGATCCATCCAATTGGGGAATATACGTACCGGGCTCACACAAACCCAACCAGTTGGTAATGGAGACCCATGAAACATTTCCCCTAGTAGGGATGGGTAAGCCGACGCCTTTGCAATGACAATTTCTTTACTTTTTAGATGACATGAATTCAACCCCTACACATTTTTGTGTGAAGAATGTTATATACATATATACATATCATCTTGAAAAGACTAGTTACTATGTCATAAAAATACTTACAGTGGATGTGCTAGGTGGTGGGTCTACAAGATTACTCCCAACCTCTGCAGTAGGAGTAGAGCGGGATGTCATAGGTACTGTCTGCTGAGTGGCAGTCAGAGATGCCATCCACTTGCTCATTGCTTCTTCGAGTTTCCTATCAACTATCTTACTACCTATACATGGATAAAAGAAACGTTAGCTTCTGATTTTTGAATTCTCTTTTAGAGTAACATTATAAAGAAAGAATAGGTTACCTCTTCTTGTGAAAGTCCCACTTTTGGGACATGTTTGCGCTGGGATGGCCCAAAGAACGCTTTGATGCCCACACCAGCGCCTATAGCCCTAACACACCCAGGATGCTCTGGGTTACCCAGAGCAACTGTCAATTCATCCCTTGTGCCCTCAGGGATGAACTTGCCTTGTTTCCTCAGCTCGTGTAGCTCCCGCTAATCGCCAAAACAAAAATTTGTACTTAAGTAAACACCCCAAATAGTCAATATTCGAACGATTTCTCTAAGAGTTGTATTTTACCATTTTTATAGCCGCCTCAGCAGATGCGAGCTATCTTATTTCTCCCTTCTTATTTTTCCTCCCAGCTATCCAGACATCATGGTGAGGCAGATGTGTGCTACCTATAGTAGAGGACTCCTGTGTAGCAGCAGACTGAGTAGTAGACTCAGCCTGTAGTTTTTGGCGAATGCCTGCATACCCCTTTGGACCCATTGTGTGGTCATGCACATTCAGTGCACGCCTTGCTTTTTGCGCCTCACTGAGGGCCTAGTTAGTATGCACATTAATGATTTGGTTAGTAACACTAAATGTTAATCTTGAATAGGTGAATACAACGTATATTAATTAAATTGGGAGTGACACCTAATACCTTGAATTCATCAGTTTGTCTTGAAGCAACAAACGCGTCCCATTCTTCTTGGTCCAGGAAGTTCTACTGTTCAGTGGCTGTCTTCTTCCTCTTGTCACCTTCTTTTAAGTATTCTCGGGTGAGATTTGTCCTATAGCTGCTTAGGACTCTCCCATAGTGTTGCATCACACATTTACGATGCAGCTTTTCATCCAATTCAAATATACTCTGCAAAATAGAATTGCTATTAACTAGTATCCAAAAAATTAGTAATCTACAAAATAGAATAGCAAATTAATAATAACTTACGCATAAATCCTTCCATATTACGTCTTTCTTCCCCTTATGAACTTTATGCCAAGAATCTATCTTACAACCACAATGGCTACTAGTAGCATACCCAAGATATGAAACAAACGAATTGTGATTCACTCCAATTGCATTTCCTACATTATCAAAATCCACAACAAGTTTGGGTCCATTGCCCCTTTGCGCTATTAACTTCTTCATCATAGTGATGCCCCTTCTCTTGTCAACTTTGTCATGCTGCTCATCAAGTGCCTCAAGTGCTTCAGAGGGTATATGTGCATCATCAACCTAAAATTTAACAAAATAAACACACTTACAGGATATAACTATAAATGGACATATAGATATAAATATATGATATATTTTTAAAAGTTACATTGTGAGGCGGCACATTGATGTCCTCACCCTCCCGGTAATCATTAGCATGGTCATCAGGAGAATGCTCAGCCATCTGAAAGTTCACATTCACATTGTAAAGTTCACATTGTAAATCAATTCACATTGTAAAGCTCACATTTTAAAGTTCACATTCACATTGTAAAGTATTTCACATTGTAAAGTATTTCACATTGTAAAGTTCACATTGTAAAGTAATTCACATTGTAAAGTTCACATTGTAAAGTAATTCACATTGTAAAATTCACATTGTAAAGTTCACAATCACATTGTAAAGTAATTCACATTGTAAAGTTCACATTCAGAAAAATAAAACATATAAAAAAATATAAACATGCCTCTAATATTGTGATTTTTTTATCAATTAACAATCCTTCATTGTGATCTCCACGCACATACAAGTCATCATTAGCTTCAATATTTGTTGCTGTTGGCAACCCAACTGAGAATGGACTGGAGTCATCATACTTATCGTAGTACTCTTCTTCATCTATAGGATCTTCAATGAACTGTCTTTTACCATGAAGAACAACCGACCATTTATCATTTGCAGGATCATCGATATAAAATACTTGTTTCGCCTGTGATGCCAATATGAATGATTCACCCTTCTTGCCAATCTTTTCAAAGTTCACTAAAGTGAAACCCAATTCATCCACTATAACTCCTTTGGTGTTATCAACCCAATTACATTTGAAGAGCGGAATTCTAAAATCTATGTAGTCAAACTCCCATATGTCTTCAATGACACCGCAATATGACATTTTAGCTTCACGTGGACTCTTATCCTTTGCACTTGCAAAAAACATAGTCGACGCTTGAAGGGAGACCCCACTACTTTGGACAACACTCTTATCATCTTGGTTCTTTGTGTAATATGTGAATCCATTAATGTCATACCCTTCATAAGACATAACAGTCAATTTTGGTTTAAAGGTGAGGCATTTGATAGTTTTAGTAATATCATCTGTTGTTTGAGATAGTTGATGTAAGACTTTATCTTCAAACCACATAATAAATGTCTTGTTATGCTCTCTAGCAAGCCACATTGTATTGTCTCAAGGATATTGTCTCTTGATGAAATTGTTATGTTCCTCGATATAAACACTCACTTCATACATGTTGTGTAAAATATACAAGTGACCTTGTTCGAACTTCTCATGGATGATTACTTTCACCCGTGATCCCAAAATTCCTTTGCCAAATTGCTCCTCAATATTCTTGTCATTACCAGGAGTGTCATTACCACTGAGAAAGTCATTGCAAAAATCCATAACCTCTCTCGCCACACAACCCTCAATAATACTCCCTTCAGGCCGATAACGATTTCAAACATCACTTTTAAAAATGCTCATGTATCGTTCAAAGGGATACACCCAATGCAAGAAAACTGGTCCCAACATTTTCACTTCCCTAGTCAAGTGGACAACAAGATGTACCATGATATCAAAGAACAACGGAGGAAAATACATCTCAAGATGACATAGGGTAACAACCACTTCTCTTTGCAAATTATCGAGAGTATCTGGGTCAATAACTTTATTGCACAGATTGTTGAAAAAGAAATAAAGTATGGTGATTGCAAACCTTACATGCTTCGACAATATAGATCAAATTGCTAAAGGCAATATTTGTTGCATTAGAGTGTGACAATCATGAGATTTAAGACCTATCGACTTCAGATCTTTCATTGATACCAATCTATGAATGTTGGATGAGTAACCCTGTGGCACCTTAACATTTACCAAACATTCACAAAAAGATTTCTTCTCCTTTCTAGACAATGTGTAACAAGCAGAAGGTAAGTATGTTCTTTGATTTCCCATTTCACATAATTATGTTAATTCCGACCTTATTCCCATTTCACGTAGGTCCAGTCTGGATTTTATCCCATCTTTAGTCTTACCTGGTATATTCAACAAAGTACCAATGACACTATCACATACATTTTTCTCAACGTGCATGACATCGATACAATGCCTGACTGTCAAAGAACTCCAATAAGGAAGATCCCAAAATATTGACTTCTTCTTAAATAAAGATTTGTCACTCCATGTGGCCATAGTACATTGTGATCTCTTACCAAATTCATTGACAAAGTCTTTTACTCTTTCATAAACAACCTCTCCTGGTATAGGTTTAGGTGCACTCCATTCCTCATTCAATCCATTGAATGTTTTGCGCTTTCTACGATACAGATGGAATTTTGTAAGAAACCTTCGATGACCGAGATATACAGTCTTACCGCCATGTTTTAGTCTTGTTAAATCAGTGTTCTCTTCACATATAGGACACGCTTTAGCTCCTTTGACACTATATCTAGACAAATTCCCATATGCTGGAAAGTCATTAATAGTGCAAAACAACATAGCATGCAAACGAAATGTCTCTCTTTGTGAAGCATCATAGGTCATCACACCTTCACCCCAGAGTTTCTTTAAGTCATCAATCAGAGGTTCAAGATAAACATCGATATCATTTCCAGGTTGTTTAGGGCCCGATATCAACAATGATAGCATTACGTACTTATTTTTCATACACAGCCAGGGAGGAAGATTGTATATAACAAACATGACTGGCCAAGTAGTATGTTGGCTTCTCAATGTCCCGTATAGATTCATCCCATCTGTACAAAGCCCAAGTCTTAGATTCCTTGATTCTTCACCAAATTTAGGGTACAATAGATCAATCTTCTTCCACTGTGGAGAATCAGACGCATGTCGTAGGATCCCATCATTATTTTTCTTAAAATCTGCATGCAACCTCAAATTCTTCGCATCTATCAGATTGGCAAACAAACATTGAAACCGTGATATTATAGGTAGATACCACATCACCTTGGCAGGAGAACCCATTTTGGACTCCCCGGAAGTCATCAATTTATACCGTGACGCACCACATTTTGGACAATCTTTCAAATCCACATAGTCCTTTTGAAATAATACACAATCATTCAGGCATGCGTGTATCTTCTTGGCATCCATTCCCATTGGGCACAACAATTTCTTTACCTGGTATGTTGAGATTGGCAGTTCGTTTCCTTCAGGAAGCATTTCTTTCAACAAAGACAACAATGACGTGAAGCTTTTGTCGCTCCATCTATTGTTAGCTTTCAGCTTATACAATCTCAACACAGCGCTAAGCTTCGTAAACTTAGTACAACCTGTGTATAACGATATCTCAACATCATGCACAATGTTTCTAAAAATGGGAGGTGGATCGGTGTGCTCTACCCCAAAACTATCCAGCATCGCATCAACGATGTCTACTGGAACTGGTTCATTCACATCTACGTCATCAGAGGTAATTTCTTCTTCCACACAAGCACTGCTATCGACATCCACTGGTTTCAAGTTTGAAATCTCTCCATGCCAGTGCTATTCGTTATAGCCTTGTATAATCCCGTTGCACATGACATGAGTTTTAATTTCGTCACCAGTACTGACTTTCAAGTTGTTACCGCAATGCCTACATGGACAGTAGAACCTATCTCCAGGTTGTTTCCTATGTTCCTCAGCAAATCTAATAAACTGGTCAAGACCAGATATAAACTCTGGGGTGCAGCTATTGCGAATGGACATCCATGATCTATCCATTCTATGATCAAAGAGAAAACAAGTATATATTACAACAAGATTAGGGTCTAGGTTTAACAGATTAGAGTTTTTGCATGGTTAAAACTTTAGGCCAACAAATACATGTGTTGTCATTCTTATATATAATAAATGTGTACCACCTATCCCATTCTTGAACACCTAATCTCACTAGTAAGTGTATAATGTGTATTGGGTTTTCAAGAAAATTTCGGCAGCATTTCCCCACTGTTCTCCAAGTACATATGTACTTAGACAAAAAACGGGGAAATGCTGCCGAAATTTTCTTGAAAACCAATACACATTATACACTTACATCATATGTGAGATTCGGTGTTCAAGAATAGTCACAAACCGGGGACCATCCAAGATTTTTACTCCTAATGAGTAAATCTTGGATGAGTTTCTAGGCCAACAAATACATGTGATGTCATTCTTATATATAATAAATGTGTACCACCTATCCCATTCTTCAACACCTAATCTTACTAGTAAGTGTATAATGTGTATTGGGTTTTCAAGAAAATTTTGGCAGCATTTCCCTGTAGTTCTCCAAGTATAGATGTAATTAGAGAACAAATGGGGAAATGCTATCAGAATTTTCTTGAAAACCAAATACACATTATACACTTACATCCTAAGTGAGATTAGGTGTTCAAGAATAGTCCCAAACTGGGGACTATCCAAGATTTACTCCTAATGAGTAAATCTTGTATGGGTTTCTAGGCCAACAAATACATGTGCTATCATTCTATAACATTGATTTCAACATTTCGAGTGTCCATGCATGTTCATCATCAAGATAAAGATTACACATAAATTAGTATGACCTAGGGATGGAGAGATTCATAATTGATTTCAAAATTTCAAACTAGCTCATGCATTATCATCAATATACATCATATAATAGGGATTCATGTAGATGCTAGGGTGACACATCACTACAAAATCAGAGATTTAACATTAGGGTTTGAATATCTTACATAGATTGATCACAAGATTTCAGCAATATAGTTAATTCAAGATTATGGTGAAATGTGTATTAGGGTTTTAATATCTTAATTCAACATGCATCAAAATTTACAGAATTAGGTCAAGCATTAGTATTGCAAATGTATCCTGCTCCCTCCTTACCAAATAGATAAAAGCAAGGCCACAACCGTGTGGTCTGGCCATGACTGTGGTTGTGTTGGCCTACCACGGTCGTGCTATCCAGCACGATCGTGTTGCCTAAGGGAAGCACAGTCGTGCTGGCCAGCACGGCCGTGGTCGGACAACACAGCCACGACCGTGACCATCCCACATGGTCATGGCCTTGCTTTAATCCATTTGGTAAGGAGAGGGAGCAGGAAGAAGAAGAAGAGGTGGAGGAAAAAGAAGGGCAGCGACCTACCTGGGCAGGAAAGCAGTGGCTTGGAGAGCAGGGGTAGGTGCCGAAGTAACATGCGAACCACGGTGAGTAGGAGAAGGAGCAGGAGCAGTCTCAGGCGGCTGACAAGGAGCTCCGGATCAGAGCTGTGACACCGACCAGCACCTAGGTGTAGAGCAGGCACGACGAGCAGAGAGGGCGGGCGAGCAACTGATCGAGCTAGGGTGGTAGCCGACTTGGAGCACAGCGACCGAAGGACCAGTAAACGGCGGCTGTGGAGGTGAGTAGCGGCACAGGAGCGGTGAGCAGAGGAATCGTCGCCGGACCTTAAACCCTCAATCGAAATGAATGAAACAGAGAAAGGGGAAGAGTCTGGCTCGCGCGGGTGTTGTTAAGTTAACAATAGGTGTCGGTTATTCAAAACAACCGACACATAAAACTAAAGGCGTCGGTTCTCCAAACACACCGACACCATTTCTCAATGATAGTCGTCAGTTTTTACTAGAAAAAAACTGACGTCTATCTACATATGTCGATTAAAAAAATTGTTCTCAATTAATGACCATAGTCGTCGATTTCTTTCGAAAACTGACGCTCAAAGGGTGTGAAAAATTTCCCGGGAACAATGCGGGAAAACCCATAAGCGTCAGTCATTGTAGTAAAACCGACGACCAAAATGTACCCAATGGTTTGTCTCACAAATAACCTTTCATCGTCGGTTTAATAATTAATAACCGACGCCATATGTTAAATTTTTGGAGGTAATTTTTTTCACTAGAAATTTTGGATTTGGCAGTTAATTTTAGGTGTCAGTTTATTATTAGGAAACCAACACTGAATAAAAGCGATACCCATGTCTGGTCGCCCTTCACAGATAGATGTCAGTTTTTTATTAAACCGACGCTTTAGGGTTTAGGTGTCGGTGTAATTGTACAACCGACGCCTTTAAAAGTGACGTTATAAGCCATTCCTATAGTAGTGAACGGTGCCTAGTCACACATCGTTGCTATCCAAGTAAATGGGACGTTGGAGAACAACTTCAACCTACAATCTGTGTTTGGTGTTGCAGTATTTGTATAGTTCCTTTATCATTGATATCTAGATTGAACTCGAGGCATGGAGCAGTCATTCTCTTCAACATTCAATCTATGTTTCTTGCTATAGAAGACTGTCTGATATATATGTATGATGAATATCACATATTGACTCACATGTGCATGGCCATAAATTTCCCAGTCTCACTAATCAAGTTTCTAGGATATGATACTTCCATAGGAGGGGAAAATCCCATCTACATCACTCACGGTCATCCCCATGTGTCATAGTGCACCCAATCATCACCTTTATGGAAACCCTTATTCAAGATTACAGTAGATGATGTCAAAGCACACTGAGCGACATGTGATGAGTGCAGTGACTTCAGGTCTAAGAACTAAAATCACCACCAAAACTATGAGAGCTAACTATGACTACCAATATAATGGTTTCCATGTGTTACTCTCATGACGGGTCTGTCTGATACACTATTATCTAACAAGTATCTATGTGCTTGGTTTGATATACCATATCATGACTGATGATATTATATCATCAACTAACACACTCTAGTCTTATGTGTTATTATTGTCTATTAGCCTTCCACAATAACATCTGACTAGGGACATAATGAGAATGTATACTCTTAACATATGTATGATCTCATTGTTCAAGTCACGTAATTGAGTAAAATATAATAAATTGGAGGCATGCATTTATTATTAATCAAATCATTTACAAGTTATGCCATTAAAATCATCATATTATTGTCTCTCTAGGCATACATACCAACGAATACAACCATTAAGGCATGAGTTCAGGAACAAAACAATATAGGTTCATCATATGTGCATGATAGCGTTATTGGTAATTTGGGTTAGGGTTTCCTCTAGTTGCTCATCACTAGTACAAATACCACCTTTAGAATTGGTTAGCCCTATAACATCGATTTTGTATCGACACCTAAGTGGATGACACTATAGATAAGGACCTTCTGCATCTGTTTTATGAAAATATTCAAACTAACACCATAGCGCAATCATTGGTTTCTATAAAAAAAATTGATGACTCAACCGACGACTCAGAGTCAGTTCTAAGAAAGCAACCGACGCCACAATCAAATTGTGGTGTCAATTTCTATAACAACAACTGACACTATAGGTTAACAGTGTTGGTTTTAACAAAAAAATGACACCATAGAAACACAACATACTGCAAGCATGACCTTACCACAAGTACGTTCATACCAGGAAGCACACCCACATTGGAAGGACGGTCGTGCCAGGGAGTTACATCCATTTTGCAGACTGGGTAGCACTATCATCAATTATGGTGAAACAACTGACGCCACAAGTGATTTTTTTCATCTGTTCATCATAAAAAATGACGTTGTACTTCCTTATTACATAAAATTTTAACTTAAAAGGGTAGATGTATTATCAATTTTGTTAAAAAATTGATGCAACAGATCTAGCATGTTGTTATTTTAACAACTGATGCCAGAGTTATTCTTTTAAATAGTAGGTTTGCAAACCTTCTATGTGACGTTCATGGGGATGCATAATATGTAGTTCAATAGAACTCTAGGTTTCATCCTATGTTCATCTTAACAACAAGCCAACACTGCTGCAAAACTTGGAATAACAAACACATACATACAATCCATCCACTGACATACATTTCCATTCTTCAATTCCATTCTCTTCAACTATTAATTCCATTCACATGCACACATGCAAAATTTGGAAAACATACATACAACGTTAGAACTATAGGTTCTATCCTGTGCTCAACTTAACCATAGGCCGACACACATATAAAATCAGGAATAACAAACACATGTACACAATTCATCCACCTGCATACCTTTTCATTCCTCAATTCTGTTCTCTTCAACACATAATTCCATTCTCATGCACACATAAACAATTCATAAAACACACATACAAGATCATCAATTCTTCAATTCTATTCTCATGATATGTACAAATGCAATTTTCATTGTATTCAATCATCTTCACATTCATTCACACACATGCATATATACACACATCATTTACATATTAATCAACATTCATCACATTACATTTAAATTTCTAAAATCCATAACCACCACATGTATATATAAATAAATGACATTGAGGTTTAGAAAACTCATATTTTATGACAATCACATTCAAAGTTGACTTCCTCAATGAAGGTGTGTGCCCATTCTTCTCATATCTCATCCATCTCTTCTTTTGTATAGGGCCACTGCCATGTCAAACAACTGCAAAGTTAATGACATAATTTAAAAGTTTGATTTTATTTTTTTCATGTTATCAAGTGATACTATTTACTTATGATGATTAAGATATATATATAGATTATATTTTGTATATAATGCATGTCTTGTGGCACATGTCTAACAATCAACTCCATATACACATCACGTAGTATCTACATGCCCAAGCATTGTCTTGTATAGGGTACTACAAATTTACAATTATGTGAAATATTATTAAATAAAAATAAGCATAGTTGGCATATATATGCATTGGAGTCAGAAAACTACCTCAACATTCTTCCAACTTAATGATTTATTTTTTGTCTCTACCTTTCCTCTGGCCTATTTGAATTGTTTTATAGCCCTATGAGTTAAAGTAACATATTTAATTGAATTTGTAAATAGTCATGTATGTAATGTTGCAAACATTAATATATGCTGAATGATTTAAAAGTTTACTCACTAAAATAAATGTTTTTTCATTGTGTGTCTCCCACTATCTACTTTCTCACCTGAAGGATCTAGGTAATACGGAGTTAGCGTATCAGGGACAATTACCAAAAATTCCCAATGATTATTACTGAGTGAAAAAAAGTAAATAAAAGAAAACTCAAAATCCACAATGAAATGTAATTTATAGGTCAAAATTATCATCAAACTTCTAAAAGTTAGAAACTAAAATCATGCTCTTTCCTACATTACCAAAATATTTAAATGTGATAGAGCAGTAACCACTAATAGATGTTGTGTCTTTCTCTACATGGCTAGTCAATGATGGAACAGAAAATGCCACATTGGTTAGTGTCAACTCTCCATACACCCTATACAATTGGTTGTAGAATGTATATGCATGCATTAATATATAAGATAATAGATCAACATATATTTTCACATATATAGAATGAGGTGTATAGCCATAAGATATCACTGTGACCAAAATTGTATCAAAGATGTATTCAACCAAGCATAAGTAAACAACTCCATGACATTTTGCATGAACACACTAGTATCATGAGCTTAACCTATTGCATCCTCCTAAATATGGACTAACATAGGTTACCCTTCTTCTAAGTCATGTAGCCATACTATAAACCCCCTGCACCTAGGACCTAGTGAGCCGAATAGGTCCTTTACAATCCAAGTAGGTAATTAAACATCTGGAGGAATTGGAGGACGAACTGTAGGAGGTTTTTTAAGGTGTTGTCACCTACATATAGATATTCTCATATCAATATATACACAATTAGAAAATAATCACATATACTAAGGCAATAAAAAATGTAGCATACATCGGTATTAACAACTCTCGCTTTAGGCAACACAACCACACCGCCTTCTGCATCACCTATCATGTCATGGTTAGGGTGGGCATGTGTAGTTGTGTCTATTTCTAAGACTTGGGCATTATATGACAATGAATCATGTCACGTGGAAGGGGTGAGTAAGCCTCGCCCAGTGCACCAACATATTCTTGTAGTAAAATATGGCATGTCCTCAACCCCCATAAATTTTTATATAGCGTTATATACACATAAACACAAACATACTATAAATTCACCTAAAAGGCTATTGTATCACAAAAAGACTTACATCGGGCGTGCTAGGTGGCAGGTCATCAGATTACTCCCAACCACCTCTGTCGTATGAGGGTCCACCTCATATGAAGAATGGGGTGGCACATGTACTATCTGAGGAGGTAGAGAATGAGAAGTATGATACAGTCTCATTGCATTATGTATTCCTTTTGCAATCATGTATTGTACAAGCTCTTGTGACCAAACTCCTTTGTTAAGAGATTTGTACTTTTTTGATGACCCAAAAAAGGATCTTATACCCACACCAACCCCATCGGCCCTAATATGGTCAAGATGCTCTAGAGTACCTAGAGAATCCATCGATTCATTCCTTTGACCCTCAGAGATGAACCTTAGATTATTTTCTTTGCTCATAAAGCTCCCACTAATCATCATCAATAGTAATTTGTCAGTCAAATATAACATATAGCGTACAAAGTTGAATTTTACCATTTTTCAACCACATCAATGGTTGTGGGTTGGAAATTTCTCAAAACTGGTATGTCCTTGAATCTATCCACTCCTTTAGGTGAGGTAAAGGTGCAGGTGTAGTAGATGACTTAGTAAACCAACAAGTAGGTTGCTCAGAACAAGACACTTCCACTTTTTTTTGCCTCTGCATTATGTAGTCACCTGGACCGAAGTTATGGTTGTGCACTTTTCATGCCTTTCCTTTTAGCAACGTGTAACGCTCGGTCCACACAAACCATATGTTAAATATATAATATATTGAAATCATAATATGTAAAAATAAAGGAGGCTTAATACGTTGAATTCATATGTTTGTTTTGAAGCAACAAACACGTCCAACACCTTCGGGTCAAGATATGTTTATTTCTCAATGGAGAACTTCTTCTTGTTGTTTCTCATTATGTATTCTCTTGTCAGACTTATCCTATAATTCCTTAATAGCCTCCCACATTGTTGCACTATCACTTTACGATGCATTTTTTCATCAAGATCAAAGATGTTGTGAAAGATTGTATATAATCAATTGTATATTTATAAAATATAACTGTGAATATCTTTAAAAAGCATAATATCTCACAGATAAGTCCTTCCAGATGTAGTCTTTCTTGGAAGGATCAACTTTATGCCAAGAGTTTATTGTTATATCCACTTTGTTGCGATTAAGAACCAATAGATATTTCTCAAACACAATAGGATTTCCTACATCATCAAATTCAACAACTAGGTTCGATCCTTTACCCCTTTATGCTACTAACTTGTTCATTAAGGTGATGCCTCTTCTATGTGCATGATTACGTTGCTCCTCTATAAAGTCAACAAGACCCTCAGGGTCCACATCCTTAGGATGCTCATCCTAAAATTGTCAAGAAACACATATAAGTGATAGAGAATGTAAAATGCACATCTCTATAATAATTGTGATAGGGAATGTAAAATATACATCTATGTAATATAAAAATACAACTTACATCATCATGGTGCTTGTCCTGACTGTGGACATTGTCATGGTTCTTATCCTCATAGTCATACATCATCCAAAAAATAGTCAAAGAATAAAATATAAGTGAAAAAGAAACTGTACATGTCACATATGAAACATATATAACTATAATAAAGAATGTGAGATGCACATCTAGCATTTAAAAAATAAAATATGTGCCTCTAATATTGGTTGGATCTTTGATCAAATAATATTCCTTCTATGTGATCTCCATGTAGATATAAGTTAGTGTAGCTTCACAATTTGGTGTTGGCAAGCCAACTGATAGAGGACTGGAGTGATCATACTTGTCATATTACTCTTGTTCATATATAGGATCTGCAATGAATTGCCTTTTCCCATGAAGAACGACATACCATGTTTCATTTGCAGGATCATCGATGTATAATACTTACTTCAACTGTGATGCTATTCTGAATGGTTCACCCTTCTCGATAATCTTTTCAAAATTCACTAATGTGAAACCCAATTCATCTACTACAACTCCTTTGGTGTTATCAACCCAATTACACCTAAAGATAGGAACTCTAAAGTCTACATAATCAAACTCCCATATGTCTTCATGAAACCACAATATGAAATTTTAGCTTCACTTGGACTTTTATCTTTGACACTAGAAGAATACAAGAAAGATGCTTGAAGGGTGACCCTACTATTTTGGATGACACTCTTTTCATCTTGATGACCAATTTGATATTTTCAACAACAATATTTGGTGTTTGAGATAGTTGACGGAAGACTTTATTTTCAAACCACCTAATAAATGTCCTATTATGCTCTCGAGCAAGCCACATAGCGCTAGCTCAAGGATATTTTGTCTTGATAAAATTAGTATGGTCCTGATATAAAAATCCACTTCATAGATATTGTGTAAAACATATGTGTGCTTGTTCTGAAAGCTCAGAACTAATTACTTCCACTTGTGCTCCTAAGACCCCTTTTCTGAAAGAGGGATCAATATTCTTTTTGTTGGTAGGAGCTTCATTGCAAGTCATATTGGTCATTACAAAATTCCATAATCTCCTTGGTCACATAACCCTTAATAACACTCCATTCAGGGTGATAACAAATTCGAACATCACCTTTAAAACACTCATGAGCCATTCAATAAGATACATCTAGTGAAAGAAAACCAGACCCAATATTTTTACTTCCCTAGTCATATGGACAACAAGATGTACCATGATATCAAAGAATGAAGGAGGAAAATACATCTCAAACTGGAAAACGATAATGTACACTTCTATTTGCAACTTATCAAGATTCTTAAGAACAATAACTTTGACGCATATAGTGTTGAAGAAATAATAAATCCTCATGATTGCAAACCCCACATGCTTCGGCAGTATGGATCAAATAGCCATATGAAATATTCGTCCATTAGTGAGTAACAATCATGAGATTTAAGCCCTACCTGTGTCAGAACATCATTGATACTAATTTACGGATATTGGAAGAGTATCCATGTGGTACCTTAACACTAAGAAAGCTCTTGTAAAAAGTTTTGTTCTTCTGTCTAGACAATGTGTAACAAGCAAGAGGTAAATATTCTGCTAACTTCTATTGTTAATTCTTTCCTTACACCAATTTCACGTAGGTCCATTATGGATTTATGACATCTTTAGTCTTACCTGGTATATTCAATAGAGTACCAATGACGCTATCATAAACATTTCTCTCAACATGCAAGACATCGATACAACGCCTAACTGCCAACAAACTCCAATAAGGAAGATCCTAGAATATTAACATCTTTTTGAATAATAAATTGTTACTCTGTGTGGGAATAATATTTTTTCTCTCTAACCAAATGCATTGACAAAGTCTTTTACTCTTTCATAAACAACCTCCCTCGATATAGGTTTAGGGGAACTTTCCTCATTTGATCCATTGAATGCTTTGGACAACTTTGGTAAAGATGCACTTTTGGAAGAAACCATCGCCGACCAAGATATACAGTCTTGGCACCATGTTTTAGTCATATTGAATCAATGTTTTCCTCACATATATGACATTCTTTAGATCCTTTTACTGTTATCCTGATAAATTCCCATATGTTGGAAAGTCGCTAATAGCGCAAAACAACAGAACATGCAAACAAAATGTCTCTCTACACGAAGCATTGGTCATCACATCTTCTCCCTATAGCATCTTTAAGTCATCAATTAGAGTTTAAAGAATAACATCAATATTATTTCCAGGTTGTTTGGATCCAGATATCAACAAGGACATGGCATACTTATTTTTCATACACAACCACGAAGGAAGATTGTATATAAAAATTACAACAAGCTAAATATTATATTAGATGTTTAGTGTGTTGTATGGATTCATCCCATAAGTACAAATCCCAAATCTTATATTCCTAACTTCTTCACCAAATTTAGGGTACAATCAATTTCCATCAATTTTGGGGAATCTGACGCATGATGTAGGATCTCATCAATATTTTTATTTCTCTTTACATGCTAATAAAGATTTTTTGCATCCACGATATTGACAAACAAACATTAAAATTATTATAGTATAGGTAGATACCTCATCACCTTGGCAGGAGAGCTAGTTTCAGGCTTACCTAAAGTTGTAATTTTATACCTTGGCGCCCCACATTTTGGATAATATTTCAAATTGATATAGTCCTTTTAAAATAACACACAATCATTTGGACATGCGTGTATCTTCTCAGCCACCATTCCAATTGGGCACAACATTTTCTTTAATTTATAGGCTGAGATTGGAAGCTTGTTGGCATTAGGAAGAATTTTTTTCAACAAAGACAATGCAGACGTGAAGTTTTTGTCTCTCCGTCTATTGTTAGCCTTAAGAAAATACATTCTCAAAACAGTGCTAAAATTTGACGATGATGTAGATGTGAACGAAATGATTCTCGATAGACATGCTTGATGTGATGTTGGGTAGTTGTGGGGTAAATCTTACTGATCCACCTTCCTTTTTATAAACATTATGCATTATGATGAGAGACCATTATACTTAGGTTGTAATAAGTTTATGAAGCCCAACACAGTGCTAAGCTTCATAAACTTATTATAACCTAAGTATAATGGTCTCTCATCATAATGCATATTGTTTATAAAAAGGAAGGTGGATCAGTAAGATTTACCCCACAACTACCCAACATCACATCAAGCATGTCTATCGAGAATCATTTTGTTCACATCTACATCATCGTCAAATTTTTTTCTTTAATACAAGTACTGCTACCGACATCTAATGATCTCATAGTAGGAATCTCTCCATGTTAGTACCATTCTTTATAGCATTGTACGATCCCGTTGCACATGGCATGACTTTTGATTTCGTCAACAATGTCAAGTTTCAAGTTGTTACTGCAATTCCTACGTGGATAATAGAACCTATCCCCAGATGGTTTCTTATGTTCCTCCATATATCTTATTAACTAATCAAGACCAGTAATAAAGTTTGGAGTGTAGTTATTTTAAATGGACATCCATGATCGATCCATCCTATGATCACATAAAAAATGAGTACCGAATCAGGTATTTGGATACTAGGATCTAAAGATTAGGATTTAAAGATTAGGGTTTAAATATTAGGGTTAATCGTTTGGGGTTTAGGGTTTTCAGATTTAATGATTAGGGTTTACAAATTATAGTTTAAGATTTAGTAATGAATGTGTACCACTTATCCTTTTCTTGAACACCTAATCTCACTAGTAAGTGCATAATGTGTATGCGGTTTTCAAAAATATTTTGTCAACATTTTCCAGCAGTACTCCAAGTACACCGATGTAGATGGGAAAATACCCACCTACATATGTACTTAGAAAACAAAAAATTAAGTGTTAAAAAAACATCTTGAAAACCAAATACACATTATACACTTGAATCCTAAGTGATATTAAGTGTTCAAGAATAGAACACAAACTATCTAAGGTATACTCCTAATGAGTAAATCTCAGATGGGTTTCCAGGCCAACAAGATATATGTCTAAATTAGGAATTACGGTTTAGAAATTAGGTAAATATAAAAATCTCAATCTCAATCAAGAAAATTTAGGTAACTAATATGAATTTAGTTTAATCAATTCTTAGGTGAGATTATTTATCCATAAAACATTCAAATTGAACAATACACCAAATCATGCAAGCAGTTATACATAAATTCTAACTATACAAATATGATTTCTCCAATTCAATTTAAAATCATAGTTATATTTTATCATTCAATTGATATTAATTTATGTAAACTCATATCAGTGTGTAACTCATATCAAGCTATTAAACAATTGTACAACAATATGCTCAATAAGCAATTATAAAATAATGCATTCAACAGATAATGGAAGTAACATTTGTGTTATACCAACCGACGCTATATGCTTGTAGTTTTGATTTTTTGTTGTTGTAAAACCGACATTAAGAAAACTGACACCATAGGCCAAAAATATATTAATGCATCAGGAGTTCACTAGGGTATAACATACACTTCATTTGAGGTTTTATTGTGTTCTAAGTGCAGTGGGCATCCACTCATCAAAATATGGTTTCCAAGATTAGAATTTTAGGTTTCAATACAACCTATCATGCTAAATATATCTAATGTACGCTTCGCTGTCCATAATAATAATAAATTACATAGATGATTGTTGAAATTCTTCATGTTTTGATTTATTTTTGATAACCCAATATCTTTAAAAATATATATTAGTTAGGTTGGTCATACATGAAAGTAAATATTGAACACTGTCACATCCTATACATGGCTCCACTGGAAGATCTAGAAAGTCACCATAGAGCGGCTGAGTTAGTTGACGCATCGTCAATTTGTCACAATGGCAGATCCATAAATCTGTTATAAGGGGGGATGCGTTAGTATATGTAGTGACAATTTGAACTATATATATATATATATATATATATATATCCCATAATGATACTTATTTGAGTTAATGTATAAGAACAAACCCAATATAATTTCTCATTTCTCCCACATATAAATATAAGCTATTTATAAAATATAAAATTTTTGAAATAAATGACATGATATAATTCTCTATATCAAAGTAGGATATTTTTTTGATATACAATGCCATAAATGATAAATTATTTGATTTCCAAATTGAATAATTTGAGGATCGACAATATATGCATTTACCATCATCATTCAAATATGTAAACATTACAAATATATAACAATAAAAATAATTATATGAAAATTGGCAACAAATTCAACTTATTAATGGAGCACAAATACCCAAATTTCAAATGACCTCATTTAGTGAATAACGTCACAACAAAGATCCATATAATTTTTTTGTATCATTCACTATGCTCTAATATAGTGGATATACATATAATGTACTAGGAAATGACAATTTATTCATGATAATATGTTTGACTTGAATGAAACTACAAGAGGAAAGAAATGAAAAAATATTTATTGGGTTGGTATAAACAAAAAGTTATAAAAAGGGAAGGGTGTATGGAAAGTGAATAGGATAAAGAAGAAAGAGACATCTATATATAACAATAATTTTATATTTTAAAGGTTGGGGAAGAGAGAGAAGAAAAATGATAATATGTTACTTTTTTTATTACACTGCTTTTACATTTCATCATCTTTTTTGTTTCTCCATTTGACTAAAATCTTATCAACAAGATTGTTTCTTCTTCCGTTTCTTCTCCTTCTTACGACACACTTTATTTATCTTTACCTCCTCTCCTTTTGTCTCATGCGAACCATAAATTTGTTTGATACAAATTTTATGTTTTTTTTATAGACATCAAGATTGATATTGTCTTATCAAGTTTTAGAATCATGTCGGAACTATTAGCATTTGACTAAACTTAGATTGTTAGATACTATGTAATTAAGGGTGTCTGAAATACCATGTAGTAAAAATATTGTTTGGATTTGTCTATAGATATTTAGTTATTCCTAAAGTGAAAATTAATTAAAATTTAAAAGGAAAAAAATTACATTGGAGATGATTATGGTTATCATGTTTTCTATTGGTGTGTAATTATGGTTGTGTTCATTCGATTTATGTCATTTATATTTTAGAAATGAAAGAGTTGATAATAATGAGTTGTGTTCTAATTAATACATCAACATGCTAAATATTTTATAAGATTTTATTATATTATATTTTCTTCAAATCAAGGTACACATTCCCTAGTAGCTAAAGATCTCTGATGAGTATCAGGAACGAGTTTCATAAACATATCACAAATTGGTATTAAATTTGTTAAGCTAAGCATAATATGAATGAGATGGAAGACTGGATGTCTTAAACCCATTGTGTAAAATAGTAACTTATGATGTTCATATTAGGGCTATGAATTTTATAATTTGTGACTGAGATAAGAGATATGATTATAAAATATGTTAGTTCAACCCCTAGGTTGTATGCACAAAGAAGGGTAATAAAATTAAGTAAAGTATGCAATTAATTGTTCACGAATGTATGGTACAATAAGACACGTTAGCTTCATCCTGAGAAGCCCCCTTTTGTCTTCGCCCCTGAATGTGTCCATTTGATTTCAGAAAAATGGCTTGGATACATACAAAACATATTGATTTGATACCTACTGAAATTGTTGTGTGTGTAAATCAGTCAATTCATGTCCACATCCTAATTCACATCGAATACAACATCTAGTAACATATCAAGACATCGTCTGCATGATTTGCCATATGAAGACCAAGTACCACAATTTAAACGTACCCTTAATCAGACGCATGTACTTATCATTTTAGTTTTGGCATGTGCCATTCATTCAAAATGTAACATGGGTTGGACCCGAACATCACAAGAACCGGAATTCTTAAACTAAGTTGCCCTAATTTATAAACTTTCCACTTTGACCATGTTCAAGGTCCAAACAAATTGACACACTCTACAATTCAGTCATAGTTAAACCCGACGATCGGATGCCATGCTCATTTCTAATTGGTCTGGTATCTATATCGGTTGCTTGCGTAGCTTCGGGGCTGTCTGTTTGTTTAAGCTACGTGCGTCCATTGCAAGCACGGCAATTCCACATATTATTATTGATTGAGTGAGTCTGCTTTGGGAAGCGGGGAAATTGACCATGATTGCAGGGGCGAGGGTCGTGCTCACTCTATTTTGCTTGGTCAAACGCCGGACTGGGATTGGGGAACAAGGGAACCAATCAATAGGAAATCCGGTTGGGAATTTGTGAAGATCATAAGCATACGTATCGGAAAAGTAGGAAGTCTAGGTCGGCCCGCCACACAAACTCTCTCTGGCACCGCCGTATTCATCTCGTGCTCGCCGGATCCGGGGCACAGATCCACATCGCAAGTTCCATGGTTGGTGGCGACTGCCAAGTCTTGCGATCATTTGGCTCCGAACTGCCAACTTGTTCACGTCGCGATCCTACGGCGGCAACCGCGTACATGATCGTATGCCCGAACGGTACGTGCGTCCTAATTGGTTGTTGACGACACGGCAACCCGACCCACACCTCGTTGTTATGCTTGAACGTAACTATACGATCCCATAATTTTTCTGCCCGCCAAGCTTCCTGATCCGTGTTATTTCACGTCCTCCATTTGAACCGTCAATAACTCATTGTCTTCTCTTCCTGATGAGGTAGCCATGTCTGTTTAATTTGTCTCATGATATTTTCAATCACACCTTCGAAAATCCAGCTGCTCGGTAGAAAGCAAAGCCGCGTGTCGGGAACGCCCAGCTGGACCACAGCTTCGCACACCTGATACAATTAACAAACGCTTACACTTAGATTACTGAGAACATCGCAAATAGTAGATATAATTATTGTGCTTGTTAGCCAAAAGATGCGCGGCTTATTCCATAGTGCTGTTATTCGTGCTTCAAAATTAGGCTTGATCACTAGGCTTGGCGGCTACCAGATATATTATAATCAGTGGGTGACTGTCCATTGATTCGCACCAAACTATAGAATGCAGTCTTGCTTTAGTTCATGGCTTAGACCATATATTTTTCTACCATTCCCCACTTAGCTTGCATACCTCCAGCCAATAAACACTCCCTCTCATGCCCCACTCTCAATAATAATAATAATAATAATAATAATAATAATAATAATAATAATAATAGTAATAATAATGATGATGATGATGATGATGATGGAAAACCCAATCCTCCATTTTGTCCTAAAACCTTACGGCCCTTATTTTCTAAGATTGCATCCTCACTCTTACCTAAATTGGTTGTTAAGCATGGCCATGGATGAAGATGAAATTCTCAAATGCCTTGGCATAATCTTTGATGCGGGTGTAGAAGACAAGTATATTAGTTGGAACCATATGTGAAAATACATGAACAATAGTAGAGGAAAATGATCTTAATAAAGGTCATGCCACAACAAATTTATGTACTCCCATGTACATAAACCAACATGATAAATTGAAGGAGTGAAGTGTTGGTTTATGGGGAAGAGGACACCATTAGTCGGTATAAGATTGAACTAGCTTTTGATGTAGGGAAAAAGATCTATTTTATTACACCTTCACAATTCATCTTAAACAAACATGTATGATTAGGAGAGAATGGGTAGGCAACATGTAGGGGGCTCTCTTTTGATTAGCATAATTACTAAGTATTAGAGAAAAAATCCTAAACCTAACATCATACTAAGAAACAAACACCTCATTCTCAACAAACATGAATAAAACAATATCAGAGAAACACAAGTAACTTTTTTATATTCTTCATAAAACTCGAGAAAACATATCTCACATAAGAACAACCACATGCACAATTATCACAAATGTTGTTCAACATTGTTAACCTAAATCAAGGTTTATTATTCACATGTACTTCGATGTACAACATATTACATGTAGATCAAAAAAATCAATTTCAACTGCAATCCATCCTGAAAAAGAGAGACTACATGAACATTCTAATTTAGGTTATTCTATTTGCACCTTCTTTATCATGGACTATTTGCTGGATGACATTGTACCTAAACACATTTAAAATAACCTCATGAGACTCGTAAAGAACCCCAATGAATGGATATATTCCACTCGAGCTATGTACCTGCAGTAGCACCAAACTAGGTATATTGAACTTAAAGGAAATTTACATATATTGCTAAGTCTAATAGACGATTCTAGCATTTAGCACATGTACTTTTTGACAGTAAAATAATAAACTAGTAAGGTATTCATTTAGTACAATCCTAATTTCTTATTCAACTTGCCTTCCTCTTGCAATACTATCAAACTTTAAATTACATTCACTAATATTGTTTTCAAAATTAAATTTGGTAGTACTACTATCGTTATAGGCTTCTTGGTTCAATTGGTTCAATATATCAGTAGGAGGACTAACATAATCATAAACCCAATGGGTGTTTTTGAGGTGGATATTAGCTAATTTATCAAATGCATTATTTCTTTCCCTACATGCTTAGTTCACCTTCCTTTTGCTCCAAGTTTTTGTAATCCAATAAAAAAACCTAGGCTATACAAATCTATTCTTCAAGCACTTTGGTAGACATTAGGCAGTCTATTTCCACAATGATATTATCCAACCCTTTACTCCCTGCAAGCTCTAGGACCGTGTGGATCCCAGTAATTCAGCTTCAGTGATGCACATCATTCTCACCTTCTTCTGATAACCTCCACAGCATATGCTATTATTATCCCATCAGATAACATTTTCACCATTTCAGTCTTCCCAAATATCACCTACCACATTCATTTTTATTCATCCTAGATGTGATCCAATACAAATCCATATTTTATACATTTCATTGTTCTCACAATCTCATTAACCTTGATTTCCTTCTTAATGTATGTAATCTGATATTGAGCCGATTTCAGTTTATCCTAAAAATATGATTTTTCCAAATGTAGTGATAGCAACCTAGAATTCTTTGGCCATCTTCATCAAGTCCATGCAATATATTTTGACCCAGATATCTATCCCATTAGGTTTAAATAAATTGTTGCACTCATGCTCCTACAATATCCCCATGCAAACCTCTTTTGCAAACCTATATTAAAGTAAAGTGTGGAATGTCATTTTCTCACATCCCGCGTATCTTCCACAATTTCCTTCCTTAGTAAAATGTCGTGTTTTCCTTCTTAAATTTGTTAGCAAATCTCCATAACAAGTAGTCAAGGGAAACAACTTCATTCTACTTGCCATTCTTGCTTATGATATGGACACCCAATCCTATACTATATCTATGTCCTTTTTCTATCTCAACACTCTATAAAAATATTTCAATAAGTAATTGTCTGCCTTAATGTGACACCAGATGTGGAGGTCCTTGCATGTACTATCGATGGTTGTATTAATTTCCCAATTTCATTGGTGATATCAGGCATCAACCACTCCTCCAAGAACCTTTTGTCCCATTCACCATTGAAATCTATGATAGTGCATACCTAAAGATCCAGAAGCTCTATAGGTATTAGTTTTAATAGATAATCTTTTAGTAATAGACCAACCTTAACACAACAATCCTCATATAAATTTATGGAAGTCCCACTTAACAGAAAAATGAAGTAAATATCATTAATAAACTACTTTTATTCAAAAAGAATACTTTCATAGTCTTGATAGAACCACTGATTTTGTTCCATGAAACACAACATATCATTTCTAAAGTCCCTTGTACTATAGAGATTCCCTATCCATGGCCAAATCTGAAGAATTTTCAAAAGAAGATCTCAGCTCCACCCTCACATAGAGTTAATTTCCATCCCCCTAACTCCTTTTATATAGAAACTTTGTCCCAAGCTACCAACATCATCGAGTGATATTTATGATTCCCTCCCCATAAAAAACTTCTGATTTTCCATTTAGTCTATCACATAATTTCAATGGCAAAAAAATTGTTGTATAGCGTAAGTTGGTATTGTTGTTAAAGTTGCCTTATCTAGATAACCTCTTCCTTTTATTTACATGCTTCTAGAAGCCCACACATGTATCCTACTCCATACTTCATCTCAAATTCTTGAGTAAAATCCTTGCTAATTCTTGAGTGTATGATCAACACTCCTATATACCTCCCCACATGATGAGTAACCTAGAACTTTACTATTGATTGAATGTTGTTGATGACATTTCTTACACTACTCATGAAGAAGATTTTGGGTTTTGATATGGAAATGGCTTGTCCTAAGGCATTTTCAAAAAAATTGAAGAACTTTTTTACTATTGTCTTATCCTTGCTTAGTTTCTCAAACAAAATTAGATCATAAACAAAACACATTTGAGAAAAAGAAGTTCTAATTACCATTTTTCACAGGTTTCCATTTCTGTCAGTTGACAGTTTCTAGAATTAATTGACATAATATTTCTTGGAATAACACAAAAGATACAGGGATAGAGAGCCCCCTTGTATTAAGCCTCTTCTTCTTTTTAATTGTATGGTGTTCTTTCCATACCAAACAATAGATTTTCAACCACTTGTAATAGATTACACGATATACTTGTTGACTTAAGAGTTATACATTGCACATATTTTGATAATGACTTAACCATTCCATTCTTATGTATCTAATATGTTTGTTCAAGATTGATTTTAGGCTTTAGGTACATGAAAAGGATCAAATTACACAAGCCCTACCTTGTTCAAGTTCAAGTCAAATGCAATGCAAGTGTGCAATTTGGGAAATCACTTCAAATGAACTTAGATGATTTTTGTAATCACTTGTATTGATGATATGACTTGTAACTAAGATGAGAAAAATATGAGGGACACTTTATACCTAGGTTTAATCACTCAAAAGTCAACTTAGAAAATTTGTCACAGGTTGTTCATCAATCGAGTTGGAAACTCGACCGATCCTATGATGGATTTTCTGAAGATGACCCATCGGTTGAGTTGTACACTCACAGAACTCGACCGACTAACTCACTGAGCAAATCTAATTTTAGCTCATCAGTCGAGTTTACCAGAACAAACTCGACCAATAGTTTGAAAATTGGCTTTGTCTTTTAGTTGATCGGTTGAGTTATATTTATTGGAACTCGACCGAATGTACTGTATGGAAAATGTAGAAAAAGTGATTATAACCGTTGGTGAGTTGTTGTGGGTGAAAATAGATCTGTTGCATTTTGTAAAATGGCTATATTTTGACCCTAAGTGATCCCACACTCAAGAGAACACCCCTAGCTATAGATAGGACCCCATAGTTGAGTATGTTGCAACTCCTTGATCCCCTTTCTCTCTCTTATTTACACTTCATTTTGTGATTATGAGTGAGATAGGCCTGTTGTAAGAGAGCTATTCCATTGTACATGTAAAATCTCTCATCTTCTTCATCCTCCCTAGCCCCTTTCCTCCATGAAGAAAAGGTGAAGCAAGCTACTCTGAGTGAAGGTGGAGTTGTTGCTGGTCTTCTTCAAGTTTAAAGAAGAGGTGAAGAGCTTCTCTAGAAGATGGATAAGGTAAAGGCTGAAGATCCAAGGAGAGTAGAAAAGTCCTGGAATGCAAAAGACTTGTACTAGAGTGGGTAAGACCTTGGAGAAGGCTGAAGACTCTTGGCAAAGTGGGTAAGTCCTTGCTATGGTGGAGTACTCTTAGTTCTTAGATAGGTAAGTCCTTTAGTGGTCTTGTGTTGTAATGCTTATTGGTGATAATATAGAGAAAAGCGCTTGCAAAGTCCAAGAGGCTAACCTCTCTAGGTAGTGGACTGACTCTCTCCTAGTTTATAGAGTAGAACCACTCTACATGACCTTCTCAAGTGCTTGCTATCAATTCCTCTCATCCTTGCTATGCTTGTTAGTTAGGACTTCAAATTGTACTTAAGCTATTGGTTTTACTTTGATATAATTTGAAGGTCTAATATATCTTGTGAGAATTTTTGAAGCTCTATTCACCCCCCTAGATCCCTTGATCCAACAAGTGGTATCAGAGTCAAGGATCTTCTCCAATAATCTCCCATGAAATGAGAAGATGGGAGACAACCTACTTAGGTTTCTCAACCTAGAGGGAGGCTTCCCCATGCATCCTCCGGTCTTTGATGGAACCAACTTCCTCTATTGCAAGAGGTGTATGCAACTCTACATTCAAGGCATGACCTTTTGATATGTGGAAGGTTATGGTCACACCTTACAAGGAGCCAACCGAAACTATTGCAACATGGAGTGAAGTCACTCTCAAAGAAGCCCAACTCAATTTCAAAGCTATAAGCATCCTCTATGCAGCCCTTAACCCAATGGAGTTCAACTGGATCTCATCTTAGGACAACACCTATGAGATTTGGGATAAATTGTGAATCAACTATAAAGGCACAAAGCAAGTCAAGGAGGCCAAGATCTACATGTTGAACAACCTTCTAGAGAACTTCAAGATGGATAAGAAAGAAGGGATTGTGGATATGTACTCAAGACTCAATGTCATCATCAATGAGTTGGCTACTTTGGGCAATACTTTGGATAGAGGTATAATTAACTCCAAGATCTTAAGGACTCTACCAAAGAGATGGGAGTTAAAGGACACCTCCATTAGAGAAGTGAGGATCCTTGGTGACATCCCAACTGAAGAGCTCATTGGCAATATCCGAGCCCATGAGCCAAGGCTTGACAAGCAAGAATAAGAAGCCAAGCAAGAAGAGAAGGAAGCCAAGAAGATCAAAGATAGAGCTTTCAAAGCACAAGTGGAGGCGGTCATCCTTCAACAAAAAATTGCTTTCCGGATTTCTCCTTCCTCCTCTAGTGAAGATGATGGCCCAAGTGAGCATGAAGCCAACTACATCAAGGGCAAATACTTCAAGGGAAAGCAAGCCTCCTCCTCTTCCACACCTAGATGCTACAAGTGTGGGCAAAAGGGACACCATAAGAGTGAATGTCCCAAGTCAAGAAAGTCACACCACAAGAGCATCTCAAAGAAGGAAGAGGAGTAGAAGAAGGAGAGAAAGTACAAGAGGAAGGACAAGAAGGAGAAAAGACACACGAATGCAGCTCATGCAGCTTGGGAAGCTTCATCTTCAAGCAACTCAAGCTCTGAAGAAGATGGAGAGTGCCACATTGCACTCATGGCCTCTACTAGTAAATAAATTGGTGAGGAAAAAGGAAGATGGATTGTTGATAGTGGATACAATAAGCATATGACTGGTGATATAAGCCATTCAACAACTTCACCAAAAAGAAAGGAGGATCGATCACCTTTGGGGACAACAAGAAAGGTAAAGTCAAATGTGAGGTTGATGTAGGTGAATCCCTATGTATCAAGAATGTTCTTTTTGTGGATGTCCTACATAACAATTTAATTAGTGTTAGTCAACTATGTGACAATGGTTACCTTTTGCTATTTACTTCCTTTGAATGCTTGATTATAGATTCCCTCACCTACCAAGTTATATATAAGGGAATTAGAAGTGGTAATCTTTATGTTGTTGTTTTTGACTCTATTAAGCATGTTGTTGGCAGATGCCTAGTAGTCAACTCGAATGATCTTTCTCTTTGGCACCAACATCTTGGTCATGTAAATATGCATTAGTTGAAGAAGGAATTTGATCAAGGGGCTCCCTAAATTGGATTTTGAAAAGAATGAGGAATGTCAACCTTGTACCCAAGGAAAGCAAACCAAGTCATCCTTAAAATCCAAAGGAGTCCTTATTACTAAGAGAGAACTTGAGATTCTTCACATTGATCTATTTGGACTAATGAGAACTCAATCACTTCGTGGTTCCAAGTATTGTCTTGTTATTATCGATGATTTCTCTAGATATACTTGGAACTTTTTTCTCATTTCTAAGAGTGATACATTCAACGTTTTCTCGAAATTTTGTAAATGAGTTGAGAATGAAGCTTCTTGCCGCATTGTTTCCATCTGTAGTGACCATGGGGGAGAATTTGAAAATGAACTTTTTGAACGTTTTTGTCAAGAATCTGGTTATGAACACAACTTCTCTGCAGCTTGAACACCTTAAAAAAATGAGGTTGTAGAGAGGAATAATAGGTCTTTATAGGATATTGCTAGGACCATGCTTCTAGAGTATGATACTCCAAAGAAGTTTTGGGCTGAAGTTGGTATTACCTCATGTTTTGTGCAAAACTGGGCTTTTACTCATACTTCTTTGAAGAAAACCCCCTATGAGCTATGGCGTGGTAGGAAGCCATCTATCGAGTATTTCCATGGTTTTCGTTGTCCTTGTTTTGTTTTAAATACGAAATATTTTATCGACAAATTTGATCCAAAATCTTACAAGGCTTTCTTTCTTGGCTATAGCACTACTAACAAGGCTTATAGAGTTTTTAATGTTGATCTTGCTAAAGTAGAAGAATCCATTAATGTAAAGTTTATTGAGATTAATCCCTATATTCCCAAAGATATTGTTCCAAATGATGATGTTGCCCGTGAATTAATTCCTCTTCTAAAAGAGCTCAACATCACCCAAAAGGGAAAAGAGGTAGCCACTCAAGAAGAAGAAAAAAGATGATGAAAAGAAGGATCCAACCCCCTAGTTGTCTAAGAATCATCCAAAGGAGATGATTTTAGGTGATGCATTTGAAATAGTCAAGACGCGGGCTGTATTGAACAAAGAACAAGCCAACAATGCCTTCATCTCACAACTCGAGCCTAAGAATGTCAAGGAAGCTCTTGGGGATGACGAGTGGATCCTAGCTATGTAAGAAGAATTGGAGAAATTTGAAAAGAACAAAGTTTGGACATAGTGCCAAGACCAAGTGTTAGAAAGATCATTAGCACCACATGGGTCTACCGCAACAAGCTTGATGAAAGTGGCAAAGTGGTAAGGAACAAAGCAAGGTTAGTGGCTTAAGGTTACAATCAACAAGAAGGTATAGAATTTGATGAAACATGTGCACCTCTAGCTAGACTTGAGTCCATTCGTATGTTGCTTGACTTTACTAGTTATAAAACCTTCCTTTTGTATCAAATGGATGTTAAAAGCGTGTTTCTGAATGGTACAATTGAGGAGGAAGTGTATGTTGCACAACCTCTGGGCTTTGAAAATGATAGTTTACCTAACCATGTTTATTTGTTGCAAAAAGCTCTCTATGGACTCAAATAAGGACCTAGGGCTTGGTATGATAAATAAAAGAACTTTTTGTTAGACCATGGGTATATCATGGGCAGTGTGGATTCTACCTTATTTCTAAAGCACACTTCAAACAATTTTCTTATAATACAAATACATGTTGATGATATCATCTTTGGCGGAACTAACCTTGATCTTTGCAAAGAATTTAGTGATCTTATGTAGAGTGAATTCGAGATGAGTATGATGGGTGAACTCACGTTCTTCCTTGGCTTTCAAATCAAGTAAACAAAATATGGGAAATTAATCAACCAAAGCAAGTACACAAGTGAACTACTCAAACACTTTGGGATGGAGAACATGAAGATGATGGACACACCCATGTCAAACACCACCAAACTTGACAAAGATGAAGAAGGTGAGAAGGTTGATGAGAAGCTCTATAGAGGTATGATTGGAAGTTTACTTTACTTAACTACCTCTAAACCTGATATAATGTTTAGTGTTGGCTTGTGTGCTCCCTTTCAATAAAATCCTAAGAAATCACATATTATAGCTGTTCAGAGGATTTTAAGGTACTTTGCCAAAACCCAAAATTTTGGACTATGGTATCCCAAGTCAAGGGACTTTACTCTTACTTCTTATAGTGATGCAAATTATGCAAGGTGCTTAATTGATAGAAAGTGCACAAGTGACACTTATTTCCTCCTAGGACCATGCTTGATGTCTTGGTTTTACAAGAAACAGAGCGCAATGGCATTATCAACCACCAAGGATGAATACATTGCAGTCAGGAGTTGTTGTGCCCAGGTCCTATGGATGAAGCAAATGCTCCAAGACTTTAACATTCATTTTGATTCTTCTCCTATCTTTTGTGATAATTCTAGTGCTTCACTTGTCATATAATCCTATCTTGCATAATAGAGCTAAACATATAGAGGTTCTCCATCATTTTCTTCATGATCACATTGGCAAGAAGGATATCTATATCATGCATGTGGACACAAAAAATTAGTTGGCGGACATTTTTACTAAACCTCTAGCTAGAGAGCAATTTAACTTTATTAGATCAAAATTTCTTATAACTACTTTGAATGAATCTGATATGCCTTCTAGCTAGTTCTCATCTATCCTATATGTTTTTGTCTTTGTTTTGATCATCATTTCTTGCTAATATGCTAAAAATTATTTTTTTATGTTCATTTTGCCTTTTTTTTCTCTTATTTTGGGTATTTTTTGCAAACACATGTTTTACCACAAAATAGTACCCAATGATGAGTGATATGTGCCTAAGTATGTTCAAAATACATAATGGACTAGAAAAATAATTTTAATTAGCACTCAAATGGCTAGAAACTAAGTTTCTTATGTTTAGGTCAGGTTGACCATAGGTCGAGTTGCCAAGTCGACCGATCTGAGGCTGAGAGGATTTTTAAAAAAGCCTATTGGTCGAGTTTCTGAGTTCATAGAACTCGACTAATGGTCGGGTTGGAGCAATCTTAAGTTGGGTTTGGCCGACTATTCTCCCTTTCAACTGGAGAAAAGTCGACTGATTCCACCTCCATATTCCCTAAGCTCTCTACCCTTTCCCTAAATTTCCTCAACCTATCCCTAATTTGACCTAGCTAGACCACCCTAGACCTTCCCCCTTGCTAACCTAGGTCTGTGGACATTTTTGGTGGTGAGTTTTTAGGTTTTCTCTATCCTTCCTCACTTTTTCATCTCTATGGGATCCAATAGGAGGAGACCTTCCCCCTTGCTAACTTAGGTTTGTGGATATTTTTGGTGGTGAGTTTTTAGCTTTTTCTCTCTCCTTCCTCTCTTTTTCAGCTCTATGGGATCCAATTGGAGGAAGAGATCTTCCCCAGCTAATTCACCATCTTTTTCATCCCCCTCCTGCTTGATTCCTTTTTATGACACTCTTTTTGTCTCAAATGAGGCTATAAATAAGTATACAGAGCTCCTTCTCTAGAATCCTTTCCCTTTTCATGCCCTTTTTGAGATTAGACCTAGAAGCCAAGATGTCATAGATCAAGTAGTAAAATTGCTTCACGTTCACCATCTCTCAACCTTGGTTGTTGAACGTGCGTGCTACAACAATTCCATCACTAGCACAAATGAATTCTATGCTAACTTGCATTAGAATTTTGACATCCTCGTACCCCCACCTAATACTCAAGTAGTCCTCATGTCCATGATAGCTGGGAAGAAATTCCAAGTCTTGGATGATACACTGAACATCCTCTTCTCAGGTACCGATGAGACTGACACCTGGCGTAAGGATTACCCTATGCATTTTAACCTATTTGAGCTTGAGGCCTTCTACAAGCAATATAATCTCACTCTCCATGAGATTCATAGATTCTTGAAGAAGACTCAATTCCCTTATACGAAGAAGTGCACCCTTCCCTCCTCTGCCTTGGATCTCAAGAGATGCATCCTCACCCTACTTGTTAACTGCAATATCTGCCCCAAGAAGAATCAAAAGGAGATTGCAAAAAACACTGTGGTGATCATGAATTGTCTCTTAGAGAATGTTAGAGTCAAGTGGTCAAGATATATCCTCCACCATATGACCTCCTTTGACTCAGGAAAGAACACCTGTGGCACCCACCCTCCCTACCTAGCCTTGATTTGTGGTCTATTCCATATTGCCACTAACAATTCTATTTTCCATGACTTTCATTACAAACCTACCAGGAAAGGAGTTTGTATCAATGAGACCACTCTTCAGAATTCCGTGCCTATCCTCTCCTCCACCACACCTAGTGCCTCTACCTCTACCTCTACCAGAGCACCTCCACCACCTCAACCTTCCTAACCTGCCCGTACCTTGTTTCATGTATCAAATGAAACCCTTATGGTCTACATGATGCATCAACAGGCATACAACCTTCAGGTTTAGGAGCACGTACATCAGGACCTATGTTCCATCATGTCCAAAATGAACATGTCCTGTGCACACCCATACCTAGCCTAACAGCCCTACCCAAGAGGTGTTTATGCATCCTATGCATATGATCCCTTTTACCCATCCCCGACACCTGCTCCTTCTGTTGGTACACCCTCTGCTGTTGGTGGATCTACTCCTGGTGTGTTGTCTCTGCTTGCTGGCCCCTTGGATACTCTACTTGTCAGCATCGATATTTCTGCTCTGTCCTTCCCACAGGCCAATGAGCTCCATGCTCTTGGCATGTCTTGGGACAAACAGAATGCTCGTTGGCCCGGTCGTGGTTTTGATCCCTCTTCTAATGAAGATATGTCAGTCCAAGCTAATGATGAGGCTATTGATGCTGATGAGGATACTAGTGATGATGAGGATGATGGTGCTACATCTGATGATGATGGCTTGGATGGCTTTGCTGGTGACTCCTATGATGAAGGCGCTACTATTATACCTTCAGAAGAAGATGACGACCACGATCCTGATGCTTCTGATGATGATGATGAATAGTTTTTAGTATGGTTGATGATCATATATATCATTCTAGGATATTTTGTATTAGAAATATCTGGGCTCATGCTCTAAGTCGTACTATTTTATCATCTTAGCTTTCATCCTTTTGGCTTGTATTTGTTTAATGAGAATTTGCTGGGTTGTAATCTTAATTTTGTTCACACTGACTCTTTAATTTCCTATATCATATGAGTTGGTGCCATGTTTTACCATATTTTGATTATGACTTAGATTGTTTGTTTCTCTCGTCTTGATTTGGTGTATGTTTTTGAGATTGCATGTTTTGGATGTATGCCTTGGTTGTGCTTGGTGAAGACCTACTTCTATGATCTCCTAACCCCCTTCCTTTTTGATAATGTTAAAAGGGGGAGAGAAATTTAATACCTTGAAGCTCAAACATATTGCTTTTATTACCTATGTATTCCTTTTCTTGTTCATTATATGCTTTATCAAGTGACTTGCTAAAGGACCATATAGTTTGTATGTCATGTTGCTTTGTGTAGATAAAATAACTATGTAGGTTAGAGTAAGCATAGATTGAGGGGGAGAAATTCACATTGTTCAAATCTTGAATCCCCTTATAATTCACAAGGCAAAGGTATAAATTCAATATCCTTTTCAATATGATTGAGGAATGGGTTGTCATTGTCAAAAAGGGGGAGAGTATTGACTTAAGAGTTATACCTTGCCCATATTTTGATAATGACTTAACCATTCTATTCCTACGTATCTAATATGTTTGTTCAAGATCTATTTTAGGCTTTAGGTACATGAAAAGGATCAAATTACACAAGCCTTAGCTTGTTCAAGTTCAAGTGAAATGCAATGCAAGTGTGCAATTTGGGAAATCACTGTAAATGACCTTACATGATTTTTTAAATCACTTGTATTGATGATATGACTTGTAACTAAGATGAGAAAAATATGTGGGACACTTTATACCAAGGTTTAATCACTCAAAAGTCAACTTAGAAAATCTGTCACAGTCTGTTCATCGGTCAAGTTGGAAACTCAACCGATCCTATGATGGATTTTCTGAAGATGACCCATTGGTCGAGTTGTACACTCACAGAAATCGACCAACTGACTCACTGAGAAAATCTAATTCTAGCTCATCGGTCGAGTGTACCAAAACAAACTCGACCGATAGTTTGAAAATTGGCTTTGTCTTTTAGTTGATCGGTCAAGTTACCTTTATTGAAACTCGACCAAATGCATTGTACAAAAAATGCAGAAAAAGTGATTATAACGGTTGGTGAGTTATTGTGGGTGAAAATAGATCCGTTGCATTGTGGAAAATGGCTATATTTTGACCCTAAGTGATCCGACACTCAAGAGAACACTTCCAACTATAAATAGGACCCTCTGGAGTTCATTCAAAGTTTGCTCATTCATGTTATTCTAAGTCCTTGCTATATTTGAGTGTGTTGCAACTCCTTGAGTCCCTTTCTCTATCTTGTTTATACTTCATTTCATGATTATGAGTGAGATAGGCCTATTGTAAGAGAGCTACTCCCTTGTGCATGTAAAGCTCTCATCTTCTTCATCCTCCCTACCCCCCTTTCCTCCATGAAGAAAAGGTGAAGCAAGATACTCTGAGTGAAGGTGGAGTTGTTGCTAGTCTTCTTCATGTTTGAAGAAGAGGTGAAGAGCTTCTCCAGGAGAAGGAGAAGCCAAAGGATGAAGATCCAAGAAGAGTAGAAAAGTCCTTGAAGGAGGAAGACTTGTGCTAGAGTGGGTAAACCTTGGAGAAGGCTGAAGACTCTTAGAAATGTGGGTAAGTCCTTGGTAAGGTGGAGTACTCTTGGTACTTGCATGGGTAAGTCCTTTGGTGGTCTTATGTTGTAACTATTATTGGTGATAATATAGAGAAAAGCACTTGCAAAGTCCTAGAGGGCTGACCTCTCTAGGTAGTGGACTGACTCTTCCTAGTTTGGAGAGTGCAACCACTCTACATGACCTTGTCAAGTGCTTGCTATCAATTCCTCTGATCCTTGCTATGTTTTTTAGTTAGGACTTCAAATTGCACTTAAGCTATTGGTTTTAACTTGATATAATTTGAAGATCTAATGTATTTTGTGAGAATTTGTGAAGCTATATTCACACACCCCTCTAGATCCCTAGATCCAACAATACTTGCTTATGTTTCTATATTTCTCACTAGAGTAATGGTTCTATGAAAGAAATCCATGCCATTTGATCATATGCCTATGCCAGATCTACCTTGATGGCCATTGCTTTTGCCCCATTCTTCCTCTTCATATTATGCAATAGTTCTTAGATTAGGAATATGTTATTAGTAATCTTTCTCCCTGGAACAAACTACTTTATTTGGGTGAAATCCACTCAGGAATAAATTGCTTGATCCTCTCAAGAACAACCTTCAATGAAATTTTTATAATGATATTATTAAGTGAAACTAGACTCAACTATTTGCACTTTTCAAGTTTTTCTACTTTATATATTAGCACAATAGTTGAATTACACATCTCATGAGGTAATGACTACCCTTCAATGTGTTCTTGGAATGAGTTTGTCACAGAGTTACCTAACTTTTCCTAGTTCCTTTGTAATAAATGAACGATGTTACCATCCGGACCTACGGCCTAGAAAGGGTCATGCTCTTTATCACATTTAGTATTTCAACCTTAGATGTTTCTACACTCATGGAAGTGGCTTGTTCTCTAGTAAGGCATTTGAATACATGCATGATATCCTCCCCCTATTACTATGATCAACCCCAAGGTCTTTCAAAACCTTCTCAAAATGGTTAATAACCATAGTTTTTTTAGTGTTCTCATTAGTTACCCACTCCCCAACAACGTTCATAAATAAAGTGATTCCATTACCTTTCTTGTGTTCTATCATTCAGGCTTGATATAACTTTGAGTTGTTGTCATTATTATTTAACCTGTTGATATGTGCTCTTTGCTTCTAATCCTCCTCATCCTCAAATAGTAATTGTTCAAGCTCAACATGAATATCCAAGCACAATTTATCAGTCTTTCATCATGTCACTAATCCAAATTAGTTTGTAATTAATTACTATTTTTAATAAGAATCTCCTTGTTGTATTTGATATTCACCAACATTTTCTTATCCCAATCTCTTAGGTGATTATTTTCTAAGTGTAAATCAAAGTTAAAGTACATGTTACCTTACCATAGGTGTCAAGAAGCTTTTTAAGATCTTTGTCCTTGCACCAAGAGGCCTTTGTAAAGAATATATTACTCAATCTTGTTTTATTTCTCACTCTCAATAAGATAGGGAAATGGTTTGAGAATATGCATGCTAGATGTTCAACTACCACACTTAGGCATTAGTGTATACAAAGATTGTTTTTTACTTCCCTATCTAACCTTTCTTGTAGAGTTGATGCTTATAAGTGTGATGCATACCTGAAAACATTAGGTCTATAACACCTTCCTACATCAAGGTTTCACTAAAAATCTTCACTTCATTATAATTATAGATATTACTGCCATACTTTTCACTTGGATGTGTGGTTGTGTTAAAGTCACCCATTACTCGACACGGTTCCTTGAACCTTTTTTCCATTAGTCTGTGGTATTGTTTTTCTTAAGTTTAACAAGCGAATGGAGTAGATCAGATTGGATTACCTAATGCTTCCATAACATTTTTCTCATAGAAATATGTGTATTAGAATACACAAAGTCACCACCAAGAAGTTATTAACCTTGCTAGAACACAAATTTTTTTTGTGGCTATTAATATTTTAAGATTGCATACTTCTACATCCAACACACCCAAATATCACTATCAAAACCCCTAGCTTTGACTCAGTGAGAGTTCTTAACAACTAGTCTCTCGATGATAATTAGCAACAAGTTGATCACTTGTATGAGGTTCTAGGATAGACAATGTAACAAATCAAAATTTGAAATATTCTCTTTTTGGTCCTTTTCTAAGATTTTCATTTCCTTTGTAATGACCCCGCCTCCCAGTAACCCCCAATGTAACATATCAAATTTGGAACATTTTTGGCGAACCTTTGATCCAGAAATTGGAATAACAGCTCTGACCTCTTGCATAACTACTCAATCCTTACATACCCTAGCCTCTGTGATGTCCCTGTAGTGGACCTGTATGTTACCTTCCTTATGGTAGATCCCCATTAAACCCCTCATGATCCCACCTAACAGGTGAATCAGTTTCTAGGGTTGAGTCACATGGCACTACCCGTAGGTAGCCCACTCCTTAACTCATGGTGTGCTAAAGAGTCTCATGGCACTACATGTGGGTAACCCAATTTCTAACTCATGGTAGCGTAGAACTTGCTCTAGGTTACCCTTTTTAGCCTTTGCAAAGCCACAGAGGAGGACCAGGATTTGAGCCAATATGCACATATCTTATATGATAGTCATATCCACATTATAGTTTGCATGAATTAAATTCATCCAACAATTATTTTCAAGCAACCGATAAAAATATTCAAAAATCACCATGAAGCTAAAGCGATTATTCATAATCATAACCACATACCTGTCAGGCTGATTTGAGACAGAATAATCCATGCAAGTAAGAAATCCAAGCAAGCAAGCATATACAACAAGATCCTAAAATAATCATGAAATTCCCTTTTATTACTCATGTCATCCAGATCTATTAAACTTAGCTCGCTTCCTAGGGTTTCCAGCCCACTTTTAGGGTTTCCATTGCAATTAGGGTTTTCCTTAACCTTTTATTATTTTAAACCCTAATTTAATATAATTACTCACAAACCCTATTTATCTCGTCTATTCTTCACAAAAGATATTAAGGTTACCTTTTAGCAATATATGACCCTAATTTCATATTAAGGCACAATTAAACATCAATTAAGTCCATTAAGCTTCTTTTACATTAAAGCTACCATTTTTATCCTTTTAATCCATGGAAAGATCATTATGCTCATTTATCATCAATTCATAGTTCATTATAATCTAAATCACATATGAGCTCTATTCGTCATTAATTCTACCTTTTTATTCATTGGAAAACCCTAATTACTACATTCAGGGTATTTATTCACAATTAGAAACTTTCATACTCAAAATAGCTTAGAATTATCATAATTCGACATTAATCATGATTTTGAACAATTAAAGCTATTAAGAGTCATAATTACCATTATTAGGGTTTCAAGGACCATTAAAACATATTTATGCACATGAAATTCTAAATTAACCAATTTGTGCAAAGCCCATCCTTTTTGTGCTTAATGTACCTTTTTACAATTAATAGGTGAATATCAACTTTAATCATCCATTAAACCCTACTAAAAGCATTAATCATCTCTAAATAGGGTTTCTTAATCTTTAATTCATTACCATTGATAAATTACACTACTTTTCAAATTGCAAAAGGAATTAGGCTATAAAACTATTTTTATTGCATTCCTCATGTTCTGCTGAGAAAAATTCACATATTATGCGTATCCATCTGAGCTACGGTTAATTAGCATTGGATTTTGCAAAATTAATTACTTTGGGCCAACCAAAAGCTGACACGTAGCCTCTTTCTCATGCAACGTTGCTTTGGGAAAACATAACGAATTGTCATTTATACCCTTGGTTAAGTGGACGACCCTTTAATCCTGCGGAGGGCAATTCCGTGCAATGCCCTCTAGGTCATCTTCAACCTCAGGCAGCCCTACCTGGCCACCATTGCAACCTTGTGCGGGCTCTCCCTCTCGCTCTCTGGGCTGCGAACCTTGCCGGAAGTCAGCCCTCTACCTCCATCGCTCCCTCGTGCACACGGGGTGCCCTCAATCCTTGGCCATGGTGGCTGGTTTGGGGTAGGGTGGGCATGCGACCTGCAGCTGGTGCTGTAGCCGTGTGGCTACTGCTGTGCCTCATTTGGGGCATGGCCACGATGGCAATGCGGCTCCCTGGCATAATGGAGCATCAAGCTACCATTACAACCCATCCTTGCCGCCTCATGACTTCATGATCACGCATCCCCTCTTAGCTAGGGTTTATGAATAAAAACATGGAAGAACAGGAGAGAATGTTGTGTGGGATCCTCTGGACTCATCCCAAAGTCTTACCCCTTATATAGGGGAGGGTATCCATGCCCAAGGACGTTCATCCAAGAGGAAACAAGTCCCAACCTATTCCTTCCTTGTGAAGACATCTTCTCTCTCCTAACTTATTCCTTTAATAAACCATATCTCTTGGATAATTAGGAATTCGAAATTCCTCTCACTTATTCTCTTTATTCTTTCTTTTTAATCCATGGCATGAATTTCTATTTTCTTTTAATAGAAATTACTTCCTTTTTAACAAAATCCCAAAAACATTCATTATGCATCATATTATCTTCTTATTTGACATTATTGGTATTTTCTCTTTCCTCTTTCTTCATTGGGGCTCCTTGGACCCCAAGAAACTCCAAGATTTCGAAATTCCTTCATTAGGATACTTATTATCCTTCTAGATGCATCAATATTCATTATTTCACATTATCTTGTTTATTTCTTATTAAATATCTCTTTTTGAGGATTTCTCGTTTTTTTTTTTAATTTTTATTTTCCTCATTGGCATTCCTTTAAACCTTAGGAATCCTTTGGATATGAAAATCCACCAAGGATAATTCAATTATACCTCTTTTCACTTATTTTCTGCATTTTATCATTGTTTTCGATTTCTTACTTAATAAAGAAATATTTAATTGATCTTTTTTTTCTTATTGCTTTCTTTTTGCAACTTTGGACTCCTTGGAACCCAAGGAACCTAAGAGGCACGAAATTCACCTTTGGATTATATACTTTTGCCTTCTAGATGTTTCTACATTTTTATTTTCTCCATTTCTTATTAATTATGGAGTTCCTTTTGTCTGTTCCTTGTTATTGAGCCCAATAGCCAATAAAGCCCACAAAAAAATCATCAAGGCTATTGTAAACGAAATCCATTTATTCTAAACAAATCATATCTTTATTTGTTCAAATATATTTAATATGATAAATCACATTTCCCACCAAATGAACCCAAAAATTAGGGTTGTAACATCCTTCCCCTCTTATAAGAATTTTTCCTCAAAATTCCATCAAGCAAACAAACAATTTAGGATAAAAATTTTACATGTCCATCATTGGCCCCTATGTGGCTTTGCCCTACCCATAGTGTTTCCAAAGAACCTTTATCATCATATATTCCTTTCTCTGAGTTCTTTCACCTTGGCATCAATAAACCTCATAGGTGACTCAGGTCATTACAACCTCCCTTGGGGCTCACTAGGTTCATTGCTCCGCACATGGTCTGGGTATCTCACATAGTGCTCTAAATGGGACACATGAAACTCATCACACATCACATTATCCTGAGGGGTAAGGGAAAACTTAACCTTCTCCACCAAACCATGTCAAAAGAACCCATGCATCGAGGACTCATCTCTCTTAGCTATAGCTTAGCGGGGTCAAATTTTCATGTCACATATTCCCCCACAGTGAACTACATGTCAGTCTACCTTGCATCAACTTACAACTCATGTTGTCTTTGGGCTCCTTTCAGCCATTTCATGATCAAATCAACTTCATCTGTACACACTGTGGTCCTTTCTTAACCTTCGCGAGGTCCCTTCACCAACATCCTCTTAATGAAGTGGTGACCGACACAACCTCCCTTGTAGAGCTTCTTTACTTCTCGATACTGGCTATGGTGGTTAACATCACATCTACTGAAGACAAGAACTGTCTCCAGATATCACCCTGAGCGAGCACACATGCTGTCATCAAACCCTCTAGTCTAGATCATGCTAACCATTAGTTAGGGGTGATAAGCGGTACTAACATCGAGTTCTTCATGTATCTACTTCCACCTTATGGAAGTGAACCTATAGGTCATACTCAAGAACTTTTGAACTCGCATGGTGTAGTTGAACCATCTCTCTCATATGTGATTCAACCGGATCTGTCCCTTGACAGAACTCTTTCTTTCTCATGTCATATAGGTACAACGATATACCATAACCCATATTGCATCTTGACCTTCCTTGGTCTTAGGGGAGACTTACAACATCCATAATGATGATCTCCCATTCCTTCTCAGGTGTTATTTATCCTCTACATCAAAACACTGGGTTACTGGTGTTCATCCTTCACCTCCTGTCTTGCATGGCAACTTACCTTAAGCATCCAAAGTACTATTGTCACTTATTTTCTTGGTAGTACCACAGAATATGGTGATCATAATCTCCTATATTGTCATGATTCCTTAAGATCGATTCCTCAGAAACCCTAAACCACTCTAATCGGGGTTTCATCACTTCCTTTTGAGGTTTACTACCTTCTTTTCATTACATCAGGGACTAGGCTGGCCAACCAAGCAACCTTTAACTTGATCAACCAATATTATTACATGTGTGTGTTAGCCAAACTTATCTCTTTTCCAACTGAGGGTTAACCTAACAACCTCTTCTAGCCTCCATCTAAACTAGGCAGCTGTATCTCACCCAGAGCATCCATTACCTCTTCACATCCTTATGTGTTAGGTAAAGTTAAAGACTTACACCTCTTTATATTCCACTTATTATCTCATCTCAGCTCTAGGTCTATCTTCATCAAGAAAACTCTGAGCTTATTATCTTGGTTTTCGAACTCAACCTTGTATAACTCGTAGCTCACGATATAAACATCCTCATAAGATGACTACCTTGTTTCTCTTAAAGTTTGTAAACCATCCATGTATCATTCACTCCAGTAGGGTATGTTATCATCTCTATCCTCATACCTCATAGCAACATTCCAGCTCACATCATCTTTATCCTTGGTGTATGGCATGCATACTGTCCTATCTCTCACTCCCATAACAAGAGGAAATAAACATTTGGCTGCAGTCCAAATACAAAGTTCTTCCTATTGCAAGAGTAGAGATGGTACATCCCACCTTACCAGTACACCTTTGAATCTGAGTTGAAACGTGCACCGTATGTCTCTACATCACGATCATCTCAATATCAATGTTACTTCCATGAAAAACTGGTCTCGAACCTACTGGGGTTCACACACATCCCTTGGTCATCTCTTGTAGGTCTATAGGGTGCCGACACTTTAGGGGTCATCCCTCTTCCTTTATGCATCCAGAGAGTGCCCTACTCATCTGCCCTTTGGGTCCCATGAGTTCATGATGGTGATCAATCCCCTAACCCATGGCCCTCAAACAATGATAGCTGTTACCTCTTGACCCTATGGTCATGTGCAACTAGGAAATTAGGCAACTCCTACTTCCATCGATCTTATCCCTACCTGATCCTAGGATAGACTTAGGATTCTATCGTAGTTCATGTTCAACTTAGAACCTTACCCAAGCCTTGATCACCTCTCTCTCTGCATTCATGGCTGACTTCCATTCTTTCATAGGAGTCATGGCAACCGGCCTACCCTTGGTCAGGCCCCATACCGGTTACCTCCATGGTAACACAACCACATGCACTAAGAGATGGTTATCTATGGGTCTATAGGTTCATTCTCGTATTATGTACTTTTCACTTAGCTTCTCAAGATCCTATGAGACCTCTTTAGGTTGCCTCAAACCCCACAAAACTGGTATACATCCTACCAAAGGGTCCCTCTCCCAGGATGGGAGGAAACTACAACTCTTGACAACAAGGTCACAAACATACTTTGGGTTTACATCCATATGGGCATGCTTAACCCAATATCTACTAAGGAACATGCATACCACCTACCAAACCATGCTAGGTCATACTTGTTCTCTTTCCTCAATATTGGATCACAATAATACCTTCCCATGTTATCCACTTAACTGTGAGGGGTTCATCAAACATACCTTTAAACTCAAGGGGTTTCTTTTTTCCTCTAAACATGAGGAGTACCATGCTCGAGTCTATAGAAACTCAAATATCATCATGAGCATCAGGTGCACCACTTCCCCTCTCAGGCCTAGGTTTACTTTTTGGGTGCCCAACTACATGCTCAACCTCTTAACCACAAACCAAACATGTATAGGGTACGACATGCACTTACTGTCATCCTCCTACTCGAGCAACACTTCAGAGTTGAGTCCTCCTCAAGGGAAACCAACTATGTATAAAGCCTCACAACTGGTTACTTAAACCTCCTCAGGGTCTAAGGCACTCTTTGTCTCATCTCAACATGTAAACACCTATACCATAGACACATAGGTACCAAAAGCCTCATCCTCTTTCTAGTGTTTGGTTCCTCTAAACAACCACGATATCATCAGCCTCCATGGAGCAAGCATGAGGCAACCACTACCATCCACTTAGGTCGCATCACTCTCAACTCCCCATTGTTCCTCACAACTTGGAGTCTAGGCTTTCAACCTTCTTCCATGGTTCCTGCTCTCTCTCTCTAGAACTAACCCTACAAACAACCTCACTACCAGAGGCCCTCTCTCCCTGAAGGTGGATCAAGCCCAAAAGCATACCTCTACGTGGGTGAAGCCTAGGTTCAACTTATGTTTGCTCAAGGTTATCCACAACTCCTTATGCTTATCTCATCAGCTATCCAACATACTCCCTTGGCCAGGGTTTCAACATAGACACTATTGTTGTATTCGGAGTGCCTACTATGCCATGCTTATATAAGCTCGTGGGGTTTCCATAGGCTCTTCTCTAACCTCATCAATGAAGGATCTATCCTTCACTCTAACATGCACGACCCTTCCTAGGGTCGGGTCTCCAAAGGCACTAGGTCATCCAACCTCACATGGCTCATAACACCATGGTCATCCAAAAGCATGTCCATTCACCTGGTCTACCATGACAACTAACTCATCATGTCCTCTCACCACTTAGGATTAGGGTTAGCATCATCCTCAAAGGATGTGCCATGTCTCTACTTGTAATGGAGCTCTCTACCTCCATGACTAACTCTCTTTACTTATCATCCTGACAAGAAGGTATAGCCTCAGGTCTCTCCTGAGGGAATGACAACTTATGTCATAGGACCTAAGCATGTATGTATTCGTTTACGCTTAATCTATTAAGCTTATGTCCATGGCATCTTATTTACATGCTTTTTATTAATTTGGTGGAGGATTCCTTAAACCTTATCAACCTTACCCATACCTCAAGAGGGTGAGGGAAAAGAGAGAAAACCCTAATCCTTATAATCCTTTACATCATTTGAGTTGAGAAGGGATGAACAAGATGAGAGAGTCCTAAAGGTGTCTTATTTCGAGTCAGATCCTAAGACATCGGCCAGGAAGTCACACTAATCTGGGAGTCCTCGTATTCTGACTAGCCGTGCGGAGGAAAATCTTACCAGACTCCAGATGTGATCCTTTTCTAGACACCTCAATCTTTCAGAAAATCCTCTAATAACTCCCTTAGGTTCTACGAAGTGTGTAAAATTTAATAATGATTAATGACTAAATGAGGAACCTATGCTCTGATACCAAATGTAACGACCCCGCCTACCAGTAACCCCCAATTAAGGGAGACCAAGAGGTCAGAGCTGTTATCCCAATTTTCAGATCAAATGTTCGACAAATAATCAATAATAGTTATCAAATTCTACTAACTAAACTGAAAAGATGATTTTTTTTTAACTTTGCATACCTTTTTCAAAAACATGGATATCTACTTCTATCCATGTGGAGTCTATTCTAACTAATCCTCCTTTGAACTTTAATTCATATTTAATTCCACATATGCCACTTTATTGTTTGTTCTTTTCACTTGTACCTAAAACGCCGACAAACAAAACGTCGGTCAGCATAAAGCTGGTATGTGGGGGAAACAATAATTGTGCAACTATGATAACAACATATTGCAGCCAATTATGATTTTAAACAAACATCTTTACATTTTTTAGATAACTGCTCAATCCTTACATACCCTAGCCTCTGTGTTGTCCCTACAGTGGACCTGAATGCTACCTTCCTTATGATAGATCCCGATTAAACCCCTCATGATCCCACCTAACATGTGAATCACTTTCTAGGGTTGAGTCACATGGCACTACCCGTAGGTAGCCCACTCCTTAACTCATGGTGTGCTAAAGAGTCTCATGGAACTACACGTGGGTAGCCCAATTTCTAACTCATGATAGCCTAGACCTTGCTCTATGTTACCGTTTTTAGCCTTTACAAAGCCACAGAGGAGGACCAGAATTTGAGCCAGTAGGCACATATCTTATGTGATAGTCATATCCACATTATAGTTTGCATGAAATTAATTCATCCAACAATTATTTTCAAGAAACCGATAAAAATGTTTGGAAATCTCCATGAAGCTAAAGCGATTATTCGTAATCGTAACCACATACCTGTCAAGCTGAATTGAGATAGAATAATCCATGCAAGTAAGAAATCCAAGCAAGCAAGCATATACAACAAGATCCTGAAATAATCATGCAATTCCCTTTTATTGCTCATGTCATCAAGATCTATTAAACTTAGCTCGCTTCCTAGGGTTTCCAGCCCACTTTTAGGTTTTCCATTGCAATTAGGGTTTCCCTTAACCTTTTATTATTTTAAACCCTAATTTAATACAAGTACTCACAAAACCTATTTATCTCATCTATTCTTCACGAAAGATATTAAGGTTACCTTTTAGCAACATAGAACCCTAATTTCATATTAAGGCACAATTAAACATCGATTAAGTCCATTAAGCTTCTTTTACATTAAAGATACCATTTTATCCTTTTAATCCATGACAAGATCATTATGCTCATTTATCATAAATTCATAGTTCATTATAATCTAAATCACATATGAGATCTATTCGTCATTAATTCTACCTTTTTATTCATTAGAAAACCCTAATTACTACATTCAGGGTATTTATTCACAATTAGAAACTTTCATACTCAAAATAGCTTAGAATTATCATATTTCAACTTTAATCATGATTTTGAACAATTAAAGCTATTAAGAGTCATAATTACCATTATTAGGGTTTCAAGTCCCATTAAAGTATATTTATGCACATGAAACTCTAAATTAACCAATTCGTGCAAAGTCCATCCTTTTTATGCTTAATGTACCTTTCTACAATTAACATGTGAATATCAACTTTAATCATCTATTAAACCCTACTAAAAGCATTAATCATCTCTAAATAGGGTTTCTTAATCTTTAATTCATTACCGTTGATAAATTATACTACTTTTCGAATTGCAAAAGGAATTAGGCTATCAAAACTATTTTTATTGTATTCCTCGTGTTCTGCTGAGAAAAATTCATATATTTTGTGTAACCATCCGAGCTACGGTTAAGTAGCTATGAATTTTGCAAAATTACTTACTTTGGGCCAACCAGAAGCAGACACGTAGCCTCTTTCTCTTGCAACGTTGCTTTGGAAAAACATAACGAATTGTCATTTATACCCTTGGTTAATTGGACAACTCTTTAATCCCGCGGAAGACATTTCCGTCCAACGCCCTCCAGGTCATCTTCAACCTCGGGCAGCCCTACCTGGCCACCGTTACAGCCTTGTGCGGGCTCTCCCTCTCACTCTTTGGGCTGCAAACCTTGCCGAAAGTTGCCCCTCTACCTCCACCGCTCCCTGGCGCATATGGGGCACCCTCAATCCTTGCCTATGGTGACAGGTTTGGGGTAGGGTTGGCGTGCGACCTGCAGCCGGTGCTGCAGCTGTGCAGATGCTGCTGTGCCTCATTTGGGGCATGGCCACGATGGAAACATGGCTCCTTGACATAATGGAGCATCAAGCTACCAGTGCAACCCATCCTTTCCGCCTCATGAGTTCATGATCACGCAACCCCTCTTAGCTAGGGTTTATGAATGAAAAAATGGAAGAAGAGGAGAGAATGTTGTGTGGGATCCTCTGGACTCGACCCAAGGTCATACCCCTTATATAGGGGAGGGTATCCATGCCCAAGGACGTTCATCCAAGAGGAAACAAATCCCATTATTTAAAGAAACCTATTCCTTCCTTGTGAAGACATCTTCTCTCTCCTAACTTATTCCTTTAATAAACCATATCTCTTGGATAATTAGGAATTTGAAATTCCTCTCACTTTTTTTTAGAAACTCTGGGGATAATCTTATTCATCCTGTTCCCACAGTCCAGGTCCTTGCACATCCATACACGACCTGTGGCTCGATGTAGCTTCCTCCCTTACCAAATCAGTGAAGAAGCTAGGGCATCGACTCCACCTCCTACAAACGACCTCCTCTTTCAGACACCACTTGGCTGCTTTGTCAGCCACCTTATTACAGACTCTCTTCCTATACGTAAAGGTAACTACATTGAAATCCCTACACAACTTACTAATGAAATAGAAACTAGCTTTGTACTTAGCTGGGATGGCGGTGTTGTTAGTCAGCATCTACACGACAACTTTGCTATCCGACTCCAGCTGAACCTTTCGGAACTTCATGCGACATTCCTATAAACCCAGTTCAATGGATCTTAGTTCTACTGCCATGACGTCTAGCATCGAACCTTTATCGCAACCTCCTCTTAGACACCTTCCTTCTTGATCTCTGATGATGAACCTGGTAGCCATAGCCTTCCTTTTCCTCTTCACTGCAGTGTCGACATTAACCTTCACATGTTCTCTCACCAGGACGGTCCATCCATTATCTTCACTGATCCGGACATTCACCTTTGCATTCTCTCCAGTGAATTCCATCTTTCATAGAGTGACCTATTGTCTTATGTTGTTAAACATGCTAAAAACATTAACGCTGAGCTCCTGGAATGCTTGACTGCATCTAAAACCCCATAGCTTCCAAATAGCAATGGTGACCCAAATAATCCAGTCTGGCCACTCCTTCCTCTTCTGCAGGTTCGCCTTGAGCCAGTTCTCCATCGTGCTCTCTTGAATCAGATTTAACCCTGTGGTATGTTGGACGTGTCTTCATACTTCCTCGACATCAGCGCAGCATATAAGCACATGCATTGCAGACTCTGAAAACATATGACATCTTGGGCACTTCGGATCATTAGTGAAACCACGCCTTGCCCGAGTCTCGTTTGTCATGAGACTGCCATGCATTGTGAGCCACAGAGTCGTTTTGACCCTTTGGGGTACCCTTAGATGCCATAGATTCATCCATCACCCTGGTGAGTTCCTGGTATGCTCCATCTACAATTGACTGTAAGCTCTTTTGACAATGGATTGTCCACGTTTGTCCTTCAAGTAAACGATTTCATCATCGCCTGCTGTAGGATCCGGGGGAGGCATTTCCAGAATTAAGCATACAGACTCCTTTTCAAACCACTGGTTGATAAACTCAACGTCCCAGCCTTTGTTCATGTTGACCATGGAATTAACAATTAGGCCTAACAGATCTCCTAGTATTTGAGCCTGGTCCTTTATCTTTGGTTGTGTGCCTCCTACCAAGTGATCATACCAAACTGACGTGAGTTCTCCTGATAACACTGCCTTACCGGTGACTGATACCAACTTTGTTTTAAGTTTGGTAATCATCCTCCATAGCTTTGATGCTCCCGCTACACCTTGATTGACTCTATGGTGGTACTTCTCCTTCATTACTGTCTTTCATAAAGCATGGCACTTGGACATGTAATACCAGCACGTTTTTTGTAGCAGTGCCTCGTTCTGTAGCTTCACCATCTTAACATCATGTCCTCTGAATTTCCTGTTAGCACAGACTTTGTCCCACGCAACTGAATAGGTGCCCTTCTACCCCGTTGCTCCCTTCCAGATGAATGTCCTAACTACCTGATCTATATTGTCGCATAACTCTCCTGGAAGGGCAGTTGATTGCATAGTATAGATGGGAATGGTGTTCAGTACCAATTTAGCCAATGTTACTCTTCCCGCGAACGACAGCGAATTGTTGACCAACGATGATATCCTTGCTTCTATCTTGTTGATGATGTCGAGATACATAGCTTTTGATGTTCGGTCATGTATGATTGGTACCCCAAGATGCTTCCCTAGATCCTCAGTCTGCCTTATGCCTGTAATCCTCGTGATCGCCCTCCTTACCTGAGGGGTTGTATTTTTGGAGTTGAAGATAGCTCACTTCTCTTTCACCAAGATCTGTCCTGATGCACTCTCAAATCTCTTCATGACATCCATCATTATCTTCGCTTACTTCGTAGTTGCTTTGCCAAACAGAATCAAGTCATCCGCGAAACATACATGCGAAATTCCGATCCCATTTCTTGTAGCTTGGATCGGGACCCAATTTCCATTGAGTTCCTCCCTCGCAATGTCTTGACTAAGTCTGTCGAGACAAAGTACAAAGACATAAGGGGATAGAGGATCCCCTTGTCGCACCCCTCTGTTGGCTTTAAAAGGTGCTAAGCTTGCTCCATTCCAGACGGTGGAAATTTCCCCAGCCATGATGATGTTCATGATGACATTCCTTAGATGTTGTGGTATAGCTGTCCTCTTCAGAGTATCATGGATGAAGTCCCATTCCATCCTATCGTACGCTTTCGAAAGGTCCACCTTCATCGCCATGGAAGTACATTTGCCCAATCTCATCTTCATAGAATGAACTAATTATTGTACCAAGATGATGTTATCAGTGATGCGTCTTCCCGGCACAAAACTACTTTGCGCTGGGGCAATCCATTCTGGTAGAAAAGGCTTGACTCTCTCCACTATAATATTTGATAGAAGTTTCAACCCAACATTGTTAAGAGCAATAGGTCGTAGGTTGTTGCAGCTCTCCGGCGTCTTCATTTTTGGGATCAGTATTAACATTGAGTTTGCCATTTCAGCTTCAATCGGGTCACCTGCAAAACACTTAGATATCATTAGGGAAACTGAGTCGCCTAAGCGATCCCAGTTTTTTTTTGTAAAAATCCGGCATCCACTCCGTCTGGCCCCAGCGCCTTAATTGGATTCATTTTCAACAACACTTCCCTCATTTCCTCCTTACTTGGTACTTGCCCCAATTTTAGCCACTCCGGCTTCTCCAGAGTGGGAAAGCTACCTACATACTCCGCTGCAACAGACCTACCCCTTCTTCTTCTTCTCCCCGTGAAAAGATCAGCAAAATACCCTCAGACGACTTCCTATAGCTCTTCCCCTTCCACCCAAGTACCTTGATTGTTCTTTAGCTTAGTAATCAGGTTCCTTTGCCTTTTATCTTTAACCAGAGCTTGGAAATATTTGGTATTAGCATCTCCTTCTTTCATCCAATCACACCTCGCCTTTGTCTCCAATTCTCTGCCTCAGAATTGATCATCTCGTTGTATTCTAACTGCAACTCCCCCAGTGTGTTGTCATGATCTACATTCAATCTGAGGTTGTCGGCAGCCTGCATTCTCCCAATCTCAGATAAAAGTCTGTGCTTCCTAGCCACAAACTTCCGCCTTTCCTCCGAATCCCATTGCACCGACTTCTTCATCAGATTTGTGATCGCTTGATGGAAGGGCAGAGAGTTGTTCCAGTTCTGCCGTAGAAAGTTTGGGAAGGAAGGTCTATTATTCCACATAATACTCATCATCGGTCTGCGGCACCCTGTCTGTGTTCTTATCCTTGTTGTAACTAAAATTGGTGCGTGGTCCGAATTCACACGGGGTAAATTAGTAACAGCTGTTGCTGGGTAAGCATCAAGCCAAGCTTGATTAGCTACCGCTCTATCCAATCTTTCGGTGAGCCATCCTCTTCTGAACATCATCCTGGGGCCAGACGTGCCCAAGTCTTCAAGCTCGGCATTCTGGAGTCCCTCCGCGAACTCCCTACAACTACTCAGAACGATCGGTTCTCCGCCTACTTTCTCATCCGCACTTAGCACTGCGTTGAAGTCTCCCAACACCAACCATGGTGAGTTTGACGCCATTGCCATGGTATGGAGATGATTCCATAGCAGTCTCCTCCCCGTTTGCTTTGTGCTCGTGTAGACGAAGGTCACCCTGATCTGCTTGTTCACCCGGTAGTGTACAAACTACATGTGGCTCGCTAAAATCTCTACTTCCCCCAGTCTTCTTCTCCACAGCACCCATATGCCACCTGAGAACCCCGTAGCTTCAACCCGATAGGACTTTTCAAACCCCAGCATTCTGACAATATTTTCCGCTCTATTGCCACTAGTTCTCATCTCCAGAACAGCGAGAATGTCAATTTTGTGCAACTGCGATAAATCTTTAATTGTGTTTTGGGAATCTCTTCCGCAGATACCCTGTACATTCCACACAACTATTATCATTAGGTGATCATATCTGATGGGCTCGGGTCTTCACTGCCCGGTGTACTAACCTCCTCAGGACCGCTTCATAGAGTTTTCTTTCTTGGGACGTTCTTTGTTAAGTCTTTGGAATTCAATATCTTCCGGTTCCGAAGATGTATCCCTGCTGATGCACAAAATCATATAGATTTGGTCGGGCTGGTATTCATATCCGTTGTCTTCCGGTTCAGGACTGCTCCCATCTTGAAGCTTAGACTTTCGTGGCCTCCTTCTTCATCCACTAGGATAACAACAGTGGCATCACCTTCGATTGTCCCAGCTTGGTGGTTCTACGTTTTCTCAGTTTGGCTCTTCGCTCCCTCTTTGGCCCGCCAAATTGCTGTCTGTATGGGACGCTGCTCCTCGACTGGGCGCTTCTTCTTGTTCGCTGCCTTCCACTGCCGCCACTCGTAGCCCTTCTTTGGTCCTACAGATTCCACAGGGACTGCTTCTGCATTGGATTCCTTCGGGACATCAAGATTTCCGAACTTGTTGTGTGTTGGTAATCCTCCTTTCTTATTCTGTTGCTCATCCTTTCTCGGCCTCCTGACGAACGCCTTCGTGTGTAAGTGCTCCGTGAACTTCCCCATGGGATTCGGCCTGATCTCCTCGCCTTCTTTCTATTTCCCAGCCTTTTCCTGGGATTCAATGGACCGCTTCTTTTCCATACAAACATCATCGCCGTGACCAATCTTGCCGCAGAACATACATATGCTTGTCAAATTCTCGTACTTCACTCTGAAACAAAACTAGCAAGATTAAGATTAATAGGGCGGGTGCTCTGCTAGGGTTTATGAGAGGAGGCGCACACGGAGGCTGCGGAGGTCGGGGTGGAAGAGGAAGCTTCAGTGGGACAAGACCACCGGAAATGTCGGATGATGTAGAAGGGACGGTATATGTGGGCATGGAAGGTCTGGAAGGGGGCGACGGCGAAGCGACACCAGCAAGCTCCACGTCCAAGGAGACCGGGGCGGCGACTGCATTATCTGAGAATCGAGAAGATTTGACACAGGAAGTACCAACCGGAGAAAGAGAAGCACCAGACATGGTGGTCCTCTCTGACAACCCACTTTTCATGGTAGAGAAGGCTAACAGAATGCAGGCGCAACTGGAGATCTTAAGGAAACTCGGCATAACGCTGAATTTCAACAGCAAAGACACTGTGAAGAGAAGCGGCGGTAACCTATCTCAGGGGAGGAAGGAGGACCCCCCCCCCCCCCCCCCCCCCGCGCCGCCGAGACAGGTTGAGTTCCCAGAGTTGCAATCCGGAAAGGCCGTTGGTCAACCATCGGCGGGGCAGGAACCACGAAAAGTTGTATCATACAAAGATGTCGTGGGTGGAGGAGTAGAGGTACGCAGGATTCCATTTCTGGGCTTCGAGAATCCAAATGTTACACTTGATAAGAAAGACATTGCTATCAGTATGGTGGACGGGACACCGAAGTTCGAGATCGTCGAAGACATGTTCAAGGAGTTGGTTAAACCTTGGATGTTTGCGGTTGTCGTAAAGGTAATCGCGTGTAACATAGGTTTCCTAACCCTGCAAGACAGAATCCAAGCCATGTGGAAACCTGTAGGAGCTTTCAGACTCATCAACCTGGAGGATAACTATTTAATTGTGCAGCTCACCAGAGAGGATGATTATCTAACGACGATTACGGGAGGCCCGTGGCCGATGATGGGGTCGTACCTTAGCGTCCAGCCCTGGGACATAACCTTTTCCCCATCGGAGGTGAACCCCAAATACATGGTGGTCTGGATTCGCATACCACGACTACCAATCTATCTGTACCACTCTTGTTTTTTGGAAGAAGTAGGGGACGCGATAGGAACTACGACCAGAGTAGATGCCAACACTGACCAGAAGAAGCGTGGGAAATTTGCTCACATAGCAGTGAAACTTGATACCAGCAAGCCGTTGGTACCGGAGATCACTTATTCTTTTTATTCTTACTTTTTAATCAATTGGCACAAATTTCTATTTTCTTTTAATAGAAATTACTTCCTTTTTAACAAAACCCCAAAACATTCATTATGCATCATATTATCTTCTTGTTTGACATTATTGGTATTTTCTCTTTCCTATTTCTTCATTGGGGCTCCTTGGACCCCAATAAACTCCAAGATTTCGAAGTTCCTTCATAAGGATACTTATTATCCTTCTAGATGCATCAATATTGATTATTTCACATTATCTTGTTTATTTATGATTAAATATCTCTTTTTGAGGATTTCTCTTTTTCTTTCTTTTTATTTTCCTCATTGGCATTCCTTTTAACCTTAGGAATCCTTTGGATATGAAAATCCACCAAGGAGAATTCAATTCTACCTCTTTTAACTTATTTTCCTCATTTTATCATTGTTTTCAATTTTTTTCTTAATAAAGAAATATTTAATTGATCTTTTCTTTTCTTATTACTTTCTTTTTGCAACTTTGGACTCCTTGGAACCCAAGGAGCCCAAGAGGCATGCAATCCACCTTTTGATTATATACTTTTGCCTTCTAGAGGTTTCTACATTTTTATTTTTACATTTCTTATTAATAATGGGGTTCCTTTTGTCTCTTCCTTGTTATTGAGCCCAATAGCTAATAAAGCCACCAAAACAATCATCAAGGCTATTGGAAAAGAAATCCATTTATTCAAAACAAATCATATCTTTATTTTTTCAAATATCTTTAATATGATAAATCACATTTCCCACCTAATGAGCCCAAAAATTGGGGTTGTAACATCCTTCCCCTCTTTTGTTGGAGAAACCAACCTCTCTAGCTCGGGAACCTTTCTTCCTGAACTTGTCTACCTTCCTAGTGGAAATTTGTATAATCCCCATCTCATATATTGCCTACTACATGCTTAAAGCTTATGCTTCTATGTTTAAAATTGATGATCTCCATCTCTAATTACCATGTTCTTCTAGTGTTTTGGTTTCTTACTGTTTTACCATCTCTAAAAGATCTAGTTTGGTTACCTATGCATCTCCAACCCTGATCTTGGGTCAAATGGTGTTCTTTCTCTCTCTCTCCCTCTCTCTCGCAAGGAATTCTGACTTGTCATTTCTGATAACACCCAAATTCAGGCATCTATGCTAAGTATTTATTTATGGTTTTGTGTCATTATAGCCTTAATATGCCCAAAATAACCATAGATTCTTATATTTTAGTAATTTATATATTTTCATAGATAAAGTTGCTTAACTAGCCTATTTTGGGACTTGCAGGAACCGAACCTGCAAAGACATCTATTCTCTAAGATTTCTCCCCAACACATGGTTTTTGTAGTAGCTAGGCTTCCATCTGTCGCGACCATGGTGGACTAGCATCGCACTCTGTGCACTAGCTTAGGAGATAATGGTCCTACTAGTTTCATAGGAATCATGCCATACATATTTCATTATATCTATTAGGGTTAGGTGTTCTCTGTTCTCAATTAGGGTTAACAATGTTGGATGAACAACCATCCTTAGTTCATCACTTTCATCATCATTATGAGGTGTATTATGAAATAAATAAACACGATTCTCATTATAATTATAAAACATGTTATTTGGTATAGAAGCACAAATCTCAACATCATTCATACAACTTCTCCATAGGGTAACACATCATACCTTGTGACCCTAACATCAACATGGTATATCATAAACACCATCATAAGGTATCGATTAGGGTTACAACATAGGGTAAAAGGTTAAGCGTAGGTGTGTCGAGAAGCCACTCTGAGGTAGGGTATCAATTTAGGATGTGTTAGGTGAGAAAACATGACATCAGGCTACCTACTCAAGATGTGTATCAGTTTAGGCATCTAGGGATGGTGTATCGGGAAACTCAAGGGTGATGACTATCTAGGGTTTTAGTAATACTTCAACCATGACGGGCTATCAGGGGATATTGTGCATCAACCCTCTCTCAAGTCATGACATCTAGAGCCTTAATGGGAAATGCTCCCATGACCACAACACCAAGTCAAGACGACTGCAGGTGTGTCAGGAAGCAATGCCCCCAAGGGTGACAGGCTAGCCATGACGACTACCACACCTCATCACATATCAGCTAGCAACACGATGTTGGGTAACAAGTAGGAACCAAACTAATGACCTAAGCATGTACAAGGCATAATGATCTAACTCTCACCCAGATGTGTCTACTTAGACCTCCCCATAGTAGCAGCGCCCATCACAAAAACATGTCGTTCTAAGCCGTGCCAAGACCAAGACGACCTATCACATGGTGTGACCGTTAGTGGCATCATAGGTCTTGATGGCCACTCAAAGCATATCATCATGACATGCCTATCAGCCACAACAAGCATATCGGCCCCATCATCTTCAACCTTAAAACAACATTACAAGCAAGGCAAAAGAGGTGCATGTGAGAACCCGTTACACTAAACAAGATTACTCAAAACATAAAACACAATTGATCATTAATTAATCACTTACCCAAAAATATGGGTAAATCAAAATTGATTTCAAAGTGAACACCTGCTCAGAAACATTTGTATAAGAGACCAAAATATTTCTTATATCCATACTATGCCAAGAATTTGATACAAATTGTTCTATTGCCTTAGCCACAACATATATACACAGGAGAAAAATATTCGTATATGCCACACAAACAAACATTAATATGCTAACAAAAGTTTGATTCGTTTGAAACACCATATACTAAAATTTCTCACCGGACATGAGAGTACATGGATGACTCTAGGACATACTAGACATCTAATCAACTTTTATAAAGATTTATTACTATAGCTCCTCTTTTCTACCACATGTTTATTTTCATCACTTCCAATTACCTAAAAAAATGTGGCAAACCAAAAGGGTGAGACCCATGTCCCAGCAAGAGATATAACCTCCAACAACATTTATTGATTCCAACATTTTTAGATAATGAGACAGTTTACGCAGTTTAATCATATATAACAAATAAGCTCAACAACATTGATGATTAAAAAAATACATAAAGGAGCAGATAATAACTATCTTCATTAGCCAGACTATTTTCTATCCCCATTAATAGTATAAGGAGTCTAGCAACATGAACATCTCTAACATCATGAATAAGTCTATTACCATAAGTATAGCTAACAAAATCAACATTTTTATCAAGTTGAACATATCAACATCATAAGTAAAGATAACAATATAAGCAGAATTATCTACATAAGCATGATGAGCAGTTTAAGCATTTCTAATTACATTGGCATGGCTAGAAATATTAAACATATCTATCAACATCATCTTAACCATCAATTTCAGTATATTTGACAACATAAGCATGTTTACAACATGAGCATAACTACAACATAAGCATATCTATTATCTCTTATTGTACTATACACGATCCTAGTGAAAAGAAAGCAAACAAGGGTTATCATCCAATATGAAGCATTGTGCATAACCCTAAATAGATATGCTACATGGCTATCTTACATCTTTTATTATTCCCTGGGGAATTTGAATAGTACCATCTAAAGTCCAACCGACCCCTGTAAAGGGCTATTCGGCTCCGTACAAGATCTAGGAGTGCCGGTATCCTAAGATATCTTCCTCTCGATCATTACGAGTAAAAAGGTAGTGACATATCAGTCAAATTTGCCACTACAATGACATATAGTCAAGCTTCTAACCACTAGTCTGCCCTTGGTATAGGTCACGACACTAGAAACTAGGGTATACAAACCCTCTAAACTGAGGTACAACCGCAGTTGTCCTCAATCACATAAAATGTATGAGGCATGACCATAGCCATCCTCCATAACCTGCATTTTGGATGACAAGGATATATGCTCAACTTTCCACCCCCAAATACTCAAAAATATACAGTCTTAGTTTCCCTTAGGCTCCTATTGGTTTGGTGTAAGTGATGAGTTCTGTGGAACTCATTTTCTAGGAATTGTAGTTCAGTTTTTGGAACTTAAGTTTCATTCACTTCCATGTGATTGGTTTGTTGTAAGTATAAATATAGAAATCATTACAAATATTGTTGATTTTTGTTGTATAATACGAATACATGAGGATGGAAAAGACAGAAAAAGGAATCATATATGTAAAAAATCATAATATTCTTAAATCAAAATAACCATAACAAGTAGTTATGGTGCATATGTTGCTCCTTTAAAAATATTTTATTATGGTACAATTATAATATTAATAAATATATTATTATTACAATCACATCACAATAGTTTTATTTCACTTTGGGTATAGAAATTATTGTAATAATATCCACATTTCATGTGCTTGTAAAAATAAAATTTGGTTCATCATTATTTAATGCAATGTAGAATATTAATTTTACATTATTTATGTATAATATTTTACTATATTATTCATGCATGGTTACAATTAATTATCATTTTTAGAATTATATTGTTTAAACATGAATAATAAAAATATATTACGCAAATCACATTGTTTTCACATGGTGCGATGTTTTTTCACGATGTTTGTATTTTTTATTTTGTAGATTGTACTGATTATGGAGGTTATGTGTTAAATATTTTACATAGTACAATTATAGTGTATGATATTTTATCATGTTATGTTGTGGCTTTAACAACAAACTATATCATCACCATTAATATTTCTAGTCATAAATAATTTTACATGTGTCACTTCCAATGAATGAAGAATATAATTATATAAGAAATGTCGTTAGTTGCCCTGGAACTCATTTTCTGCTCTTTTTATGAGGGAACTCAGGAACTTTATTTTGTATGTAAGTCTCTAACTCCCGAGAAGTCCCAAAACTCAAGTTCCAACACTTACTTTAAACCAATCATGAAAAACTGCTCAAGGAACTCCAGTTCATGTGTTTTCTGGACAAGTTACAACAAACCAATCGGAGCCTCAGGAATACTAGTTTCACCATCCAACAAGTTCTGACACTGAACATGGCTCTACGGCATAGGGCACTACATGATTAGAGTTCCACTTGATTAATTATGTCAATTGGATGAATTAAGGCTGCATCAAACAAGTGGACATACCAACCCTAATTCACTTCTAGCAAGCATATAAGTTTCAAAAATTCAAAGGATATAAAATGTATGAACATAATTTCTCATTTCATCATCACATGGTACTATTCACTTGCCATTCATGGGACCACACTAGTCATCATATTATCACAATATATAAATCCTTTTCACAATATCATACGGTATCAACCCTTATCAACACAAGAGGATTACACCTCATTTAGGGCATAACCATGCCCAAAGTTCATTAAGACCATCATACTATTCCCTACAAGATCATCATTATCTTTCCATGCCTTATAACAAGGCTCAACAACATCACTTACATATAATACACCAGATCAGTACAATATTGCATTAATGAGCTAGGAGATATTCATAAACAATCATAGCAGGGTTATATCAACATTAAGAATATTCCTTTATTGCATCAACATGCAAGGAATCTAGATATGATTAACCCTCATTGTTACGACCCGCGTCGAGCTTATCCCGTAAGTGAGTTGTTCAGCACGTGTTTAGCTGATGTGTTAAGATATAAGCATGTTTTTGTTAATAATGCTTAAAATGGACATGATATGTGCTTAGTGTGTTTTCTAGCTTCTAAAGTATGTAAAATCTTACGCTTGAAACGTTGCCAGAAAAATCGTTCGAATCCGACCTTCGAGTCAAAAGTTGCATGTTTTTGGGCTTCTAGGGACCCGATTATAATTTTGCAAAAGTTCGAAATTTGCGTTTTGGCCCCTAAGTTTTCTTCCTTATCTTTCCTTTCTCCCTTTCTCGTTTCATTTCACAGAAACGCAGAACGCAGGAAACGTTCTGTTCCTTGCGTGAGAGAAAGAGAGAAAGAGAGAGAAAGAGAGAAGGAGCCGAGAAGGGAGAAGCTCTGGAGCGTCGTTCTGCACCAATTAGTTGTTGTAGATTGTCCCTTTCCTCCGTAGATCATCATCTCCGTCGAATCGAATCGGTTTTTGCAGCTGGAGCTGCGTTTGCAAGGAAAGTGGTCAAGGAATTGGGGTGCTCGGAGCAGCCCTAGCTTGTTCCTTTCTTCCTCTCAGGTGCGGTTTAGTTATATACGTCGTATGTGATCGTTTCGCGGTGTTTGCTCGAAGTTTGCCCGTCGATTCGAGAGAAATCGACTTCTGCAGGCCGTTTTTGTGTTCTGCCTGTGCGCGGTTCGGCCGAGTTTCCAATTCGGTCGACCGAGTTCTTATTTAGGGCTTTTGTACAGCGTTTTCCGGATCGGCCGAGTTTCAGTCTGGATCGGCCGAGTTTCCTCAATTAGATATGCGAACAGGGATTTGGTCGGCCGAGTTTGGTTCTGATCGGCCGAGTTTCCTTTGTAGGTTTTTCAAGCTGTGAGTTGGTCGGCCGAGATTGGTCGGCCGAGTTGCAGAATCTGGGAGGCATTCGGCCGAGTTCCAAGGTGGTCGGCCGAGTTCCAAGTTGTGAGTGGCAGTTCATTTAGAAATCACTATTTAACTCATTTTAAATGCTTATTTGCTTCAGTATCAGTTGATATGAATCTTAAACAGTGTAGTATGTATTTTAAAGAATGATAGATTCATTGGAGCTTGGAATGCGTGTTTTAAATGATGAAAGGAGAGGAAACTTTATGTTTTATAGTTGTAATATAATATCTCTGCTAAACTGTTTATCTATTAAGTAATTAATAGAATAGATGCCCTAACACCGTAGAACCCCAAAAGTGGTATCTGCAGCTTTGGGGTGAAACTCGTGTTGCAACATCATCCGTGCTTGTGTCGCGGACAAATGAGGAAAGAGAAAATGCAGTGTCTAACAACAATCGTGCTTGTGTCACGATGGCACTGGGCAAGGAAAAAGGAAAACACGGTTATCTAACACCATTCGTGCTTGTGTCACGAAGGTAACCCTGTGACTCTCCGCCGGTGTACTCAGGTTTAAGGAGGAGTCGGGTGCACTCAGAGTAGTGCTTGAGGCCGTAGAGCCTATGTTTCTAGCCGGCGAGCCAGTGTCCCTGTGGCAGAACAGGGCTGGCGTCAGACTTAGCATTTCCCGGGTGTGTCGCTAAGTCTTGTACGGTGAGATCGTAGCATGGACTTGTTACGGATCTTTATATGCAGAGTACACTGCATATATTTAGGGCATAACAATAAAATGAACGAGTATTCACTTAGGATTCACAGTAAATTTATGAATCTGTCTATTTATCTGAAATATCTGATGATGCATAGAAGTGTGATTATTATTCGAATACATGCTATGTCAATAGAATTGCTCTGCTTAAACTGTATATCTATTTATTTTCAGTCAATAAACCTGACGAGTTATTTATTGATAGCTAAGTGAAATGTTATTCACTGAGTGAGTAGGCTCACCCCTCTACTCAAACATTTTCAGGTCAGCACCAGCTTCAGGAGTCAGAAGGATCGTTCCATCCCAACGCTTAGTAGATAGAAGGTTTGCAGTTAGACTAGATAGAAGGTCTCTTAGTCCTTTCCCCTCGATCTTTGGGACGAAGTGTGAGTGAGAGAGAGAATATGTATATGATGTAAATTAACTGTTATGCTTTATTTTATGTTGAACCATGCTTATGCTGTAGACTTGTTTAATTTCCTATCAGTTAATAGAAATGCTTCTGCAGTTTGTTTAGTTTTCTTTTGCAGTAATATCTTAAATCCCTTAAAAGGGAATGAAAGTTTGGTTATGTGTTAATTCCACCTGTCGTGCCCTAATCCTGTGGTTTGTGTATAATGTGAGGTTTTGGGGCGCGACAAATTTTTGGTATCAGAGCTTAGGATGAGTACATAGTTACTCAGAGTCCAGGTCAGGGGACGATAAGAGACCAATAGGATTAAGGTTTAGGTGTCTTTCTTCTATCTGTAATTTTCTAATAGGAAATATTCTATTATATCATTGCAGATGGCAGGAAGAGGTTTTGATCGTGATGATCAAGCTGAGAGTCATGTTGGCCCTGATCCGCGATACTTGGGTCCAGGTGGTGGTGACCACGTGGATGATGCATCCCGGATGTACAGGATGTTCTTGGAGACTAAGGAGAGGTACAAGGCGGATAGGCGAGAATCTTCTTCTACCAGCAGTAAAGATCTGATGCGATCTTATGAGCTTGTGAAGAAGCTTGGTGGCACAGAGTTTAATGGCACCACAGATCCAGCAGAGGCTGATGAATGGTTTAGACAGATTGAGAAGGTTTTTCGTCTGATGGAGCTTCCAGAAGACAAGAAGATTAGTCGTGCAGTCTACCTTTTGACAGGCGATGCAGAGCTATGGTGGCATGGTGTGGAAGAAAAGAGGAGAGGCACAGAGCTTTCCTGGTAGGATTTCTCTGAGGAATTTCATCTTAAATTCTATCCACCCACTTTCCTTAATGAGAAAATCAGGCAGTTACAGAATATCAAGCAGGGGAACATGACAGTTACAGAATACGAAGCGCTTTTCACACGGTTAGCTAATTTCTGTCCACAGCTTGTTCCTGACAACATAGAGAGATGCAGAAGGTTCCAGGAAGGGCTAAGGCCAGAGATTCGGCATACAGTTTCTGCTACTAGCAGGAGGAATAGAGAAAACTTTGGTGAATTTGTTGAGGCAGCAAGACAGGTGGAGGAATCTGTGAACGCTGACAAGGTACCTGAATCTAAGAAAAGATCCGCAGATTTCAGCAGAGGACAGTCCAGTAGCGGATATCGAGGTAGAGGTTTCTTTTCTAAACTTGGGCGTAGCCTTGGTTGTTTTGGCAGGCAGAGATCTGAGGAAGTCACTACCTTTAGAGGCAGGGGAGGATATAACCCAGGAAGATGGAGCAGTGCTACTAGTGGACAGTCTTCAGGATCGTCAATGTCAGTGACAGGTCCCCAAGGACAGGGAATACCGCCATGTGACAAATGTGGAAAATCACATTCTGGTCAATGTCGGGCTCTGAGTTGTTTTGTTTGTGGGCAGGTTGGACACCTTAAAAGGGAATGTCCTCAGCTTCAGCAAGCGGCATCACAAGCTTTCCAGCCTCAATACCATGATGTTCCGAGTTCCTCTGTGGCTTCTGGTTCTAGAGGTGGTAGAGTGTCTAGTGGCAGGAGTGGCCAGAGAGGACAGCGTGGCAGAGGGAGAGCTTCAACACGTTTCTTTTCTTTGACACCTCAGGAAGGTATAATCACCATCACATTCCATACTATTCTCAAGTATGAATCCACACATAAATCAAGGTGTAACCATCGAGTTATAGCATACTAAGGTTACAACTACAATAAGAGAGTAATCCATGATTATATTAATCATTCAGGGACTATTCATACCCAATTACCATCATTTAGTTATATTAAAGATAGGTATAACAAGCTATACCTTATTAGGGTTACCCATTAATTCATTATGGTGATTATAAATCATAATCATACTAGGGAAAGGGTAATACTTCAAGTTTAATGCATTAAACCATCAAATTTTCATCATTAGAATCATAACATTACACTATAGGCTTCACCCAAAACAATGGGAATATTGAGGCATCAACTTCTAACCATTAAATGTTGAAAAGGTAAAACCATTGATTGTTTACATAAGTAAACATCTTGAACAAACTACCTATGAAGTCATTGAGTTATGATCTAGAAAAAGTCACCATCTAACCCTAGACATCCCTTAATTAACTACATAAAAAGTTCCATTAAGAGTAGGGTAAAACCCACAAGTGATTGTTTATTTGAAACAAGCCGTCAGTAAATGAGCTTCTTAAGTTGATCTCATAAAGGAATTGGTTAAATAACTTTATTAGGACCAATATATAACATTTAGGCATAATTCCAATTTATTGGATGAAGAAACATTAGACCTTAACCATTAGGTCAAGTTCATATATTAAAACCATCAATTGGAGTATAGGTATGACCATTTCATCAAATGACCTGAGAAACCATTGGTTTAAGGATTAGTTGATTCTATATATACATGCTTAACTCACCATAGGTTGTGGAGACCTGATAAACTATCAGTAGTGACCATTCAGTCACCATAGGTTGTTAGATCAACTCTATATTCATTAACCACCATCGAATATCAAACTAATATCACCATTGATTGATAACATCATTAGGGTACTTAGTTGTTAATCACTAAGATTCTAGTTAGGCCAATGCCTGATCTAAGGGGTGAACATCATATGGCACCCTTTTTCACCACCATCAGTTGTCATGAAGACAACACCATCGGTTGTTGCAATGGTACCACCATTGAGTCATGTGTTTACAGAAGAAATCGTCTTTATACCCTAAAATTAACCAGTGGTTGATAGGTGCTTAGCACCATAGGTTGTCAAACCAACCTGATCCAAGTAATATTAGGAAGAACGTACACATAAATACAGGTTCATCTAAAACTAAAATCAGAACAGTGAGCATTATAAAAATCGAAATCCATGTCAAGCATAGCTATTTAGTGCATGGATCATCATTTTCAAGCAAGAACATGAGCTAGCAAGCTTATGGTAAGAAATAAACGTGGAACAAGTTTTAAAAATTACCTCTAATTAGAAGATGAAATCCCAAACATAAGAAAACTCGAGCAGGTAGGGTAGAAAATCCAAGCATAAGCTGTGAACTCGTGCATCTAGCACATTTCTTCATCAAATGAGCAAACGCTAAGCAAAAGTAGCAAGAAAGGTAAGGTTTTAGAGCTTTAGAGCAATTTATACCATGGAAAAACAAGGTTCCAACCTGGAGAAAGGTAGAAGGAAGGATAAAAAAGAAATAAATGGAGGAAAGAAGGGGATTCTTACTCTTTTAGGTCAATATCACTAAAAGGAAGCTTTCTAAACCCTAAAATGAAGTCAATTGCAACCCTAGAGCTTTCACCCCAAGAAGTTCCCCAATTTCTTCTTCCTTGGATAGGAACTTTGTAGAAGCACAGAGAGAAAAAGAAGTTCATAGGAGGAGGGAATTGGTTGAGATAAAATGGCTCATTTGGGTGCTTAAGGATAAGTATATAAAACTTTAAGATAAAGAAAAAGAAAAAGTTGAAGTTCTAGTATCTTTCCAAGTGTCCATGGCCTTAAACTATTAAGAATATACAATCAGACACACAATAAGATGCCCCATATATCATAGATAACTTCTTATCCTTCGTTTCTTGAATTTCCAAGAAAAACAAATAAATCACTAGTTGATAGCTCCTAAAGGTAGCTCATCCATAAAGGGGTAAACCCTAAAATACCATTGGAAAAAACACCTTCAAACCAAGGTTTAACCAAGAGCCCCATGGTTCAAAAAGATAAATAATGATAAGATAACATCTAAGAAACATTAGTCATGTGACAAATTGCAAAGAAAACCCCTCGATTGGGTAAATTGTAGAAAAGTCCAAAGTGTGCATAAAATTGCATAACTTACTCAAATAGTGTCCAAATTGGACCAAATTTAAAACATAAGCTTGTGTTATGATTTCAAAGCATATTACAAGGTTATATTAGGATTATAAGAATTCAATTATGAAAATTTATCTTGTTTAACACTTTAAGCAAGGTTATGGGTCTCACAACCATAAACCCCTAACAAGGATTTCTCCCCCGAAATCCAAGGTAAACAAGGATGGATACTTATCATGCACCTCATCCTCAGTCTTCCACATTGTTATGTTCATCACATGATGATGTCACATCATTCTCATAGAAGACATATTCTTCTCTTTTAATTCATACATATCTTATCTTGGGTCATCACAAAAACCCCCACATAAGAAGACATTTGCAAATATGAAACATAGAAACTTGTTGTGCTACCTGTAAAAATATAATAGTAACTTCCAATTTTAAATTCTAGCTATCATCCTAAAATTATATCTATTGTATCAACACATCACTCATAGGACATACTCACTGGATCTTACCACACATAGAACATCATGTATCTCTTATCATATGTAACTTTACAAGGTTTCATCTCTATGCCTCTTTAATGGTTGTTGTAATTAACAACTCAATCAACCATGTACACGTCTCCTAATTTTCAACAACGATGAAGCATATTTTTTTTAGGATTATATAATCATCTAAATGGTGAAATAACCATCTATTTGATTAAAGAATCATACATTCGTATATAACCATTAACAAATATAACTTCATGATTTACCTTGTTAGGAGTAGAACAACAACACTATCTTCATCTTATCAGGATTCACATAACATACTTAGCAGAGGTATAATAGCTCCATGAGAATACTCTAGTCAACCCCCAACTCACTCTTGCTAGAATTGTCACACATAAGTATAATTATTTCAACATTATTAAGGTTTAGCAAAGATGTTGACCATGTTACTGACCATATCTGAAATACATTGAGATTTCATCATTCAAATCTTGCTACAACTTGTAAGACATGACCTTAACACTTTGGTTCTCATATTCATAAATTCTATTGGTACATTGGTTAGTCTAAAGGACATAATCCTAAACTCATCATGGTCATGTAACTTATGTCATCCACTCAAAATCTTATCCATTGATATTTTGATCCTAGATTTTATCTTACAGAAACACAGTAACACATGTCTACTGATCAACAAACCATCTATCCTTGATAGTAGTCTTGCCCAGCTATCACTAGACCATACACAACATTGTAGAATCACTTTTGTTTTTCTTTCCAAACAACATTTAGAGGTTCATCATCAACTCTCTCTCTCTCTCTAAGGGAGAGGAATACTTGGAATATTTATTTAATAAACATCTCCAACCTTCACATACTTCCCATACTATTGATACTCCTAGATACTAGGATTCATCACCTTGGTATCCACCTCATGTGCAATAAGGAACTCACATCCTTATCTGATCCTCTTGAAAGTCGTGCCATAGAAAGGAAATACACAAAGGGAAACACACTTCCCACATCATAGCAACATTGTTCAAGGGTCACTAGAAAAAATTTAACCAATTCTATTTTCATTATGCAAGTTACAACTTCTTACATATCATTTTACCGTTTTCATTTTGGGTTCCTTTCCATTAGCATAGGAATTATCATGATTAACATATCTCATTACTCCTTATTTGATGACTATTTATCACACTTTGGTATGTTCTCTTATTTTATTATGTTTTTCAACCACTTATCAACATGTAAATCATCATATTCTTCATTTTCTTCATTAAACAGGGATCATCTCCCTTAATTTCTTTCACATGCAATGCTGATTTTACATTAACACTTTCTTACACACATAGGTTGGTCTGGGATTAACTATGGTTCCACCTTATTCCTTTGTCATTGTTCCCATTTATCTTCTCATTTGTACTTATTATAGGAGTTCTCTCCATCTTATGTGAATTTCATACCTTGAATCACATTATAAGAACAAACTTATCTATCTTTTACTTTATTATCTTCTTGAATTTCAACTTCAAGAACTCCTCTTTCTCTTATTTGTATTTGGATTTAGATTTCATGGTGTTATATCTTTCTCTTATAGTTACCAACAATTCACGTTTTGATAGATAATGATGTAATCCTCATCTTGTCTTGAGGTAATATTGAGTTATCTGCAACATGATTTCTGCTTCATTATGCTCTTTAGATTGTTTCAAAACTTGATTAGAGTATAAAAAAGATAACAATCTAAAAGTTCCATACTTACATTTTCTTCAATAATTGAATACCTGGCCAGAGCACCCAAATATTGAGATTAGGCAGTATGCACCATATTTTTGTGTCATATTCCCAATTTTGACATCATCCTAGTCCCAAGTCCTAGTATCCCTATAGACTCAGTGAACCTAAAGTTCTGACACCAACTTGTAAGAAACCGTTACCCTAAATGAGATTACTCAAAACATAAAACACAATCGATCACTAATTATGACATACCCAAAAATATGGGTAAATTAAAATTGACTTCAACGTCAGCACCTGCTTTGAAACATTTGCATAAGAGCCCAACATTTTTCTTATATGCATACCATGCCAAGAATTTGATACCATTTTTCTATCATCTTAGCCACAACATATATACACAGGAGAACAATATTCATGTATGCCACACAAACATACATTAATATGCTAACAAAAGTCCAATTCGTTTGAAACACCATATACAAATTTTTCTCACCCAGACCTGAGAGTACAAGGATGACTCTAGGACACACTAGACACCTAATCAACTTTCTCAAAGATTCGTTACTATAGATCCTCTTTGTTGCCACATGTTTGTTTTCATCACTTCTGATTACCTAAAAAAATGTGGTGAACCACAAGGGTGAGACCCATGTCCCAGCAAGAGATATAACCTCCAACAACATTTATTGATTCCAAAATTTTTAGGTAATGAGATAGTTTAAGCAGTTTAATCATATATAACAAATAAGCTAAACAACACTGATGATTAACAAAATACATAAAGGAGCAAATAATAACTATCCTCATTAGCCATATTATTCTCATATACCTATTAACAATATAAGGAGTCTAGAAACATTAGAATCTCTAACATCATGACTAAGTCTAGCATCATAAGCATAGCAAACAACATCATCATGTTTATCAAGTTGAACATATCAACATCAGAAGTAGAGATAACAATATAAGCACAACTATCTACATAAGCATGATTAGAAGTTTAAGCATATCTAATTACATAGGCATTGCTAGAAATATTAAATATATCTATCAACATCATCTTAACCATCAATGTCAATATATTTGACAGCATAAGCATGTTTACAACATGAGCATATCTACAATAAAAGAATATTTATTATCTCTTATTGTACTATACACGATCTCAGTGAAAAGAAAGCAAACAAGGGTTATCATCCAATATGAAGCATTCTGTATAACCCTAAACATATATGCTATATGGATGTCTTACATATTTTATTATGCCCTGGAGAATTTGAATCGTACCATTCAAAGTCCAACCGACCCATGTGAAGGGCTATTCGATTCTGTACAAGATCTAGGAGTGTTGATATCCTAAGATCTCTTCCCCTCAATTTAACCAGCAGCCCAATGGTTCAAAAGCAAGATTGATAAGATACCATCTAAGAAACATAATTCATGTGACAAATTGCAAATAAAACCCCTCTATTGGGTAAATTGCATAAAAGTCCAATGTATACATAAAATTGCATAACTTGCTCAAACAATGTCCAAATTGGACTAAATTTGAAACTTAAGCTTGTATTATGATTTCAAAGCATATCACAAGGATATATTAGGGTTATAAGAATTAAATTATGATAATTAAGCTTTTTCAACACTTTAAGCAAGGTTAGGAGTCTCACAGTGCAACACAAGAGAAGCAACTAAGCAAGATTCTACTTCCAAAGAAGAATGCAAAACTACCAACAAAAACTAATAGAATACAAGAGATAACGAACCAAGGATGAAGAACAAGATAGCAAGTAAAGGGTGATAATAAAAAAGAGGGTTTAGAGTTATATAACCCGCCTCAAGGATCACCACCAATCTCCAAGCTTCACTAGCTCAAGGTAGAAGAAGATCTTCCAAGTTTGATCACCACAACAACTCCAAGAGAGAAAATGAAACCAAGGTTAAGAGAACATGATAGGTAAAAGAAAGTAACCAAGGTCCATGGTCGAGAAGAAGAAAGAAAGAGAGAAAGAGAAGCTAAGGTTCATGGCTTACCAAGGTGGAGGACGAAGAAAGCACCACAAGCTTGGGACTTGTCCACCAAGCTCTAAGGGAGAGACTCCTCAAGATCAAGGTCATCCACCAAAGAGGGAATGCAAGGATATCGAAAAGGGTTTTTGAGCATTGAGAAAAAGAGCTATATATACAAGAGGGATGAAAGACAAAGTAAGGGGAAGGTGTCACCACCTTAGAACCCTAGGTGACACCTGTTCACAAGCTAGGGACACATGAACACCATGCAACAAGGTGATAAGATCTATGTCTTGCCCACTAGATCTATGTCTCACCTAAGATGGTCAAGGCTGATACACACATCTACCATCTTCACAAACTGATAGGGGTTAACCCTTGGTAGCACAAACCGATATGGTGCAACTTGAGACACCAAAAAACCGATAGGATGTCCCTCAAGACAGACACAAACCAATAGGATATCCCTCAATAAATCCACAAACTGACACAAGGCCTCTCCAAGACTCTCAAGCCCGAGACAACACTTCTAGGTGTAAGACACACCTCAAACATATGCCAAAAATATCACCAAGGATGTCACCACACAACCAAGGCTCAAATAAGATGCCCATCTATCTTTCTCCTCTAGATGATGCTAAGAGAGAGGAGGAGCACTCTAGAGGTGATAAATTTGCACATCAATCCCTACTTTGGGTAAATTGCAATTTGCACTAAAAGCTCTTCACAAAACACAAGCATCAACCAAACAAGCTCAAACAAGGAACTCAGATTCCAACATGTCATAATTACATCTCAGATGATTAGATCAAGGAACTAAGAAACATACTTAAGAAAAATAAATAGGTTTATCCCAAAATGTGGGTCAGGGTCCTTACAAGCCACAAACCCCTACATGGATTTGGCCCTTGAAATCCTAAGAGAAAAGGGAGCGATACTTCCTCCTCATATCTTCTTTGAGCTCCCACATGGCTTCCTCGACACCACGATGATGCCAAATAACATTCAAAAGCACAAGGTCCTTCCTCTTAAACTTCTTCACTCTCCGATCATGGATCAACACTAGACCTTCTATATTGGTCATATCCTCATCAAGCTCCACCTTCGTAAGGTGCAACACCAACTCTGTATCCAGATGACACTTACTCAACATACTGACATGGAACACTAGATGCAAGATGTGCAAGTCAGGTGGCAATTCCAACTGGTAAGACACCTTCCCAATGCGTGCCATCACTGGGTAAGGTCCCATAAACCTGGGAGCCAACTTACCCTTCTTCCCAAACCTCAGAAACACCCTTCCAAGGAGAGACCTTAAAATATACCTTATCTCCCACTTAGAACTCCAAAGGTCTATGATAAATGTCTACATATGGATAATGTTTGTCCTGTGCTACTTCTAACTATTGTTGTATCACTTTGACCTTCTATGTTGTCTGCTGCACAAGCTTAGGACCAAGAAGATGATACTCTCTTATTTCATACCAACACAACAGAGATCTGCAACACCTCCCATATAACACCTCATATGGATCCATGTCAATACTACTCTGATAGCTGTTGTTGTAAGCAGACTCTATCAAACTGAAATGTACATCCCAACTTCTGGAAAAGTAAAGAACACAAGCCCTCAATAGATCTTCCAAAGTCAGGATTGTTCTTTTGGATTGACCATCTTTTTGCGGGTGGAAAGTAGTGCTAAACCTTAATTACGTACCCAAAGCTGTGTGTAGCCACTCCCAAAAGTGACTCATGAACTGAGGACCTCGAGTAGACACGATAGTAGCTAGAACACCGTGCAAACACACTATCTCATCAATACACTACTACAGAAACAACATTCAGTGTCGCTTTTATGGGCGTCGGTTATTTAGGAAAACCGACGCCTATAACATTCAACGTCGGTCATCTAGGTCATCCGACGTCTGTATCCAAGACACGGGTACCGCTTGTATTAAGCGTCGGTTTTTTTGGTAAAAAACCGACGCCTAAAACTGCCCGCCAAAACCAATTTTCGAGCAAAAAAATATGTCACATACGGCATCGGTTATTTACCTCAAACCCGACGCCTATTTAAGATGAAAATTTGCGCGAAAATTTATAGCTTAGGTGTCGGTTATCCTTAGATAACCGACGCCGATAGTGGTTCCCGCCAATTTATTTAGGGCAAATTTTTTCTAATTGGACGTCGGTTTGTTATTAGGAACCGACGCTGAAGACCTTAGGCGTCGGCGTTTTAGATAACCGACGCCCTTTGTGAACTTATTAGCCGCACGATCGATCGACTTTAGGTCCCCTTTCCTGTTTCATTGTCTTCTCCGCCGACTTCCTGCCCCTGCTCACCGACGACGCCGACGACGCCGCTGCTCACCGACGACGCCGCTGCTCACCGACGACGCCGCTGCTCACCGACGACGACGCTGCCCGACCCTCCGCTGTGCGCCGCCGCCGCTTCCTCTCCTGGTCCTTCTCCGCCTGCCTGCTTCCTGCTCCTTCTCCGCCTGCTTCCTGCTCCTTCTCCTTCTGCCGCCGCCGCTTCCTGTTCCTTCTCCGCCGCCTTCCTGCCCGCCGCCTCCTGCCGCTCCCTGCTGCTCACCGGCCATTGCTGCTCACCGGCCACTGCTGGGAGCTCGCCTGGAGCTTGCCGGTCACTGCCACCACTGCTGCCCTGCCGCCTGGAGCTTGCCGGTCACTGCCACCACTGCTGGGAGCTCGCCTACTGGTTAGTATTACTTTAGTGATTACTTTAATTCAACAATTCGTAGTTTGTTATTTACAATTACTCATCTGCTTGCCGATTTTAATGATTAGAGATACTGATTAATAGTAGGTATTGATGAATACTTAGTTAATTACTGATTTGTTGATTAGTGTTGAAATGAATGTATTGATTAGTGTTGAAATGAATGTGTTGATTAGTGTTGATTAATAGTAGGTATTGATGAATACTTAGTTAATTACTGATTAATAGTAGGTATTGATGGACCCTAATGATACAAATTTTTTATGTTGTAAATGAATGTATGTTTCAAGTGTTGAACCTAATGTTGGACAATGAACAATGAATTTATGTCCCATATAATCCACATTGTTCTTTATATTACTTGTACATTGGTATAAATTAGAATGAACAATCACTAAATTATATATTGTTTGTATGGAGTATGGCTTCATTGTAGATATCTATTATTGTATTTGTTGGCCTAGAAACCCGTCCAAGATTGACTCATTAGGAGTAAATCTTGGATAGTCCCCGGTTTGGGACTGTTCTTGAACACCTAATCTCACTTAGGATGTAAGTGTATAATGTGTATTGGGTTTTCGAGAAAATTTCGGTAGCATTTCCCCGTTTGTTCTCTAAGTACATATGTACTTAGAGAACAGCGGGGAAATGCTGCCGAAATTTTCTTGAAAACCCAATGCACATTATACACTTACTAGTGAGATTAGGTGTTCAAGGATGGGATAGGTGATACACATTTATTATATATAAGAATGACATCAAATGTGTTTGTTGGCCTAGAAACCCGTCCAAGATTGACTCATTAGGAGTAAATCTTGGATAGTCCCCGGTTTGGGACTGTTCTTGAACACCTAATCTCACTTAGGATGTAAGTGTATAATGTGTTTTGGGTTTTCGAGAAAATTTTGGTAGCATTTCCCCGTTTGTTCTCTAAGTACATATGTACTTAGAGAACAGCGGGGAAATGCTGCCGAAATTTTCTTGAAAACCCAATACCCATTATACACTTACTAGTGAGATTAGGTGTTCAAGGATGGGATAGGTGGTACACATTTATTATATATAAGAATGACATCACATGTGTTTGTTGGCATTTCCCCGTTTCTTCTCTAAGTATATATGTACTTAGAGAACAGCGGGGAAATGTTGCCTAATCTTTTCCTAATATATACTTGTTTCCTAATATATACTTGTTTTCTCTGATCATAGAATGGATAGATCATGGATGTCGATTCGTAATCGTTGTACCCCAGAGTTTATATCTGGTCTTGATCAGTTTATTAGATTTGCCGAGGAACATAGGAAAAAACCTACAGATAGGTTCTACTGTCCATGTAGGCATTGCGGTAACAACTTGAAAGTCAACACTGGTGAGGAAATCAAAAGTCATGTCATGTGCAACGGGATTGTACAAGGCTATACAGAATGGCACTGGCATGGAGAAATTTCAAAATCGAAACCAGTAGATGTCGATAGCAGTGCTTGGGTGGAAGAAGAAATTGCCTCTGATGACGTAAATGTGAACGAACCAGTTCCAGCAGACATCGTTGATGCGATGCTGGATAGTTGTAGGGTAGAGCACACCGATCCACCTCCTATCTTTACAAACATTGTGCATGATGCTGAGATACCGTTATACACAGGTTGTGCTAAGTTTACGAAGCTTAGCGCTGTCTTGAGATTGTATAAGTTGAAAGCTAACAATAGATGGAGCGACAAAAGCTTCACTTCATTGTTGACTTTGTTGAAAGAAATGCTTCCTGAAGGAAACGAGCTTCCAATCTCAACATACCAGGTAAAGAAAATGTTGTGCCCAATGGGAATGGAGGCCAAGAAGATACACGCATGCCCGAATGAATTGGGTTTCACTTTGGTGAACTTTGAAAAGATCGGCGAGAAGGGTGAACCATTCATATTGGCATCACAGGCGAAACAAATATTCTATATCGATGATCCTGCAAATGATAAATGGTCGGTTGTTCTTCATGGTAAAAGACAGTTCATTGAAGATCCTATAGATGAAGAAGAGTACTATGATAAGTATGATGACTCCAGTCCATTCTCAGTTGGGTTGCCAACTTCACAAAATATTGAAGCTAATGATGACTTATATGTGCGCGGAGATCACAATGAAGGATTGTTAATTGATAAAAGATCACAATTTTAGAGACATGTATGTTTATACAAATGCTAAATGTTTGCCTTTTTCTAGTTAATACAAATGCTAAATGTTTGCCTTTTTCTAGTTAATACAAATGCTAAATGTTTGCCTTTTTCTAGTTAATACAAATGCTAAATGTTTGCCTTTTTCTAGTTAATACAAATGCTAAATGTTTGCCTTTTTAATGACATTTTCAGATGGCTGACCATGATGAGCATGATGTCCATGATGAGCATGAAGTCCATGATGAGCATGGCGAGGATACTAATGTAAGTTCTAAAAACATATCCTGTATTTCTATAAAATTCATTATCTTCTAGTTATGTCATATATCCTATATTTCTATATTGGGCTAAATTAGTGTGTTTTATTTTTGTCAAATTTTAGGTTGATACACCTGTACCCACTGAAGCACTGGAGCAACTTGATGCGCAACACCAGACACTTAACAAGAAAAGGGGCATCACTCTGTTGAAGAAGTTATTAGCGCTAAGTGGTAGTGGATCTAAATTGGCGGTGGAGTTTGATAATGGAGGAAATCCAATTGGAGTGAACCGCAATAATTTTGTGAACTATCTTGGGTGTACCACTCGGAGCCATTGTGGTGTTAAGTATGACAATTGGCATAAAGTTCCTCAAGCGAAAAAAGACTCGATATGGAAGGATTTATGCGTGAGTTATTATTATTTGCAATTCTATTTTGTAGATTACAAATTCTATTATTTGCAATTCTATTTTGGATACTAGTTAATAACATTTCTATTTTACAGAATCTATTTGCATTGGATGAGAAGTTGCATCGTAAAAATGTGATGCAACGCGCTGGAAAGATGCTTAGGAATTATAGGACAAATCTGAATAGAGAATACATAAAAGAGGGTGATAAGAAGAAGAAGTCAGCCCTTGAACAATGGAACTTCTTGGACAAAGAAGATTGGGACAATTTTGTTGCTTCAAGAAAATCTGAAGAATTCAAGGTATTAGGCGTCACTCCTAATTTAATTAATATACATTGTATTCACCTATTCAAGATTAGCATTTAGTGCTACTAACCAAATCATTAATGTGCATACTAACTAGGCCCTCAGTGACGCACAAAAAGCAAGGCGTGCACTGAATGTGCATGACCACACTATGGGTCCAAAAGGCTATGCAAGCGTTCGCCAAAGACTACAGGCGGAGTCTGCGGCTACTCAGGAGTCTGCTCCTACTCAAGAGTCTACCACACCCATTCCTCGCCATGATATCTGGATAGCTGGCAGGCAAAACAAGAAGGGTGAAATAAAGAAGCCTGTAACTGCTGAGGCGGCTGAAAAAATGGTAAAATACAACTCTTACAGAAATCGTTTGAATATTGATTATTTGTGGTGTTAACTTACCAATTTCTGTTTATGGTGATTAGCGGGAGCTGCACGAGCAGAGGAAACAAGGCACGTTCATCCCTCAGGGCACAAGGGATGAATTGACAGTTGCTCTGGGTAACCCAGAGCATCCTGGACGTGTTAGAGGTGCCGGCGCTGGTGTTGGCATCAAAGCATTCTTTGGGCCATCCCAGCGTAAACCCAGAGCGGGACTTTCTCAAGAAGAGGTAACCTATTCTTTTTTTAGAATGTTACTGCAAAAGGAAATTCATTAATAAGAATCTAATGTTTCTTTTATCCATGTATAGGAGAATAAGAGAGTTGAGGATTTAGTTGCTAAGAAGGTCAACGATGTAGTTGCTGAGAAGGTCAAGGAAGAATTGATGCGGTGGCAGGCATCTCAGGCTTCCAATACGCCTATGGCGACCCACTCTTCTCCTGATGCACACACTGCGAGTAATCCTGGAGACCCATCGCCTAGCACGTCTGCTGTAAGTATTGTTTATGACATTGTAGTTAGTCTTTTCAAGTTGTTATGTTTTCAAGATGATATGTATATATGTATAATATTCTTTACGTAAATTTGTAGGCATTGAAGCCATGCCGCTTAAGAATGCAAAACTACGTTGTCGCAGAGGCGCAGGCTTACCCGTCCCTTCCTGGGGCAATGTTTCACGGGACTCCAATGCCACAGGGCTACGTTCGTGTGAGCCCGATACGTGTGTTACCCGATTGGAGAGAAGCTACATTGCCATATGCCCACCCGGATATTGATACACTTGGTGAGGCAGAAGGCGGGGTCATATTGTGGCCCAAAGCAGATGTCATCTACACGACTGAAATTGTAAGATAAATTTACATTGATTTAGACTGTTAATGTGTATATATGATGTCAACTGATCTGAAATTATATGTACAGGTTAAAAAGAAGACACCAGGAGCACCTAGGCCTCCACTTCCAGTTCCCACATTACCCGATTGGGTTCCAACTGACCTAACATACCCGTTAGGTCCTGCTTGTAGGGGAATGGCATGTTGGCTACGGGCACATAATGTACATTGCCCTATAATTATTTCTTTAGATGCAGATTATGCAGGTCAATCATACGATAGCTCTTTATTGATAGAAGATATTATTGAGCTGTTTAAGTATGATTGGCTGAATACATCAATGATAGAGACATGGATAAGGTGAGATCTTGTTTATACATCCATATACCTTGTGTAAGCTCCGGTGATCTGGTTTCTTATATATTAATGCATACGCCTATATGTTTTGCAGCTACCTAGTCGAAGATCATTGCAAACAATTTGCATTTGATCATGTGGGATTTTTGATTCCATCATTGATTAGTTTGGTAGCTAAAGACCCTGATAATGTTCAACAATACTGTATAGATGCTTTTACAATTTTTGGTCAGCAAAAGAAGAAGATAATAATAGCTCCATTCAATGTCAAGTATGTTTACTTTATTTATAATTTGGACTTTAGAAAATTCCATTTTTATTTTGCATTTTGAGTTATTAATTGTTAACTTCTACTTGTAGCGGTAGACATTGGGAGTTACTAGTTATTGCCCCCGAGACATTCACTGTTTATTATCTAGATCCTGCGGGGAGTACATTGAACACTAAAATTGGACACGTAATGAGAATGCCACTATTCTGGTGAGAAATATTTCATTTTTATATCCGTTAACATCTTTTATTACATTACTATTTACTTATGCAATTTATTGTGTTATATTAACATGTAGGGGTTTAGATGCATTCAAAAAGGCTGGAGGAACGGTCCCAACGAAAAAGAACCAGCCAATAAATTGGCAAAACGTAAAAGTAAGTTCCCGACTCGAATATATATATTATTGATGTGAATTGTGCTTAGTTGTATTATTTTGTATGTTTCAATTTATAGTGTGCTACACAAGACAATGGCTGGGCATGCGCATACTATGTGATGCGATTTATGCATATGATTATCAAATATGCCGCATTGGACATCGATACCATACATGAGGTATTATATATAGTCTCATTAGTTAGTATGCAATATATCAATCTTATATTATTTTTATATTATTACTTATATATATACATCATTCTCTTTGCAGGTGTTTAAAACTGACCACACTACAGGTAAACGTTTAAAAAAAATAAATGCTCCATATACGATGGAAGCATTAAATGAAGTAAGAGAAGAATGGGCAATAGCTGTACAAACAGTGGCAACTGTAAGATATAATTGGGATGCTGATAGTGATAATGAATGATACTTTGTAAATGAATGTTTGTAAATGAATGTTTGTGAATGTTAATGCATGTATTTGAATGTTTCTATATGTGTGAATGTGAGAATTGAATTGATGTCTGAATGAATGTACTTGTGTAGAATTTTGCTTGTGACTTTTGCAGGTTTGCGGCCTGTTTGTAGGCTGATATCAATGGATGTCGTAAACCTGCAGTTCAGAAAACTGAACTGCAGGTTCTCATCCTGCTGACCAGCCACAGCAGGCCTGCAAACTGATATGAAAAAAAAAAAATATAAATAGGCGTCGGTTATTTATCGAAAACCGTCAGCAAAGACATACAGCGTCGGTTTTTTAATATAAACCGACGCCTTATGTGGCCAAAGCAGTCCTGGAATTGGCGTCGGATATTCATATCAAACCGACGCCTATTTAAACTGTAGGCGTCGGTCGTTTAGTAGATAGCCGACGCCAAACAGGGTCCGCGCCACAGAAAATGGCGTCAGCTAGGGCACTTTCTGCGTCGGTTTTGAGATGAATAACCGACGCAGAAAGTGCCCTAGCTGACGCCATTTTCTGTGGCGCGGACCCTGTTTGGCGTCGGATATCTACTAAACGACCGACGCCTATAGCTAAATAGGCGTCGGTTAAAAAACCGACGCCGAAGTGTTCGACCTTTAGCGGCGCCCACATAGGCGTCGGTTGGAAACCGACGCCAAATGGGGTTAAACGACCGACACCAAAGGCCGTTTCTGTAGTAGTGATATAGACTTGGGCAAGCTTCTATGCCATGAACATTGTCTTCATGGGAAGAAAATATTCTGACTTGGTCAACCTATCAATGATCACCCAAATGGAATCATAACCTTTGGCTATACTAAGAAGACCAACCACAAAGTCCATAGTCACATGATCCCATTTCCATTGAGGTATAGGCAATGGTTGCAATGTTCCTACAAACTTCTTTTTCTCAACTCTGACTTGTTGACATACTACACATCTTACAATGAACTCAACCACATCTTTCTTTAAGGTTGGACACCAATACATATTATTTAGGTTAAGATACATCTTGGGGATACCTGGATGCATAGCATACATGGATGAATGAGCCTTCTCCAACACCATCTTCCTCAGGTTATCAACATCAGGAACCACTATTCTTTCATGGTAACAAACTGTCCTGTCGTCTGATTCATAGAAGCCATCACACTTCTTACTTTTGAACTCTGATCTAATCTGGTGTATCAGGATATCTGTCTCTTGTGCCTGTATAATCTATTGTCTCAGTGTAGGCTTCACTTGTAACTGTCACAACAATCCTACTAACAAGGAGCCTTCCAACTTGACATTCATCTGACACAAGGAGACCAACATGTCTCACTTGTGGCACATCAAAGTACTACACTGGGTTTTATATACAGGCAAAGATGAATACTTCCTGCTCAACGCATCATCTACGACATTTTCCTTTCCCAGATTATAATCAATCATGCAATCGTAGTCTTTGATCAACTCCATCCAACAACGCTGCCTCATATTCTGCTCCTGTTGTGAAAAGATGTACTTCATAATATTATGATCTGTGAAGATCTGATACTTCTCTCCATATAGGTCGTACCTCCAAATCTTCAAAGCATGGACTACACTACTAACACTAGATCGTGGGTCGGGTAATTATCCCCGTGTTTCTTAAGTTGTCAAGAAGCAAAAGAAATTACTTGCTTATCGTGCATCAACACATAACCTAGACCATTCATGGATACATCAAAAAAGACGATGTATCCCTTTCCTTGTTCAGGAAAGATCGAAATCGGTGCACTTTTCAACTTCTCCTTCAACGTATAAAAAGCACGTTGACATCTGTCATCCAAAATGAATGGTACATCCTTCCTCATCAACTTTATTGGGGGTAGGGCAGTAGCACTGAAGTCCTTGATGAACCTCATGTAATAGCCTAACAAACCTAGAAATCTGCACACTTCTGTCAGTGTCTTCAGTTGCTCCCACTTTGTCACAGACTCGACCTTCTTAGGATCCACGCATACTCCTTTTCTAGATATGACATGCCCTAAGAAAGCAACCTCCCTCGACCATAACTCGCACTTGCTAAACTTGGCATAGAGTTGGAGCAGTCTCAACACTATCAACGCTTGACAAAGATGTTGTTCATACTATTGACTGTCCCGACTATATATCAAAATTTCTTGTATGAAGACCACCACGAACTGATCAAGGAATGGTCAAAACACCCATTCATTGAATCCATAAATGATACTGGTGCATTGGTCAACCCAAATGACATAACCACAAACTCGTAGTGACCAGACCTCATCCTATAAGATGACTTAGGTATGCCATCCTCCTTGATCCTCAACTGGTGATAGCCCGACCTCAAATCTATTTTTGAGAACACCGCCGCGCCACGCAGCTGGTCAAATAGATCAACTATCCTCGGTAAGGGATACTTATTCTTTATTGCCACCTTGTTCAACTGTATATGGTATATGCAAAACCTCATAGACCCATCATTCTTCTTCACAAACAACACTAGAGCACCCTAAGGTGACGTACTTGGCCTGATGAAACCTTTGTTAAGTAGTTCTTGCAACTTTCTCTTCAACTCTGCAATCTCTGTTGGTGGCATCCTATACGGTATCTGAGTAATCGGTTGCATTCTAGGGACTAGGCTGATCTCAAAATCAATCTCTCGAGGTGGAGGAACACCTGAAAACTCTTCAGAAAACACATCCTCAAGCTCCTTAACAACTGACACCTCCTGAATACTAGGACTCCTCACCTCTGTATCCAGCATGTGTGCTAAAAATGCCTCGCAACCCTATCTTAGAATCTTCCTTGCTACCATAGATGATACAAGACACGTCGGAAGAATCTTCCTATCTCCTTAGAAGATCCATGTCTCACTACCATCCACAAACTTTTCTTGCTTGGAACTACATTCCAAGACCACTCTTTACTTCTCCAAGGTATCCATCGCAAGGATCACATCGAATCCATGCATGTCAAGTGGTATGAGATCCACTTGAATACCGTGTCTTGAAAAGGAAAGAACATAGGAAGGACACACATTCTGCAACACTGTAGAACCAACCAATAAGGTTTCTAGAAACAAACTATTCTTCTTATGACTAACAAGAAAAGGACAACTACTAAGCACATCTCGTGCGATAAAAGAGTGTGTAGCACCTAGATCTCCCAAAATAGATATAAAGCAAGAAGAAGACAAATCAAAATGAAATAGCTCCATCTGACCTACCACCACTCGTGGGCTGACCACTGCCTCCAACTGACTCATAGCATAGAATCTAGCCATTTCATGTTGTCCCTTCCATCCTCTGCTTCCCTGAGTAGACAATCCAACTTGTGACGCTTGTCCACATTCTTGTCCTCCTGTGTTGCTATGTTGCTGCCTCTTCAAGCCCTACTGACTCTACCTCAGTTTCTGGGTCACTTCATCATCTCTCATAAGACATCACCACTTTAAATGGCCTACCTATCCACACTTGTGGCAGGTTCGAGTCTCATACTACGAACTAGATGGCCCTGTCACTGATACTGATACTTTACTATGTGCTCTTGTGAGTGAAAAACTATAACCTCATCACTTACTTGGTGACCATTGTGTCGCAGCACCGAACCTCTATGACACTGGAGGTATAGAAAACCTTGACTTCTTAAAACCACCTTACGACTGTCCTTGGAACTGTGTAGACTGTTTCTTGTCTTTTGTCTCCCACTTCTCCTTCACAGATCACTCTATCCACCAAACGAACTCCACAAACATGGCAAACCTCTCTCGATTCTCCAAAGAAGTTTTCGGGGTAGACAACTCATCATTCAACCCCTTCCCAAAATGACAAATCTGCTCGTCATCATTCGCAGCCATGAGAGGATAGAACCTCAACAACTCCATAAAACTTACTTCATACTCGTTGATCATCATGGATCCCTACCGAATCCTCTCAAACTGGATGATCTTCTCGTCAAGATATGTCTGAGGGAAGTACCAACTAACAAACTCACATAAGAACTCCTCCCAATCAATCACAACACCGACTCATTCTCTTCCTCTATGGCCCACCAATGGTCAGCACTCCAGTGCAGAAGGTACACCACATGCTTCACTTTATCCTCTTTAGGGATACTAAGGATCTTAAAGGCCTTCTCAAGCTCAATCAGCCACAAATACACATCTTCCGGATCAGCAGTCCCCACATACTTATCTGCTACAACACGACGAAGATGCTCAAAAATCTTTCCAGTACCCAAAGATTTAGTATGGGGAACGGGTGCCGTAGGATGAGGTGCAGGAATCCTATCCTCCATATGAGTCATAGTTGCCATAAACTACCCAAAAAAATTGAAAGGAAGGGTTTTCTATCATGGCTGGGTCAAACTGGGGGACTTCAGGAACCCAATCTTCTCATGTCTGGTTCCTTGCATCACCACCTGATATTGCAACACTAATCTGGGTATCATGTTCTTCATGTTCTCCAGACATCTTTGAGCTTTCTCTTCTTCTTCTTCTTCTGCATAAGAAGAAGTGACAATAAGATAGACTAGAGGACACTAGAATAGACACAAACCCTAGTCCTAGGTCATTGTAGATGCAATGAACCATGAAGCTCTGATACCACCAAATGTGACACATGTTGCCACACAAAGTGAGATTTCTCATAAAAAAACTGTGGAAGAGAGTTTAACTAGAAGATCATCAAAAAATGCTAAAAAAATAAAACCATCTCATAAAACTACTGAAATAGTGAGAACCTTTACATATACGTCCTTTCATGCTTCAAAGCATATACAAGGTATGCTATCAACCCATTATTGAAGTACTATTCTAGAACATATATACATGATTCCATATCATTTGTATGTAACTGGTATACTAGCAAATTTCATAAAGAAAGTACATTTACAAAACATTTGCAAAATGTTCCCAAAGACCCAAGTGTACATGGATGACTCTAGGACTCTATTAGTAAAAGACATCCAGTAGCACTGCCAACCTCGTTAGCGACTGGTCCTCTTACTGCTGCTAAACCTCCTTTGTGCGACCTCAACCTCTTCATGCACAACCAAAGGATGTGGAAAACCCATTGGGTGAGACTCCAAATCTCAACCAGAGATATAACTCACAACAACTCTATTATTATCATAGATAAGATAAATAAAAAAAACAATAAAATTACAACTATGTGAAGTAGGTAATGATCATTAAGAAAAAGACCAATTATTATTGAATTGTGAAACATCTTAATAATTTAAAAGGAATAAGAAGAACATGTATACTTCCTATCGACAAGATTATATATAGATCAAGCAATGCCTCATTCAATGTTTTTGTATTTTGATCCTACACAACTATACTACGCGACTGATTATGCATTTTATTATGCCCTGAGGATTTGGGTCGTACCACCCAAATCCCACCGACCACTTGATAAGTTGAAATTGATGCCATACAAGGTCTAATGGAATATTCAGAATCCCCGACATCATCTTCCTTGGTTAGTATCAGTGAACATGTAGTGACATCATAAGTCCACTACTTCCAGTGACATATAGTCTAGTTGTGCGGATTTAACCCACCTCAGTATAGGTCACAGTGCTAGTGAGTTATGACCGTATTCATACTCTTCCAGGGTATGGATCACAACCAATATTGTGTTACATATCATGGAGCTACAGTCCAAAGTTGCACTCTTCCAGGTATGGCTCACATTTAATCCTGTGTATACATATACATTCAGGACACAAGGAGATACTTCAACTTGCACCCCGCATATTCAACAATATGCATTCTGAGTTAAATTCATTTCACCATTCAGCAAATAATGACATTGAATGGATCTATGGCATAGGGAAAACCTACATGATTAGGTTCCACTTTGATTAATTAGGCTATTTAAGCATCTTTAAACATCAATCAAGTTGCAACGTATAAACTTAAAATAAGATCTACATAAACAAGGCATGACACATCACCAACACATACTAAATCACATAAGGACCTCATCATCACTCTATGTCTATCTTTCAACTATGTCCATCACAAGTACCACATATCTTGGGGTGACAACCCCTCGTCTCATCATTTGAGTAAATTATTCGTCTCATATAAGGCAATAAACCATCATCAGGTCATAAGTCTACTTCTCCTCCTCTTTTTGTGTTACTATACCACATGTTCCTTACAAGGCTAATTCAAATAAACTATAATCACCAATCTCATACCTGGCTATACACATCATCTGGTATTACCTGCATGGTTAAAAACTTATAACAATACATCATTAACACCATCATCTCATAGGATGCATGCCATACATATTTCATTATATCTACCAGGGTTAGGGTTTCTCTGTACTCAATTAGGATTAAATAGGTTGGATCAACAACCATCCTTAGTTCATCAATTTCATCATCATTATGAGGTGTGTTATGAAATAAAGAAACTTGATTCTCATTATAATTATAAAACATGTTATGATGTATAGAAACATAACTCTCAACATCATTCATACAACTTCTCCATAGGGTAACACATCATACCATGTAACCCTAACATCAACATCGTATATCATAAATGCCATCACAAGGTATCAATTAGGGTTACAATATAGGGTATCAGGTTAACCCTAGGGGTGTCAGTCAGCCACTCCAAGGTAGGGTATTGGTATAGGATGTATTAAGTGAGCAAATATGGCATCAGGCTATCTAATCAAGATGTGTATCGGTTTAGGCATCTAGGGATGGTGTATCACGAAACTCAAGGGTGACAACTATCTAGGGTTTCAACAACACTTCAACTGTGATGAGATGTTAGATATCAGGCATCAACCCTCTCTCAAGTCATGACGGCTACATCCCTGATGGGAAACACTCATCAAAGCAATGCTTCCATGGCCACAACACCAATTCGTGACAGATGTAGGTGTATTGGGTAGCAATGCCCCCAAGGGTGACGGGCTAACTATGGTGGCTATCACACCTCATCTCATATCAGCTAGCAACACGATATCAGGTAACAACTAGGAACCAAGGCTAACGAACTAAGCATGTTTAAGGCATGACGATCTAACTCTTGCGCAGATGTGTCGACTTAGAACTCCCCAAAGTCACGACGACCATCAATAAAGCATGCCATTCTAAGCCTTGCCAAGACTGAGATGACCTATCATAAGGTGTGAGAGTCAGTGGCATCAAAGGTCATGATAGCCACTCAAAGCATATTGGCCTGACATGCCTATCAGCCTCAATAAGCATATCGACACCATCATATTCAACCTTAGAATGACATCATAATCAAGGTAAAAGAGGTGCAACACAAGAGAAAAAACTAAGAAAGATTCTTCTTCCAAAGCAGAACGTGAAACTACCAAGAAGAATTAATAGCATGCAAGAGGTAACAAACCAAGGATGAACAATAAGATAGCAAGTAAAGGGTGATAATAACAAAGAGGGTTTAGAGTTATATGTACCACCTCAAGGATCACCACCAAGATCCAAGCGAGATCAATGTAGAAGAAGATCTTCCAAGCTTGATCACCATAACTGTTACGACCTCACCTCCCGATAACCCCCAATTAAGGGAGACCGAGAGGTCGAAGCCGCACCCATGACTTCCGGATCAAGGTTCGGCAGTTAACCAAGAATAATTATCAAATTTTAACAAACTAGACTGAAAAGATGTACGAAAATAAACTTTGCTTACCTTTTGAAATTTTGGATTTCTAACTTCTATCCACTTAATGATTCTACGCTAACTAATCCTCCTTGTATTATTCTTCATGTATTTCACAATGTGACGATTTACTGTTTGTCCTTTTGGCTTGTACCTAAAACACCGACAAACAAAATGTCGGTCAGCCGAAGCTGGTATGTGGGGGAAACAATAAACTTGCCACTATGATAACCATGTAATCATTCAATTAATCATTTAACAATCAAGATTACGTTTTAAATATAACATCCGCGATCCATGAGTACCCTATCCTCTGTACTATCCCTGCAGTGGACCTGGATCCTACCTTCCTTATGGTAGATCCCCATTAAACCCCTCATGGTCCCACCTATAAGTGAACCGGTTTCTAGGGTTGAGTCACATGGCACTACTCGTAAGTAGCCCACTCCTTAACTCATGGCAGGCTAACGAGTCGCATGGCACTACACGTAGGTAGCCCAATTTCTAACTCTCGGTAACCTAGACCTTGCTCTAGGATTACCCCTTTTTAGCCTTTTCAAAGTAACAGAGGTGGACCCGGATCTAGCCAGTTATATATCTACTCATTTATAGTGATAATAATAGTCACTTTATAGTTGCATGAAATAAATAAACATCCAACAGTTTAGTTGCATTCAATGCGATTAAACATCTGGGAATCCATCGGAAAACTAACTCGGGTAGTCATAAGCGTAACCACATACCTGATTTGAAGAGTCATGCAGATTATTCAACATATACTTCATGTATATACAATCAAGACAATCAACAGATCCATGCAAGTAATTCAATCATTACATAATTCCTGAAAAGAACATGTATTCTATTTATTACACATTTCATCAAGAATCTACTTTGTTGACTTGGATTCTCTTTCTAGGGTTTCTAATCCGCATTAAGGTTCCATTAATACTCATTAGGGTTTCTTAGTTCAATTTCTCGAACTTTATCTCTTTTAGATTAACAAACCCTAAAATACTCTTTTCTACTCATATAAACCCTAATTTCTCAAGTATTCATTTTAATAGTCTTTTATACCCAAATTGACTTAGGATCATCATAGCCCTATTTGTTTATGGATTTGAACAATTAAATCATTTAAAAGACGTATTCTCCTAAATTAGGGTTTCCAAGCTCATTAATGCATAATCATGCAAAAAACCCTAACTTAAACCAATTGTATAAAAAGATCATATTTTTAGATCCTATTTCCTCGTTTATCAACAACAGGTTAATATTGGCTTAAATTATCCATCTATCATCAAATCTAAAGATTTTTCATTAATTAAATCATTAAAGATGATAGCTTTATGCACTTTTCAAAAATCAAGCATATTTATTTACATAATCTCCAAATTAAACTAATCACATGCAAAGTTCTTCATTTTTGAACATAATGTACCTTTTTACATTTAACAAGTTAAAATCAACTCTAATGATCTATTAAACCCTATTAAACACATTAATCATCCTAAAATAGGGTTCCTTAATCATTAAAGTATCAAAGATGATTACTTCCATTAATATTTGGATTGCAATTAGAATCAGACTTCACACATAATTTCTTTGGGTTCCTCTCGTTCTGAGGATCAATTTTCATATAAAACTTGTCCTAATCGGAGTTACGGTTAAAGAAATATGAATTTCGCAAGGTTTACCTTTTTGGACCAATCAGAGGCTGACACGTCACCTCCTTCCATGCACGCGACCCGCTTAGGAATTAGAATCAAAAGACGCTTATACCCCTTGGTAAGTTGATTTATCCTTAGCCCACGGAAGGGCAGAACCGTCCAAAGTCGCCCTCCTTCTTCAATCTCGCGCTACCCTAGCACTGCCGGCGGCCAACAGCCCCACGACCTTCCTGCTGTGCCTCCTTGAGCCCCAAGGACCATGGCGACCTTCCCAGAGCACCCGCCGCCCTCTGCCGCACTTGCGGAGTAGCTAGGGTAGGGCCGAGGTGCTGGGACAAAGCCTCTGTGATCAGCGGCTTACGGCTACTCTATGCAGACATGCAAATGCAGCTGCGCACCAATCGCGACCTGCCTTCGGTTCCCCTACGTCCGCCAACCCCCACCGCGATCAGCAATGCCCTCGAACCACGGCTGGGATGGCACAACTAGTCCTGCAGGGTGCAGCCGACCTGCAGTCGACGTGCAGCCTTCTTGCGCTGTCGTGCAGGGGTCATAGCAGCACCTGGGTGGTTGGACTCCTTTCTGGGGTCGTGGAAGCGTCGTACTTCCTCCCTGCCCCCATCCTCAGATCGTCGTCACTCCATGGTCACACTAACACCCTTAGTTAGGGTTACGAAGAGGATGAAGGAGAAGAAGAAGAAAGGAGGGATTTCTACGTGGAACTTCCTCGGGCCCTAGCCAGGGGCTATATCCTTTTATAGAGGAGAAGGGTCATGCCCAGGGATACTTTTCCACAAAGAAAACAGGGTCCCTTCTTAGAAGGAAACTTTCATTCTTATTAAACAAGTATAAGATTTCTCCTTTAATTAATTCTTGGATTAACTATGATCCTTGACTATTAAGGAATTTGAAATTATCTCTTTTAGCTTCTTGTTATTTGCCTTTAATTGATTGGCCACGAAAATAAGTTTTCCTGTTAATAGAAAATATTTCCTTTTTATCAATACCTTATAATTCATTAATAAGGTATCACATTATCCTTTTATTTTATCTTTTTAGTATTTTCTCTCTCTTTCCTCTTTATTGGGGATCCTTGGATCCCAAGAAACTCTATTATTTAGAAATTCTTTTCCAAGGGTATTTATTATCCTTCTAGATGCATTTAAATGCATGATTTCACATTATCATGTTGAGTTTTTATTGGAAATATTTCCTTTTTCAGATTTCTCTTTATCTCTCCTAAATTTTTCATCATTGATATTCCTTTTATCACTATGGATCCTTGGGATACGAAATCCCTCAAAGGATAACTCATTTATTTCTCTTTTTACTTGCTTTCCACATATTACCATTATTTTCATTTTATTTTTTTAATAAAGAAATACTTAGTTAACATTTTCTTTTCTTATTGCTTTCTTTTTGCAACCTTGGACTCCTTGGCACCCAAGGAACCCAAGAGGCATGAAATCCTCTTTGGATTTTCCTTCTAGAGGTTTCCACATTTTTCTTTTCTTAGAATTTTGATTATTCATTTACTAATTGAATTTCCTCGGTATTTGGGCCCAATAGCCAACAAAGCCCAAAACACAACCAATCAAGGCTATTGTGAATGGAATCCATTTAATCAAAACAAATCATATCATTATTTGTTCAGTTAGCTTTAATATGAGAGATTACATTTCTCACTATTTGAACCCAAAAAATTGGGGTTATAACATCCTTCCCCTCTTATAGAAATTTTGTCCTCAAAATTCAAACAAACAAACAAACAAACAAGTCAGGATAAGAATTTTCCATGTCCATCATTGGCCCCTATGTGGCTTTACCGTACTCATGGCGCCTCCCAAGAACCTTTATCATCTCATATTCTTTTCTCTGAGTCCTTTCATCCTGACGTCTATAAACTACACAGGTTACTCAGTCCATGTCTGCCTCCCTTGGGGCTCACTAGGTTCATTGCTCAGCACATGGTCGGGGTACCACACATAGTGCTCTAAATTGGACACATGGCAAAGATCTCCCATTACTTTATCCTGAGGGGTAGGGTCAAACCTAACCTTCTCCACCCATCCATCTCTAATGGACCCATGTATCAGTGACTCAGCTCTCTTAGTTATAACTTAGAGGGGTCGGAGTTTCATGTCACATTTTCTCCCACAGTAACTTGTATGTCACGACTCTCATCGTCCCTAGGCTCCTTTCAGCCCTTGCATGATCAAAGTGACTTCATCTACACGCACTGGGGTCCCTTTTTTTCTAACCATCATGTGGTACTTTTCTAACCATCATGTGGTCCTTTCACCATCATCACCTTACTGAAGTGGTGACCGACACAACCTCCCTTACAGAGCTTCATATAAAACACGATACTGGCTACGGTGGTCATTGTCACGTCTTTCATAGGACAAGAGCTGTCTCTAGATATCACCCTGAACGAGCACGCATGCCCTGTCTCTAGATATCAACCTGAACAAGCACACATGCCCTCATCAGACCCTTTAGTCTGGACCATACTAACCATAGTTAGGGGTGATAAACTATACTAACATTGAGTTCTTCATGTACCCACTTCCACTTTATGGAAGTGAACCTTTATGTCAAACTCAAGAACCATTGAACTCACTTCATGGTGTAGTTGAACCATCTCTCTCATGGTTAGTTCAACTAGATCTGTCCCTTGACAGAACTCTCCCTTCCTCATATTATCTAGGTAAGGCGACCTACCATAACCCATATTGTATCTCGACCATCTTTGGCCCAGGGAAGACCTATCACAACATCCATAGTGTTGAGCTCTCATTCCCTCTCAGGGACTCTTTTGTCCTCTATATCGATTCCTTGGGTTACTGGGGTTCATATGAAACCCTAAACCACTCTAGTCGGGGATCCGTCACCTTCTCTTCCAACGAAGTGTATCTGAGGTTCTACCGCCATCCTTTCATTGCATCAAGGACTAGACTGGCTAACCAAACAACTTTTAACTCTTGAACGCATCTTGTTACATCTGAGTGTTATCCAACCACCTCTCCTTTATAAACTTAGGGTTAGCCAAACAATATCTTCTAACAAAACAGAGGTATTTCAACCAGAGCATTCATTACCACTTCACATCCTTAGGCATTAGGTAACATTAAAGATATACACATCTATGTATTTCACTTATCATCTCACCTCAAACTCTATGCCTATTTTCATTAAGAATAGTCTCTGATTTCATCATCATGGTGATCAAACTCAACCTGGTATAATTTATAAGTTCCACTTAGCTCAGGATAAAAGAACATCCTCATAAGGTGACTACCTCGTTCCTCTTAGTGTTAGCAAACCATCCATTTATCATCCACTTCACCAGGGTAGGTTACCTTCTCTATCCCTATTTCTCGTGGAAACGTTTCAATCGTCTCTTATCCTTGGTGTATGGCATGCGTAATGTCCTATCTCTCACTCCCCTAACAAGAGGAACAAAGCATTTGGCTGCAGTTCAAATACAGAGTTCTTCCTGTTCCAAGAGTAGAGATGGTACATCCCACCTTGCCAATACACCTTTAAATCTAAGTTGCAACGTGCCACATATGTCTCTACATCACATACATCATGATATCAAACTAGTCTTGAACTTACTGAAGTTTACATCCTTGGTCATCTCCTCTAGGTCTATAGAGTACCGACTCTTTTGGGGTCATCCCTCTTCCCTCATGCATCAAGAGAGTGCCCTACTCATCTGCCCTTTGGGTCCATGAGTTCAAGAAGGTGATCAATCTCCTAACCCTTGGCCCTCAGACAATGGTAGTTGTTACCTCCCGACCCTATGGTCATGTGCAACTGGGGAATTAGGCAACTCCTAATTTCATTGGTCTTATCCCTATCTCACCCTAGGATAGACTTAGGATTATCTATTATAGTACATGTTCACTTAGAACCTTTCCCAAGTCTTCATCATCTCTCTTTCTGCATTCATGGGCTGACTTTCATCCTCTCATCAGGATCATGGCAACCTGCCTACCTTGGTCGAGCCCCATACTGGTTACCTCCATGGTAACACATTCACATGCAATAGAGATGGATATCTATGGGTCTGTGGATTCAATCTTATACCACGTACTTTTCACTTAGCTTCTCAAGATCCTAATAGACCTCATTAGGTTACCTTAACCAAAACTGGTATACCCCCTACCTAAGGAGTCCTTCTCCCAGGATGGGAGGAAAACTATATCTTGATAATAAGGTCACAAAAGCTCTTCGGTCTAGGATTTACCTCCGCATGAGCCTACTTAACCCTAGCAAGCCATGAAGGCACCAACAGCCCACCTACGGAACCATGCTAGGTCATACTTATCCTTCTTTCCTCGATGTTGGATCAAGATAAAACTTTCCCCTTTATCATCAACCTAGCTGTAAGGGGGTTCACCAAACATACCTTAAACTTAAGGGGCTTCCCTTTTCCTTTATTTGTGAGGCGTACGATGCTCGAAACTATAGAAACTTAATTCTCATCATGAGCATTAGGTATACCACTTCCCATCTTAGGCCTAGGAACCCTAGGTTCACTTTTAGGTGTCCAACAACATGTTCTATCTCTTAACCATGAATCAAGCTTACAAAAGGCATAACGTGCACTTCCTGTCATCCTTCAACTCAAGCAACACTTAGGGTTGGGTCCTCCTTAAGGAAAACCAACAAGGTACAAGGCCTCAAAACTTGCTACTAAACCTTTCTATGTCTAAGGAACTCTTTTTCTCACCTCAGAAGGTAAACACCTATACTGTAGGCACATAGGCACCAGATGCTTCATCTTCTATCTCTAGAGTTTGGTCCCTCTAAAGGAAACCAAGATATTATCAACCTTGACGGATCGATCATGAAGCAACCACTATCATCCATTATTCAGGGTTTTTAGGCTTCCAACCTTCTTGCTGGGTTTCCTGCTCTCTCTCTAGAGCTAACCCCGCATCCAACCTCACCATTAGAGGTCCTTTCTACATGAAGGATAAACCTCAAAAGCATGCTCTACATGGGTGAAGCCTAGGTTCAAACTTATGGTTGCTCAAGATCATCCATAACCCTTTATGCTCCATCATAATTCCTTATCCAGGGTTTCACCCTACTGTCAGCACTCTGACGTGCCCTAGGTGCCAGCTATGCCCTACTTGCACAAGCCCATAGGGTTTCTAAGGTCCTTCACTAACTTCATCCTCTAAGGAGCTATCCTTTACCCTAACATGCACGACCCTTCCCAGGGTTGGGTTGCTAAGGGTGTTAGGTCACCCATGGATCATATCGCATCCCAACGGCATGTTCTTTCAAACACCTGGTCCAACTCTTCTCTCTCTAACCTTCACTTAGGGTTAGGGTTAACGTCATCTTGTAAGACGAGCCAGGTATCTACTTGCATTGGAGATTTCTATCTCCAAGACTATCTTATCCTCAGGTCTCTTCTGACAACTTATGTCATATGACCTAAGCATGTATCTATCCTTTAATTTGCGCTTACTCTATTAAGCTTATGTCCATGACATCTTATTTACATGCATTTCCTTTAATGTGGTGGAGGATCCCTTAAACCTTATCAACTTTACCCATACCTCAAGAGGGTGAGGAGAAGAAAGGAAACCCTAATCCTTTAGGTCCTTATCAGAATTTTTGTGATGAGAAGGGATGAATAAGATGAGAAGTCCTAAAGGTATCTTATTTCGATTCATACCCTAATACTTTGGCCAGGTGGTCACACGGGTCCGGGAGTCCTCGTATTCCGACTAGCGGTGCGGAGGAAAATCTTGCCAGCCCCCGGTCGTGATCCCTTTTTAGACACCTCTGTCTTTCGGATAATCCTCTAATAACTCCCTTGGGTTCTATGGAGTTTGTAGAATTTAATAATTATTAATGGTTAATTGAGGAACCTACGCTCTGATACCAAATGTTACGACCCCACCTCCCGATAACCCCCAATTAAGGGAGACCGAGAGGTCGAAGCCGCACCCATGACTTCCGGATCAAGGTTCGGCAGTTAACCAAGAATAATTATCAAATTTTAACAAACTAAACTGAAAAGATGTAAGAAAATAAACTTTGCATACCTTTTGAAATTTTGGATTTCTAACTTCTATCCACTTAATGATTCTACGCTAACTAATCCTCCTTGTATTATTCTTCATGTATTTCACAATGTGACGATTTACTGTTTGTCCTTTTGGCTTGTACCTAAAACGCCGACAAACAAAACGTCGGTCAGCCGAAGCTGGTATGTGGGGGAAACAATAAACTTGCCACTATGATAACCATGTAATCATTCAATTAATCATTTAACAATCAAGATTACGTTTTAAATATAACATCGGCGATCCATGAGTACCCTATCCTCTGTACTATCCCTGCAGTGGACCTGGATCCTACCTTCCTTATGGTAGATCCCCATTAAACCCCTCATGGACCCACCTATAAGTGAACCGGTTTCTAGGGTTGAGTCACATGGCACTACTCGTAAATAGCCCACTCCTTAACTCATGGCAGGCTAACGAGTCGCATAGCACTACACGTAGGTAGCCCAATTTCTAACTCTCGGTAACCTAGACCTTGCTCTAGGATTACCCCTTTTTAGCCTTTTCAAAGTAACAGAGGTGGACCCGGATCTAGCCAGTTATATATCTACTCATTTATAGTGATAATAATAGTCACTTTATAGTTGCATGAAATAAATAAACATCCAATAGTTTAGTTGCATTCAATGCGATTAAACATCCGGGAATCCATCGGAAAACTAACTCGGGTAGTCATAAGCATAACCACATACCTGATTTGAAGAGTCATGCAGATTATTCAACATATACTTCATGTATATACAATCAAGCCAATCAACAGATCCATGCAAGTAATTCAATCATTACATAATTCCTGAAAAGAACATGTATTCTATTTATTACACATTTCATCAAGAATCTACTTTGTTGACTTGGATTCTCTTTCTAGGGTTTCTAATCCGCATTAAGGTTCCATTAATACTCATTAGGGTTTCTTAGTTCAATTTCTCGAACTTTATCTCTTTTAGATTAACAAACCCTAAAATACTCTTTTCTACTCATATAAACCCTAATTTCTCAATTATTCATTTTAATAGTCTTTTATACCCAAATTGACTTAGGATCATCATAGACCTATTTGTTTATGGATTTGAACAATTAAATCATTTAAAAGACGTATTCTCCTAAATTAGGGTTTCCAAGCTCATTAATGCATAATCATGCACAAAACCCTAACTTAAACCAATTGTATAAAAAGATCATCTTTTTAGATCTTATTTCCTCGTTTATCAACAACAGGTTAATATTGGCTTAAATTATCCATCTATCATCAAATCTAAAGATTTTTCATTAATTAAATCATTAAAGATGATAGCTTTATGCACTTTTCAAAAATCAAGCATATTTATGTACATAATTCCAAATTAAACTAATCACGTGCAAAGTTCTTCATTTTTGAACATAATGTACCTTTTTACATTTAACAAGTTAAAATCAACTCTAATGATCTATTAAACCCTATTAAACACATTAATCATCCTAAAATAGGGTTCCTTAATCATTAAAGTATCAAAGATGATTACTTCCATTAATTTTTGGATTGCAATTAGAATCAGACTTCAAACATAATTTCTTTGGGTTCCTCTCGTTCTGAGGATCAATTTTCATATAAAACTTGTCCTAATCGGAGTTACGGTTAAATAAATATGAATTTTGCAAGGTTTACCTTTTTGGACCAATCAGAGGCTGACACGTCACCTCCTTCCATGCACGCGACCCGCTTAGGAATTAGAATCAAAAGACGCTTATACCCCTTGGTAAGTTGATTTATCCTTAGCCCACAGAAGGGCAGAACCGTCCAAAGTCACCCTCCTTCTTCAATCTCGCGCTACCCTAGCGCTGCCGGCGGCCAACAGCCCCACGGCCTTCCTGCTCTGCCTCCTTGAGCCCCAAGGACCATGGCGACCTTCCCAGAGCACCCGCCGCCCTCTGCTGCACTTGCAGAGTAGCTAGGGTAGGGCCGAGGTGCTGGGACAAAGCCTCTGTGATCAGCGGCTTACGGCTACTCTATGCAGACATGCAAATGCAGCTGCGCACCAATCGCGACCTGCCTTCGGTTCCCCTACGTCCGCCAACCCCCACCGCGCTTAGCAATGCCCTCGAACCACGGCTGGGATGGCACAGCTAGTCCTGCAGGGTGCGGCCGACCTGCAGTCGACCTGCAGCCTTCTTGCGCCATCGTGCAGGGGTCAGAGCAGCACCTGGGTGGTTGGACTCCTTTCTGGGGTCGTGGAAGCGTCGTACTTCCTCCCTGCCCCCATCCTCAGATCGTCGTCGCTCCATGGTCACACTAACACCCTTAGTTAGGGTTACGAAGAGGATGAAGGAGAAGAAGAAGAAAGGAGGGATTTCTATGTGGAACTTCCTCGGGCTCTATCCAGGGGCTATATCCTTTTATAGAGGAGAAGGGTCATGCCCAGGGATACTTGTCCACGAAGAAAACAGGGTCCCTTCTTAGAAGGAAACTTTCATTCTTTTTAAACAAGTATAAGATTTCTCCTTTAATTAATTATTGGATTAACTATGATCCTTGACTATTAAGGAATTTGAAATTATCTCTTTTAGCTTCTTGTTATTTGCCTTTAATTGATTGGCCACGAAAATAAGTTTTCCTCTTAATAGAAAATATTTCCTTTTTATCAATACCTTATAATTCATTAATAAGGTATCACATTATCCTTTTATTTTATCTTTTTAGTATTTTCTCTCTCTTTCCTCTTTATTGGGGATCCTTGGAACCCAAGAAACTCTATTATTTAGAAATTCTTTTCCAAGGGTATTTATTATCCTTCTAGATGCATTTAAACACATGATTTCACATTATCATGTTGAGTTTTTATTGGAAATATTTCCTTTTTCAGATTTCTCTTTATCTCTCCTAAATTTTTCATCATTGATATTCCTTTTATCACTATGGATCCTTGGGATACGAAATCCCTCAAAGGATAACTCATTTATTTCTCTTTTTACTTGCTTTCCACATATTACCATTATTTTCATTTTATTTTTTAATAAAGAAATACTTAGTTAACATTTTCTTTTCTTATAGCTTTCTTTTTGCATCCTTGGACTCCTTGGCACCCAAGGAACCCAAGAGGCATGAAATCCTCTTTGGATTTGCCTTCTAGAGGTTTCCACAATTTTCTTTTCTTAGAATTTTGATTATTCATTTACTAATTGAATTTCCTCGGTATTTAGGCCCAATAGCCAAAAAAGCCCAAAACACAACCAATCAAGGCTATTGTGAATGGAATCCATTTAATCAAAACAAATCATATCATTATTTGTTCAATTAGCTTTAATATGAGAAATTACATTTCTCACTATTTGAACCCAAAAAATTGGGGTTATAACAATAACACCTCCAAGAGAGTATATGGAACCAAGGTTAAGAGAGCATGAGAGGGAAAAGAAAGCAACCAAGGTCCATGGACGAGAAAAAGAAAGAAAGAAAGAGATGCTAAGGATCATGGCTTACCAAGGTAGAGGATAAGAAAGCACCACAAGCTAGGGACTCATCCACCAAGGTCTAAGGGAGAGACTCCTCTAGCTCAAGGTCGTCCACCAAAGAGGGAATGCAAGGATAACCAAAAGGGGTCTCTTGCATTGAGATAAAGAGGTATATATATAAGAGGGATGAAAGAGAGAGCATGGGGAAGGTCTCACTATTGGATCTAGGGCTCTATGGGGGGGGTGAATAGAGCTTCAAAAATTCTCACAAGATAGGTTAGACCTTCAAATTATACCAATCAAAACCAATAGCTTAAGTGAAATTTGAAGTCCAAACTAACAAGCATAGCAAGGATGAGAGAAAATGAAATAAGCACTTGACAATGTTTTTTAGAGTGGTTCCACTCTCCAAACTAGGAGAGAGTCAGTCCACTACATAGAGAGGTTAACCTCTAGGACTTTGCAAGTACTTCACTCTATATATTCACCAATAAGATTTACAACACAAGACCACCAAAGGATTTACCTATCCAAATTGAAAGAGTATTCCAACTTACCAAGGAATTACCCACTTTGAAGAGTCTTCCGCCTTCTTCCAAGAACTTACCTACTCTTGCACAAGTCTTCAATCTTTAAGGGATTGCCCAGTCTTGTTGGATCTTCAACCTTTTCCTTCTCCTTCACCTGGAGAAGATCTACACTTCTTCTTCAACCTTGAAGAAGAACAACAATAGCTCCACCTTCACTCATAGTATCTTTCTTCACCTTTGCTTCATTGAGGAAAGGGGTAGGAAAGATGGAATGGTATGAGAGCTTTATAAGCAAAAGGAAGTAACTCTCTTACAACTATCCTATCTCACTCATAATCATGAAATGAAGAGTAAACTAGAGAGAGAAAGGCGCTCAAGGAGTTGCAACACACTCAACTATAGCAAGGACTTAGAATAACATAAATGAGCTAACTTGGAATGAACTCCAAGGGGTCCAATTTATAGTTGGGGTGTTCCCTTGAGTGTGGGATCACTTAAGGGAGAAATATAACCATTTTCCAAGTTGCAACAGATCTATTCTCACTCAAAACAACTCACCAATGGTTATAATCACTTATTTGTGTTTTTAGTACAATACATTTGGCCGAGTTTCAATAAAGATAACTTGACCAATCCACTAAATGAGAAAGATAATTTTCTAACAATTGGTCGAGTTTGTTTTGGGAAACTCGACCAATGAGCTGAAATCAGTTTTGCTTAGTGAGTCGGTCGGTCGAGTTCTATGAGTGTGCAACTCGACCAATTGGTCTCTCCAGAAAATCCATCATCGGTTTGATAGAGTTTCCAACTCGACCAATAAACATCCTGTGACAAATTTTTGAAATTGACATTTGAGTGATTAAACATTGGAATTTAGTGTCCTTGATTTTTTTTCTCATCTTCGTTACAGGTCATATCATCAATACAAGTGATTACAAAAATCTTCTAAGGTTACTTGGAGTGATTTCCAAAAACTCACACTTGCATTACTTTTTTCTTGCACTTCAATAAGCTAGGGCTTGTGTAATTTGACCCTTTTCATGTACCTAAAGCCTGAAATCAATCTTTAACAAACATATTAGATACATAGGAATGGAATGGTTAAGTCATTATCAAAATATGGGCAGTGTATAACTCTCAAGTCAACATTCTCCCCCTTTTTGACAATGACAAAACATTCCTCATTCATATTGAAAAAGATATGTAAAATTATACCTTTGCCTTGTGAATTGCAAGGGGATTCAAGATTTAAAAAATGTGAATTGCTCCCCCTCAATCTATGCTTACTCTTACCTACATAGTCAGTCTATCTACAGAAAGCAACATGACATATATACTATATGGTCCTTTAGATAGTCACATGATAAAGCATATAATGAATAAGAAAAGGATCACATAGGCAATCAAAACAATATGGTTGAGCTTCAAAACATTGAACTTCTCTCCCCCTTTTAACATTATCAAAAAAGGAGGGGGGCGGAAGAAGAGCACAAAAACATGTATTCTCCAAGCACAACCAAGCATACTTGCACAACATGCACTCTCAAAACATACACCAAATAGAGACAAGAGAAACAAATAATCTAGGTCATAATCAAAATATGGTAAAACATGGAACCAACTCATGAGATATAATAAATCAAAAAGTAAGTGTATAAAGGATTAAGATTACAACCCATAAAGCAAGTTCTCAAAAAACAACTACAAGCCAAAATGATGAAGGCAAAATGATAAAATAGTACATCTTAGAACATGTGCCTAGATGTTTTGAATACATAATAGCATACAAAGATATATATGATCTGCATCTAGACTAGAAACTAGAGCAACTAAACATTTAAGCTATCTATGTCTACAATATCATCATCATCACCATCAGAAGCATCAGGCTCATAGTCATCATCTCTCTCTAAAGGTGAAACAGAGAGAACAACATCACCTTCATCACCTGAGGAACCAACAAAACCATCAGAGCCATCATTAGAAGCATCACCAACATCCTCATCAGATTACTCATCAGCAACATCCTACTCATCATCCTGGTCTGGCATCTACTCATCAGTAAGAGAACTAAAACCTCGACTGGGCCAATGTGCATTATGTTAATGCTCATCCCAAGACATTCTAAGAGCATGGAGCTCATTTTCCTTTGAGAAGGAAGAAAGAAAACTACCGAGGCTATCAAGTAGAGTGGCCAAGGGGGGCCAGCTGTCAGAGGCAACACAATAGGGGTAGATCCACCAACAATAGAGGGTGTAGCAGCAGAAGATGTAGGTAGAGGGGTAGGGTAAAATTGATCATATGCAAAGGATGCATAGTCACCTCCTAGGTAGGAATGATAGGCAAGGTAGTGGTGTGCACATGACATGTTCATCTTAGACATGATAGAATAGAGGTCCTGATGTAGGTGCTCCTGAACCTAAAGGTAGTATGCCTATTGATGCATCATGTAGCCCATAAGGGTTTAATTGGATACATGGAACTAGGCACAGGAAGGTCAGGTAGGCTGAGGTGGTGGAGGAGCTCAGGTAGAGGCATCAGGTGTGTTAGAGTAGGATAGGCACTAACTTCTAAAGGGTGGTCTCATTGATGCAAACTGCTTTCCAGGAAGGTTTGTAGTGCAGGTCATGGAAAAGAATTTTTCCAGTGGTAAGCTGAAATAGACCACAAATCGGGGCTGGGTAGGCAGGGTGGGTGCCACGAGTGTTCTTGCCTGAGTCAAAGCTGGTCATATGATGGAGAACATATCTCTCCCTCTTGACTTCGATGTTCTTCAAGAGACAATACATGATTACCATAGTGTTTTCTACAATCTCAGTTTGATTCTTCTTTGGGTGAATATTGCAGTTAATGACTAGGTCAAGGATACGTCTCTTGAGGTCCAAGGTAGATGAGGGAAGGGTGCACTTCTTCCTATATGTGAATTGAGGCTTCTTCAAGAACTTATGAATATCAGGGATAGTAAGATCATACTGCTTGTAGAAGGCCTCAGACTCAACTAGGTCAAAATATACTGGATAGTCCTTACGCCATGTGTTAGTCACTTCAGTACCCGAAAAGAAAATATTCAGGGTATCATTAGAGATTTGGAATTTCTTCCCAGCTATCATAGATGTGAGGACTACTAGAGTATTAGGCGGGGGTATGGGGGTGTCGTATCCCCAATGAAATTTTTTGTAGAATTGATGAATGGCTTTGGTGCTTATGATGGAGTTGTTATAGCACGCGCGTCCAACACCCAAGGCTGAGAGATGGTGGTCGTAAAACAACTCCGCTACTTAATCTATGACCTCTTATTTTCATGGTCTTGGCTCAATTAGGGCATGAAAAGGAAAAGGGTTCCTAGGAAGGAGCTTCTTGTAACTATTTAGAGTTTCATTTGAGATGAAGAAAGTGTCCTCAAAGGGAATCAAGCGTGAGTTGGATGAAGATGAAGGTGCATTAGCTGGGGCTACACTCTTCCTCCTATTGGATGCCATGGAGACGAAAAGGAGTGGAAGGAGATAGCAAAAGATAAAGAACCACCACCAAAACTCTTCCATAGACCTAAGTTAGACTGGGGGAAGGTCATGGGAGGTCAATCTAGGTCCAACTAGGGTTAGGGAGAGGAAGGTCGGGGCTAGGGTTGAGAGCTTGAGTGAGCTAGAGGTTGGATCTGTCGACTTTTCTCTAGTTGGGAGGGAGAATTGTCTATCTTAAGTTGGCTCTATCCCGGCCATTGGTCGAGTTATGTGAGTCAGAAACTCGACCGACATGCTCTTTAAAAAATCTCTCGACAACTCAACTAATGGCAATGTAACCAACATTTAGAAATCCTGATTTCTAGCCATTAGAGTGCTAATTAAATTTGTTTTTCAAGTCCATTATGCATTTCGAACATACTTAGGCACATATCACTCATAATTGGGTATTATTTCATGATAAAACAATTGTTTGCGAAAAATACCCAAAAACAAGAGAAAAATATGGCAAAAAGAACATGAAAAACTAATTTTTAGCATATTAGCAAACAATGGTGATCAATAAATAGGAAAAGCATATAGGATAGATGACAACTAGCAAGAAGGCATATCAGATACATTGAAGGCAGTTATGAGCAGTTTAGATCTAATAAAGTTAAATTTCTCATTAGCTAGAGGTTTAGTGAAAATGTCTACCAACTGATTTTTCATGTCCAATTGTGTGATATAGATATCCTTCTTGGCAATGTGATCATGCAGAAAATGATGGCAAACCTCTATATGCTTATCTCTACTATCCAAGATAGAATTATATGATAAGTTAATTACACTAGTATAATAACAATAAATAGGGGAAGAATCAAAATGAATGTTAAAGTCTTGGAGCATTTGTTTCATCCATAGGACCTGGGCACAACAACTCCCAACTGCAATGTACTCAACCTCGATGGTGGATAATGCCACTATGCTCTATTTCTTGGAGAACCAAGATACCAAGCATGGTCCTAGGAGAAAGTAAGTGCCACTTGTGGACTTTGTATCAATCAAGCACCCTGCATAATCTTTATCACTATAAGTAGTAAAAGTATAGTCCCTTGACTTGAGATACCATAGTTCAAAATTTTGGGTTTTGGCTAAGTACCTTAAAATCCTATTAACAACTGTAAGATGTGACTTATTGGGGTTTGATTAAAAGTGACCACACAAGCCAACACTAAACATTATATTAGGTCTAGAGGTTGTTAGTTAATTAAAGTAAAATTTTGACCATACCTCTATAGAGATTCTCATCTACCTTCTCACCTTCTGCATCTTTGTCAAGTTTGGTGGTATTTGACATGGGTGTGTCCATTGTCTTGGGGTTCTCCATCCCAAAGTGCTTAAGTAACTCACTTGTGTACGTGCCTTGGTTGATGAAGTTCCCATCTTTTGTTTGATTGATTTGAAAAACAAGAAAGAACGTGAGCTCATCCATCATACTCATCTCGAATTCACTCTGCATAAGATCACTAAATTCTTTGCAAAGATCAAGGTTAGTTCTGCCAAAAATGATATCATCATGATATATTTGTATGATAAGAAACTTGTTACAAGTATGCTTTAGAAATAAGGTAGAATCCACTTTGCCCATGATATACCCATAATCTAACAAAAAGTTATTTAATTTCTCATACCAAGCTCTAGGTGCATGTTTGAGCCCATAGGTAGCTTTTTGCAACAAATAAACATGGTTAGGTAAACTATTATGTTCAAAGACTGGGGGTTGTGCAATATACATTTCCTCCTCAATTTTAACATTCAAAAATGCACTTTTAACATCCATTTGATACAAAAGAACATTTTTATAACTAGTAAAGGCAAGTAACATACGAATAAATCAAGTATAGCTATAGGTGCGTATGTTTCATTAAAATATATACCTTCCTATTAATTATAGCATTGAGCCTCTAACCTTGCTATGTTCCTTACCACTTTGCCACTTTCATCAAGCTTGGTGTGGTAGACCCACTTGGTGTCAATGATCTTTCTATCACTTGGTCTTGGCACTAGAGTCCATACTTTGTTCTTTTCAAATTGTTCCAACTCTTCTTGCATAGACAGGATCCACTCATCATCCCCAAGAGCTTCCTTGATGTTCTTTGGCTCGAGTTGTGAGATGAAGGTTCTTTTGGCTTGTTCTTTGTTGAATGCAGCCTGTGTCTTCACCCTTTCAAATGGATCACCTAAAATTAGCTCCTTTGGATGATTCTTTGCAAACTGGGGGGTTGGATCCTTCTTCTCTTCATCTTTCTCTTCTTCTTGAGTGACCACCTCTTTTCCCTTTTGGGAGATGTTGATCTCTTTTACTATAGGAATTACTTCACCTGCAACATCATCATTTGGAACAATATCTTTGGGGATATATGTGTTAGTATCAATAAACTTAACATTTATGGATTCTTCTGCTTTATCTAGTTCAACATTAAATACTTTATAAACCTTGCTAGTAGTGCTATAGCCAAGAAAGAAAGCCTTGTGAGATTTCAGATCAAAGTTGTCAAGTGAATCTTTCATATTTAAAACTAAACAAGGACATCCAAAAACATGGAAACACTCAATAGACGACTTCCTACCACACCATATCTTTTAGGGGGTTTTCTTCAAAGATGGGTGTGTAAAAACCCAATTTTGAACAAAACATAAAGTACTGACATCTTCGGCCCAAAACTTCTTTGGAGTGTCATACTCTAGAAGCACAGTCCTAGACATCTCCTTTATTGACCTATTCTTCCTCTCGATAACCCCATTTTGTTGAGGTGTTCGAGGTGAAGAGAAGTTATGTGCATAACCATATTTTTAACAAAAACATTCCAAATGATCATTTTCAAATTCTCCCCTATGATCACTACAGATGGAAATGATTCGGAAAGAGGCTTCATTCTCAACACATTTACAAAATCTCAAGAAAACATTAAGTGTATCACTCTTGGAAATGAGAAAGGAGGTTCAAGTATATCTAGAGAAATCATCGATAATAACAAGGCAATACTTGGAACCATGAAAAGATTGTATTCTCATTGGTTCAAATAGATCAATGTGAAGAAGTTCAAGAAATCTCTTGGTAATAAGGACTCCTTTGAATTTGAAAGGAGGACTTGGTTTGTTTTCCTTGGGTACAAGGTTGGCATTCCTCATCCTTTTCAAAATCCAATTTGGGAAATCACTTGACCAAGTCCATTTTGCTGAACTTCTTCAACTAATTCATATTTACATGACCAAGCCGATGATGCCAAAGAGAAATATCATTCAAAATGACTACTAGGCATCTACCAGCAATAGGCTTAATAGAGTCAAGAACAATAACATAAAGATTACCACTTCTAGTTCCCTTATATATAACTTGGTAGGTGAGGGAATCTAGAATCAAGCATTCAATGGGAAGTAAATAACATAAGGTAACCATTGTCACATAATTGACTAACACTAATTAAATTGTGATGTAGGCCATCCAAAAAGAGAACATTCTTGATACACAAGGATTCACCTACATTACCCTCACATTTGACTTTACCTTTCTTGTTGTCCCCAAAGGTTACCGAACCTCCTTTCTTTTTGGTGAAGTTGTTGAAGTGGCTTATATCATCTGTCATATGCTGAGTGCAACCACTATCAACAATCCATCTTTCTTTTTCCTACAAAAAAGGAGAGTTGCAGTTCCCAACTCAAACTTTGGGATCCAAAGTTAGCTTGGGGACCCATTTCATCTTTGGGTTGGTCCCCTTAGGCTTGGAAGAACAACAATGATCATCACATTTGCATTAAGAACAAACCATATGATTATTAATACTGGAAGACTCTCAACAAAGGAAGATGTCTCCTTTATATTTTTCTTACCTTTGGCTATTCTCTTGCCTTTTGGTGGTCCCCCTACAAATCCCAAACCACTAGTACCACTTTGTTTGGTAGAATGGTCAAGGATTTCATTTAGGGAGTTTGTTTCCTTTGAGAAATTTCTATAGAGAGACCCTTAGTCTATGGTTATCATCATTAAGAGATATGATAGTATAAGAAAAACTTGAAATATCATCTCTAGCATGAACAAGGTCGGCCTCAAGACGGAGGGCTTTAGTCAAATAGGAATTTTTCTCAAGAGAAATAGAAGCAATATCATTACTAGGAAAGATAGGTTTAGAAGATAAATCATTAACTTGACCAAGCTGCCTAGCATTTTTAGATTTATTCACTTTAATTTCCTAAAGATAAACATCTCTTTCATCCTTACGAGCCTCAACAAGAAGCTTAAATTCAACATTTTCAGTTTTAAGAGTTTCAAGCTCCTTTAGGCACTTTTGGTTTTATCTTCCTTAAGAGTTCCAATGTTCTTAAGATAGATACCATTCTCTACCTGAACTCCATTATATTGGATCTCAAGATAAAGATATTAGACTTGCAAGTTATGAATGCTGTCTAGATAAGTTTTCTCATTAAGCTCAAGAATTTCAAGTTTAGCATACAAATCATCAATAATTTATCCTAACTATTTTGTTTTAGATTTACATTTAGCAAAAGAAGAACGAGTAGAAACAAGCATATCAATAATAGCTTCCTTAGAAAACTCATGCAATCTAACCTCACTTACCTTACATACCTCACCAATTTCTTCACTAGTAGAGGCCATGAGTGCAAGGTGGCACTCTCCAACTTCTTCAGAGCTTGATCTACTTGAGGATGAAGCTTCCCAAGTTGCATGAGCTGCATTCTTGTGTCTTTTCTCCTTCTTGTCCTTCCTCTTATACTTTCTCTACTTCTTGTACTCCTCCTCCTCCTTTGAGCTGCCGTTGTGGTGTGCTTTCTTGACTTGGGACATTCACTCTTGTAGTGTCCCTTTTATCCACACTTGTAGCATCTAGGAGTAGAGGAGGAGGCTTGATTTCCCTTGAAGTGTTTTCCCTTGATGTAGTTGTCTTCATGCTCACTTGGGCCATCATCTTCACTAGAGGTGGAAGGAGAAGTTCAACAAGTAAGTTGTTGTTGAAGGATGACCACCTCCAATTGTGCTTTGAAATCACTATCTTTGATCTTCTTGGCTTCCTTCTCTTCTTGCTTGGCTTCTTCTTCTTCCTTGTCCAGCCTTGGCTCATGAGCTTGGAGGTTGCCAATGAGCTCTTGGGTTGGGATGTTACCCAGGCTCATTACTTTTTCAATGGAAGTCACCTTTGACTCCCATCTCTTTGGTAGAGTCCTCAAGATGTTGGATTTGATTACACCTCTATCCAAAGTGTTGCCCAAGAAGCCAGCCCATTGATGATGACATTGAGTCTTGAGTACATCGCCACAATCCCTTCTTTCTGGCCCATCTTAAAGTTCTCTAGAAGGTTGTTCAACATGTAGATCTTAGCCTCCTTGACTTGATTTGTGCCCACATAAGTGATGCACAATTTATCCCAAATCTCATAGGTGGTGTCCCAAGATAAGATCCAGTTGAACTCCATTGGGGGTAAGGGCTGCATAGAGGATGCTTATGGCTTTGACATTGAGCTGGACTTCTTTAAGTGTAGCTTCACTCCACGTTGCAACAACTCTGGTTGGCTCCTTGTATGGTGTGACCATCACCTTCCACATGTCAAAGTTCATGCCTTGAATGTAGAATTTCATGCACCTCTTCCAATAGAGGATGTTGGTGCTATCAAAGACCGGACGACGCATGAAGAAGACTCCCTCTAAGTTTACAGAACCAAGTAGGTTGTCTCCCATCTTGTCTCGTGGGAGATTGTTGGAGAAGATCCTTAGCTCTGATACCAATTGTTGGATCTAGGGCTCTAGAGGGGGGGTGAATTGAGCTTCAAAAATTCTCACAAGATAGATTAGACATTCAAATTTTATCAATCAAAACCAATATCTTAAGTGCAATTTGAAGTCCTAACTAACAAGCATAGCAAGGATGAGAGAAAATGAAACAAGAACTTGACAAGGTTGTTTAGAGTGGTTCCACTCTCCAAACTAAAAGAGAGTCAGTCCACTACTTAGAGAGGTCAACCTCTAGGACTTTGCAAGTGGTTTCCTCTATACATTTACCAATAAGAGTTATAACACAAGACCACCAAAGGACTTACCTATCCAAATATAAAGAGTCTTCCACCTTACCAAGGACTTACCCACTTTGAAAGAGTCTCCCGCCTTCTTCTAAGGACTTACCTACTCTTGCACAAGTCTTTAGCCATTAAGGGATTACTCACACTAGTACAGATAACACATTTCACGTCAGTTTAGTATGAAATTTGTCGTCGGTTTTGAAATGACATGCAAGTGGGTGACACTAAAAGTAGACACCTTCAGTGTCGCTTACATAACCGACAACATAAAGCCGTTCCCGATTACAATTTAACCCAAAAGTGCCAGTAGTCGGACCATAGGCGTCGGTTTATAACAAAAAATTGACACAATTAAGCATTCGTTGTCATTTTTGGTATTCGACTGACGTCGATGTTTTGTTTTTTTTCTTATCAGCTCCCAGGCCTGTTGTCCACCTGGTCAGTAGGATATGCAGAACCTGCAGTTTAGTTTTGAACTGTAGGTTTATAACATCCCTTTGATTTCAGCCAACAACAGGCCATAAACCTGCAAATATTGACAAGATGTATACAAATTATATATTTTATATGGATCATGTGACTCACACACATGCATAATAAGAACATTTAATTTCAAATGTGATTCATCACAGACATATGCATGTAGAAACCAATATTTCATTCCTCCATTTCATATATTCTCACACATTTAGCAACCTGTAGTTCCATTCATTTCTTTTCACGCACACACAGAAACATTCATTCATTCCATCTTCACAAAAACATGTATATAGATAAGACAATTTAAAAAAAATTATTCAGACATCGTCTTTCAAAGTTGAACATGTTATCAAAATAATAATTATAACAACAACATTTAGAAAATAACATGAAATTAGCTAATTAAACAAGGGGGGCTTGCTATACCCCTAAACATGTGCATATACAGGAAAGTAAATTTGTTGCTAGCTTGGACCTACTTTGTTGATGTTGCTGTGTTACAGAGCTTGTTGTGGTTAGACAAATATGAACTGATGGTGGTATAGAAATGGACGGTACCAAATGTAGGAATAGAAGGGAAATCAGGTGTGCTTTCCTCATCGAATGAGTCCAAATACGTGCTATCCCTTGTCAAGTACTCAAATCAGACCAGATGATCGAGCGTCTCATTGTTGATGTTGGTTATCCAAACCTTGATGGTATTATGGCCAATTGGTCAAAGAAAAAGCTTGTCACTACGGCCCAATAGCATCTTCCCAACCCACTCGCATCAACTGGATGTGGATACAAGATTTCCATCAACATCATACTTAACCTCGATAACAGATGTTGAAGTTCTAAAATTTAGGGTCACTACACCATCTGTGTAATGTCTTTCATTTAGATAACACCAATGTTTAGGTATAGTGAGTTGTGCTAATGAACGATCGTCTAGAATGATGTACAACTATTCTTCAATAGGGAATAGTAACATTGGGGTAGAGTCCCAAGCCATTATTCCTACAATAATGTAAAATGTTGAGAAAAAGTAATATAAATGTAAGTACTAACAACACACGACAACATGGGTTATTTCATATTCATGACGGAGAAATAATTGATGATGATTATGATGATGATGATAATAATGATGATGATGATGAGGATGAGGATGATGATGATGGATGATGATGAAGATGAGGATGATGATGATGAATGATGAATCATCATCATCATCATCATCATCCTCATAATCCCACATCAACATCATCCTCCTCGTCATCACATATCATCATCATCATCCTCATCATCGTTATCAATCATCCTCATCGTCATCATCCCACATCATCATCATGATAATAATAATGATGATGATGATGATGATTGATGACGACGACGATGATGATGTCAATGATGATGAGGATGATGAGTGATTATGATGTGATGATGATGATAATCATCATCATTGTCACCATCATCATCGTCACCATCATCATCATCATCATCCTCAACATCATCGTGATCATCATCATCATCATCATCCTCATCATCCTCATCCATCATCCCACATCATCATCATCACATGATGACGACGACGACGATGATGATGAAGATGATGATGATGATGATGACGACAACGATGATGATAATTACATCATCATCATCATCATCCTCCTCCTCCTCCTCCTCCTCCTCCTCCTCCTCCTCCTCCTCAACATCATCATCATCATCATCAATCATCATCCTCATCCTCATCATCATCATCCCACATCATCATCATCATCATCCTCCTAAACATCATCATCATCAATCATCATCCTCATCCTCATCATCATCATCCCACAGCATCATCATCACATGATTATGATGACGATGTTGATGATTATGATGATGAGGATGATGATGATGATGATCATCATCCCCATCATCATCATAATCATCATCCTCAACATCATGGTCATCATCCTCCTCCTCCTCCTCCTCCTCCTCCTCCTCATCATCATCATCATCATCATCATCATCATCATTATCATGATGATGCTGTGGAATGATGACGATGAGGATGATGATAACGATGACGATGACGATGATGATGATAATGATGATGATGATCCTCATCATCATCATCGTCATCATCAGCATCATCCCTCATCATCCTCGTCATCATCATCCCTAAGCATCAACCTCATCCTCATCATCATTTGAATTAATTAATTCAATTCATTCTTCCATTTTGTGTTTATTCATTCATTATTAAACCCTAATTCAATTTTAATCAACTACACAATGGTGACATTATTAACCCTATGTTCAAATCTAGTACTGATTAAACCACTCACCGCACCAGTGGATCGAACTACAGGCTATTGTGGCGATGCCCAGAGGGGGAGGTGGCCGGTCGGGCTGGAGGTGAAGGTGTCCGGTGCTGGAGGTGCAGGAGGTGGCCAGTGGCAGTGAGTGGAGCAGATGAAAGCAGCTAGAAGAAGGCTCCTCTCTCCTCCTGGAGAAGGTGGTGGCGGCAATAAGAGTAGGTAGCTAGTGGCAGCCGGAGACTGGTTACAACAATAGTAGCTCCGCCGTGAGCATCTTGAATCTCATCTGGGCAGCACGAGGAGACAGCAAGCAACTTCAAGCTCGTCGTGGCGGTGCGTAGAGGCGGTGAGCAGAGAAGGGAGGTGGCAAAAAATCACAAAACCTATATATGGGGGGAGAAGATCAAGAACTAAACAATGAAGGAGAAGAGTATGGCTCGCGTGGTGCTCATATGTTAACTATCCGTGTCAGTTATTCTTCTAAAACTGACGATAAATAAGTCAATGAATTTTTGCCTCACAAAGTATATTTAGTCGTTAGTTCTTTATAAAAAACTAACGACATATGAGGGGATAAAAGCTTTCACGGGGCTTGGCATGGAACATGTGTCGTCAGATTTTGCACAACCGATGCCGAATTAAAAATTTTTCCAGCCAAATAATTTTCACTGAAAAGTTGTATTTCTTGGGTGATTTTGGACGTCAGTTTGGTTTATTAACAATGGACATTAAAAAAAAGTGATACCCATGTCTTTTATAAATAAACCAATTTTCACATATAGGTGTCAGTTGAGTTTATATGACAATGTCGTAGACTATTGGTTTTAGTTTTTCAACAACAACCGATGACATCAAATGTGACGTTAAACGTCATTTCTGTACTAGTGTCAGTCTTCTTGGATCTTCAGCCTTTGCCTTCTCCTTCACCTAGAGAAGATCTTCACCTCTTCTTCAACCTTGAAGAAGAACAGAAACAGCTCCACCTTCACTCAGGGTAGCTTGCTTCACTTTTTCTTCATTGAGGAAAGGGGTAGGGAAGATGGAATGGAACAAGAGCTTTACAAGGACAAGGAAGTAGCTCTCTTACAACTGGCCCATCTCACTCATAATCACGAAATGAAGTGTAAACTAGAGAGAGAAAGGGGCTCAAGGAGTTGCAACACACTCAACTATAGTAAGGACTTAGAATAACATGAATGAGCATTCCTGTAATGAACTCCAAGGGGTCCTATTTATAGCTAGGGGTGTTCCCTTGAGTGTGGGATCACTTAAGAACGAAATATAGCCATTTTCCAAGTTACAATAGATCTATTCTCATTCAAAACAACTCACCAACTATTATGATTATTTTTTTTCATTTTCTGTACAATACATTTAGTCAAGTTTCAATAAAGGTAACTCGGCCGATCCACTAAAAGACACAGCCAATTTTCAAAATAGCGGTCGAGTTAGTTTTGGAAAACTCAACCAATGAGCGAAAATAAGTTTTGCTCAGTGAGTTGGTCAGTCGAGTTCTATGAGTGTGCAACTCAACTGATTGCTCTCTCCAAAAAATCCATCATTGGATTGGTCTAGTTATCAACTCGACTAATAAACATCCTATGACAAATTTTCTAAATTGACATTTTAGTGATTAAACCTTGGAATTTAGTGTCTCTGACTTTTTCTCATCTTAGTTACAAGTCATATCATCAATACAAGTGATTTCAAAAATCATCTAAGGTTACTTGGAGTGATTTCCAAAAATGCATGCTTGGATTCCTTTTGACTTGCACTTGAACTAGCTAGGGTTTGTGTAATTGGATCCGTTTCATGTACCTAAAGCCTCAATATTTAACAAACATATTAGATACATAGGAATGGAATGGTTAAGTCATTATCAAAATATGGACAATGTATAACTCTCATGTCAACACTCACCATCTTAGAACCCTAGGTGACACTTGCATAAGGAAGGGCCACATGCAACACCATGCAACAAGGTGATAATATCTATGTATAACCCACTAGGTCACCTAAGATGGTCAAGGCCAATACACACATCAATCCTCTTCACAAAACGGATAGGGGTAAACCCTAGGTACCACAAACCGATATGGTGCATCTTGAGACACCACAAAACCAATAGGATGTCCCTCAAGACATCCACAAACTCGTAGGATGTCCCTCAAGACACCCACAAACTGATACAAGGCCTCTACAAGGTTCTCAAGCCTAAGACAACACTTCTAGGTGTAAGGAACACCTCAAACATGTGCCCAAAACATCACCAAGGATGTCACCACACAACCAAGGCTCAAACAAGATGCCCATCTCTCTCTCTCCTATATATGATTATATGAGAATGGAAAAACAATGTAATTTTTGCACATCAACCCCTACTCTGGGTAAATTGCAATTTGCAACAAAACCTCTCTACAAAACACAAGCATCAACCAAACAAGCTCAAACAAGGAACTCAAGCTTCCAACATGCTCTAATTATATCTCAGATGATTAGAGAAAGGATCTAATAAACATACTTAAGCAAAACAAATAGGGTTATCCCAAAATGTGGGTCAGGATCCTTATAGTTTTGAATACCATTTATTGAAATTTGAAAATTTTACACCAATTCTAGCATACCTTCAAGTGTGTTCGAAAAGGATGTTTTATTCTACTTTTTTAGTAGGGAGTGGATCCCCCCTCTCAGGTCCCACTCATTACAGAATGGTATCAGAGCCCATGGTAGTAAGAATCTGACTATTTCAACTTTGTCTCCCTAATTAGATCCTTTCCCTCATATAGTTCCTCTTCAAATGACATGTTTGTCGTATAATCAATCTATGCTGCACTTGATATGATTAAAGATTGATTTTGGATCATAAGATTTTTGCATTAGAAACATGTTTAGTTAACCATAATGTGATGAGCCTATTAGGTACCTATTAGGGCATAAGTTGAAACCAAAGGTGTCTAGAAAGGATCAGGGTTCGGGGACTCGAAAGATTTTCCTCCACACCACTAGCTTGGTTTACGAAGAATCCCAGATCCATATGATACCTACTTGGCATGAGCAAATACTAACTATCTAAAAGAGCATGCCTATAGACAGTAGTAGCCTTAGGAACCTAAGTTGGATAATCCTGAGAACCTAAATTGTTGACCTTGTCTTTTAGGTCTAATGATTTATTTAAGGATGGATACCCAATATAGTTCCCTTATGTTCCCTAGAACCACATGTTTTGATAGTCTATCCCTAATAACCTAGAATTCCATGGTGAGACCCCACCTAGAGCCCTTAAACACCTCATCTCCATGTTCTTTTGTTAGGGTTTTTCACCTCTAAAGTAGAGAAGGTGTTTCTTGCTAGAGATAGGAGCTTTGTTGGAGAAACCAGGCTCTCTAGCTCGGGAGCCTTTCTGCTTGATCTTGTCCACCTTCCTAGAGGCGAGTTTTATAACCCCCTTCTCATATATTGTTTACTACATGCTTAAAGCTCATGCTTCTATGTTTAAAATCGACGATCTCCATCTCTATTTACCGTGTTCTTCTAAGGTTTTTGGTTTCTTGCAATTTAACCTTTACCAGAAGATATATTTTGGTTATCTATGCATCTCCAACCCTAATATTAGGTCAAATGGTGCTCTCTCTATCCCCCTCTCCCTCTCTCTTGCATGGATTTCTGACTTGTCATTTACTGATTGGTTTAAATTGAAAAAAAATATATCTTTTAGTCCACTTATCCAAATTTGACAAATAAATATGGTTTGTAATTAGAAAATTAATATCTATATAATAAAAATATTTTCAAGGTCTAATTTTAAGGTTTCACGAAAGGTGATTTTTGGAAAATTAATTAAATACATAAAATCCATAAAAATTACATCTTAATCATCATCAATCCAAAAATTAACATAATAACATGTTTTCTTGATTAGGAGAACCTAATAAGTTCATTGGTGAGGTTTTCAGAGGCTAGATCCAAGTTTTACTGAAAAGGTCTAAAACTAGGGTTTCTTTACATTAATGTGCATTATGTACTCTAATACATGTTAATATGTTGAAAATAGGCAAAGAGAAACTTGGACTCAATTAAAGTGGTGAAAGTTAGTAATTGGTATCAGTAAGAGAGGTATGTGCATTCCTTACACCCTATGTTGGGATAATTATAACCAAACCCTATATTTCCCTAATGAGGCTTTAATGAACCCTATTCCCTCTATTCTAGATTCTTTTGTTAAATTTCCTCAAAAATGGTAATGGTATTCTTTTTCTTGGGTTTTGTACCCCACTGTCGTGTTCTAATTGATATGATGTTTTTACTTGCCATGATTTCTTTTCTAGCATGTTGATTTTATGGACTATTTAGCTATAGTAATGGTACTTATGTACAACCAGCCATAGATAGGGCATGTATCAATTTGCCCTGGGGAATATCTTATTCTTCCCCATTAAAATATGTGTAGGTGACTAGGAATGTATTAGTTATCACCTCACCTATAGGTTGAGGTACGGTAGGTGCCTCAAACCTACTTAGGTATTGTAGTCAATATTAATCATGCATGCAAATCTTGTATCATTTTTCTTGATATGGCAAGCATCTATCTAATTATGCCTCATACTCTTGTTCTCATCATCTTATGATGAAATATTAGCCTTTACTTTCATGTTATTTCCTTATCTTTTATTCTTATTCATTATTTGATACATACTGTGTTTTCCTTTCCCTTTTTCTGGGTGTTTTCCCAACTACCCAGGCTTAGATCGAGGTGTTGAACATGACCAAGGAGAACATAGCTTCCAACATGGACCTAGCTCTTGGAGATGTTGCTTGGAGATAGATTTTATGTAGTTTATACTTCCCTCTACTTAGATCCTTTTGTTGTATCATACAAGTTAACCCTTATGGGATATATTGATGTACTTTTGTAATCTTTTATGAAAGTTGAATATAGTCATTTGTTTAATTATGCTGCTACAATTTGGTTGTTTTGAATACCATTTATTGAAATTTGAAAATTTTACACCTATTCCAGCATACCTTTGAGTGTGTTCAAAATGATGTTTTATTCTTCTTTTTTTTAGTAGGGAGTGGATCCCCCCTCTCCGGTCCCACTCCTTACAGATACTCCTTTGGGTCTCCTTGTAGTGATAACTTCTTTTGACATATTACATGCATCATTGTTTATAATACCTCTCACATTCCAACACACCATGTCCAACATCACAAATATTAAGGAGGAAATGAATTAGCACAAATAATCAAGGTGTTAGCTCTAGATCTTGGTTCTACTTATCCTTACTATCCTATACCCTTTCTCTCTCCTCTTGAGTTGCAACTATGGGTTATGTTGGGGTTTCTCCTGGTGTTCTTCCTTTCATCTTAGGAGGGACTATATTTCTCACTTTTCCCTTCCTTTTTGTCTTGGTTCCACTCCCTTTGATTTGCTGCTATGGCCTCACTTATATCTCCTATAGGTCCACCATCAACTTCTTCCTCTTGGTCTATTGTATTGATGATCATCTCAAATTCCTTAGTTATTATAACTTTAATAACCTCGTCCACCTCCAGGCTAACAACTATGTTCATCTCCGTCTGGTTCTTGAGTTTGTTTTGAATTATTGAGATATACAGTATATCACCCACCACCTTTCTATAGATTCCTCATTCCTTCAAATATTGTTTTTCTACCCTATTTTGTCTGGTCTTCTATGATTATCCTAGTTATCTTTAACATTTTTTTGCTCCCTAATTCTTTATATTTCAATTAAGTGTCCTCCCCATTAAGTAGCCTTGCAATTTATCACTACAACTAGGATCACAAAGTTTATCCTTGTGAGTACTATGTTGTCTCATGCCCCACTTATGCTTTTGGGTTTTCCAGCTGTTTGTTTCATCATTGCCCTCATGTTTATTCTCTATTTATTGCGCCTTAGTAGGAACATTAGTTGTAGTTTCCTCATTGTAGTTAAATGTGTAGTTCTTTGAGTTGTGAACTTTCATCCCACATGTAGCACACACCATGGAAACCATTCATAAACAATCTAATATTCGATGTCGTTAATAAGTATAGATGGTATCAACTACATATATGGGTCGAGTTCCAATGTTAGTTAGCACAATTACTCTGAGTTCTTCAAGTCATATGAGAATCCACCTTGATGAGGATGCCTAATTCTAGTCCTATATACTCAAACATAATATGTACCTATAGGTCAAGATGAAGTTTGAGAATTCTTACCCACCACATGATGAATTCTAGTTACTCCTTTGTTGTCTTAAACATTCGATACCATTCCCATACAACGAAATTTATCCAAACTACTTCTAGGGTCCTCCTGTGGGGGAAACATCATAATCCTATTGGCATGGAAATTATATGATGAAGTGACCCATGTCCAATTCAAACATGTTATGTTCCATAATATCTTGACCATGTCTCTCAGAGTCAGATAACTCTCTTATGTGCATATTAAGTGTACCACCAATGCAAACTTCCATGGATTTATGAGGCTATCCTCCACTTCTAGTATAATGGATAGTGTCGGTACTCCTTTAATCTCTCCCAGAGTGACGTATTTCACTAATAATATATCTTCAAAAGTTTCTCTAGGAGAAACCATCATTACTTGCTCCCAAACCACCAGAGACCACCCTACTCAAGGATTGGGAACTTCTAGATTTTATTCTACACATTTTTAGGACCATAAACATTAGGGTTTGTCATCTCCTCCTAGTTCTTGTTATATTCTTCAGCGTTAACCCTTTTTTGGCCTTCCTTTCGACCTCCCTCCCATGTTGTAATGGCACGTCAGCTTTAGGGATTGACTTTGAGGAACCTATCATTCCCATACACTATAACTCCAACCCTACCTCTAGTATTGTAATGCTCACTCGATGTTCATAGATCTCCTCCTAGTTTTGGATCATCTTTCTCCATGTTTCTCCCTATTGAATATTTGCCACTACTTAGGCCCCAATAATGACCCAAATAAGCCTCAAAATCATAACCCTTCACTTTGTCACCTCCGCCTTTTCCTCCTCATCCCTTGGGTTTCCTCATCATACAATGTGATATCAAAAAAGTACTAAATTTATACCATAAAAATATTATCCAACCAAATATCAAATTCTAAAACATCTTTAAAGAGGATATGCATTAACAAATAAATATTTGATAATTACTTCAAATTGCAATCCAATAGTAGGAGTAACAAGTCAAGGAAACTAGAATCTAGCAACAATAGGAACATCATCTTTGTAACACTCTATCATCTGAACCACGAATGTATTATGCAATCTTGAATCTACAGTCTACAAGAGACATATCCACCAAATAGGACTATTGAAATAATAAATAAACCAAATCATAGAATGAGTAGGTATCAAATGCATAACAAACTAGATGAAAATATTAAGATCATGTTACATACTATAAACATAAGAATAAGACAACAATTTTTCTTTAATAGAAAAAAAATGATCTACACATATAAGAAACATATTCAATAATAACATATTTATCAAATAGCAATAAAAGGAATATAACAAATATTCCACAATGTGGTCATCTTTTATTCATTTTCCCTATAAAAATGTAGCTCATACCTCACCAAGTAGAGGTCACCATGCTTGATTTTTGTGTCAACAACTTACCATTGTTATCTTAGGATTTAGTTGCCACTCCAATATAACTACAATAGACCTTAGTACACCATAAGGTTGCCTAAAGAGGCTCATGCCCTCACCTTGGGTACATCGAGATAAGAACAATTAAAAAAATCAAATATCCAAAATTTTCTCATCTTTCATAGTTTATTTCATCAAAGTCTTTTGCTTATAGACATAAACTATCACACAAAGGATTAAGGAATGTAAAGATACCATATGACTCACTCCAAAATACCAATGCTCTAACCTTCAAGGCATAGACCCACAGTCCAAAAATCCTTCTCATTATCCTCTAATTACCACAAGGATAATCATTTCATTTTCCCAGTATGAACCTTGGGGGAAACTAGGCTATTCAAGGCACCTGACTAGTTGCGTTCATCATTTTATTTTTTACTTAGTCCTTTTACTCATCTTAGTAATAAATTAATTAATTATTTGTCATGTGTGTATTCTTGTGAAACTAGAATGACATGAATCAAATTAGGGTTAACAAGAAAGACACTAATTATATCAAGAATCACAGTAATCTATGATTGACAACATACATGCTTCTTTCTCATTTTCACATAATTTTACATGATTCAACATTAGTAAGCTATAAAGCTCAAAAGAAGCATCATTTTCATGTATTTACCCTAAACATGATTTGTTGAACGAACATCAAATGATCCATTTCAATCTATCACATTTCCCACCATTTCATTCCATCTCACTTTTGTATATATTTACATTTCAGATTACATTATAACTCACAATAAGACTGAGGTATTACATCTAGCATTATTAATTTTTACTATAGACTTGTTTATCATGCAACACAAGGATTGCCCAAATTATATTTCTCTTATAAATATAGAAATCTCAAGCATAAGCATTCATATAACATTATTATATTTCATAAATAATCTTATCATTTCCAGTCAAAAACCATGACTTACTCTATTATTATTAAGTAAATATATGTTTAATTATCAACATTCACTAACCTTTCATTCTTTATTACTATTACTTTACTTTTCATGTGACACCCTTTGTCACCCAAAGTGTAATTACTCAAAACTTAAACCATGATCAACCATTAATAGTGGATTATCAATAATCACTGGAAATTAAAATTGATTAGCATCAAGCACCATAAGATGAGAATTATTACACAAGGGACAAAACATGCATTAATTAACATATGTTCAAGGTGATACATCATCATATTTTAGTTAACCTGTTACATAAGATAACAGATCTACTTTAATACACATACCACCATAGGAACACAGGCCAGAACCCACATATCAATCACCATGTCTATAAAACACATTTGAGAACAGCCCCAAGGACCTGAGTGTACAGGAACAACACATAGGACTCCATTACCAAACATTTTTCATATACCATGTTTCACCATGTGTAATTTTCTTCTCGTATCATATTCAATTGCATGATCTTTAACTCAACATGCACGTCCACCTAAAAGTTGTTTAACCAACGGGGTGAGACATAGTCCCAACGAGAGATATAACTCTTCACCAACTCCATTATTATCATAGATAACTAAGCATATAGATTAATATACTGAGCAGATTGAATAGAATTAACTGATTGACATATATCTCATGGATGAGATAATAGAGCAGTAACATGCACTTGACAATGAGTAATAGAACACATAATTGTTTAAAATGAATATGAAGAATATCTATAAGTGTTATAAACTAAATAGTACAAAAGCATAGCAAGGCTTCATCCAATGTTCTCGTATTTGATCCTATACTTGCACACCACATGGCTAATTATGCATTTATTATGTCCTGAGGATTTGAGTCGTACCACCCAAATCCAACCGACCATTTGCTAAGTCGAAAATGATGCCATACAAGGCCAATGGAAGAGTAGGAATCCATGACCTTCCCAGACCTCGTGGTCAATACACGAGAACACTATAGAGACATGTCAGTCAGCTACCAAAGTGACATAGAGTCACATCAAAGTGGTTGGCTAACGCATGGCCACCCATATATCATCTAGCCCACCTTGGTACAGGTAATGACACTAGGAGAACAGGCCCACGCATGGCCATTCTTAAAAGGAGGAGTAGGTCACGCATGGCCATACTTATGACACCAAGACCAACTCACACATGGCCGTCTCACATAGCCTGATATTAAGGATGCAAGGGAATACTCAACTTGAACCCTACATATTAAAAAATATGCACTATGAGTTAAACTTGTTTCACCATCCAATAATAAAACTGGCATTAGAATGGATCTATGGAACAAGGTAAGCTACTAGATTAGGTTCCACTTGATTAGTTAGGCCATTTAAGTATCTTTTAGCATCAATCAAGTTACAACATACAAACCACAAACAAATCCTTCAAAAGGAAAGGGGTATAATATTACAACAACATATATCATTGTTTAAAATATAAAATGATTCCCATCATCTCATATCACTATATCACTTCCAGCCACAAGGCTATCATCATCAACATTTTATCATGGGATATCAACCCCTCATTTTAGTACCAGAGGGTATCACCTGAACCAGGCACTAAGCCCTTACCAGGTCCTAAGACCCATCACATCACACTTGTAATTAACAGTTCTTTCATCATGCCTCATTGAGTATATAAGCATTACTCATGCCACATCACTCATCCTACATCACATGTGCTTGCCATAACAACTATTAGCCATTATGTTCAAAGAGAGAATATGCTAAACATATTAAGAACCTTTCATTAAAGCAAGAAAATCCCTATAAGATCTTTAATCTAATATTAGGCTTCATGTTGATCTCACATAAGGCCCCCAAACATCATTCTACATCACATCTCTAACATGCACTACCTCCCATAAACTAGAGTGTGTAAGGCTAAGAATTAATTTATGTAACCAAGTATGCACATTCACATATTCATACCTCCCGTGTTTCTTTTATCAAGGTTCATAATCAAAGCTTGATATTATTTAACCATCTTCATAGTTCTCACAAGTTATATCGACCAATTTATCCCTTAGGCTATAGCCATGTAATTTAGAGAGAATAATACATGCTTTCTATTCACACATATTCAATATTATAACTTGCCTCTCAAGATTAGGGTTAATGTTCTTCACATATAACCAATTAGGGTTTTATGTCATGGTTACACCACCAAACCCTAATTATACCAAAAAACCCCACTACCACAGAACATGCCTTTAGCGTCAGTTAATTAAGGGCTTTAGTATCGGTTTCCAAGTGACACCCAAGTGGGCGCCACTAAAGGTGGACCCCTTCGACATTGGTTCCCAACCAACGCCAAAACGCTTCCAGCCACTGAAAACGCACCAGGAAAGGTACTATAGGCGTCGATTTTTTAAGAAAACTAACACTATAGAATGGTTACAGACGTAGGTTATTAAAAGAACCCATGTCAAAATGCTTCCTGCCACTGAAAACGTGCCAGCAAAGGGCCTATAGGCATCACCTTTGAAAGATAACTGATGCCATATGAGCTGAACCAACATCAGTTTTGTGCTAATAACCGATGCCATATCCCCTTCCACCACGGTCGTGCTTCCCAGCACGGCTGTGGTTCCTGGCCACATGGACATCGATTTTTTGTCAAAAACTGGTGTCGTATGTCTTTGGTGTCGGTTTTGTTCAAATAATTGATGCCTATGTTATGATTTTTTTTTCTTATCAGTTTGCAGGCCTGCTGCATGGTTGGTCAGTAGGATGAGAACCTGTAGCTCTGTTATGAACTGTAGGTTTACGAAATCCATTGATATCAACCAAAAACATGCCACAAACCTGCAAAATTAACAACATGGACAAAATTATATATATGTGATTCACACACAAGTATAAGCACATTTAATTCATATTATTTTTTCATCACACACATGTAGAAACCAGTAGAAACATGAAGTTCCATTCATTTCATCTCTTTTTATATCCAGACAGATGTAGAAACATTTATGTATTGATCATCTTCACACACATATGACAATTCATAAAAAATCATTCACATTCACAAAAAAATAATTATGAGAACAAAGGTATTCTTTATTCATCATTTTCATTATTGTCAATAAAATTATATTTAAAAATTCCCAATTTTTGTAGGGCTTTTGCCCAATCTTCTCTTACATCATCTAATTCCTCTCTCATATAGCGAGCATGTACATCGAAACACTTTCCACCTATGCTGAAGTTAGCAGTTTTAAGGACCTGCAAATAGAATGACATATATATATATATATAATTAATACTATATAATAAGATTGATATATTTCATATTATCTAATGAGACTATGTATAATACATGTTGTATCGTATCGATTTCCATTATGACATGTTTGATGATTAGGTCCATAAATCACATCACATAGTAGACACATGCCCAACCGTTGTCTTGTGTAGCACACTATAATTTGAAACATACAAATTATTCAAAAATAAAAATAAGTACAGTTCACATAAATAATATATACATTGGAGTCAGGAAATTAATTTCACATTCTCCCAAATTAATGACAGATCCTTTTTCCTGGGGACCTTTCCTCCAGCTTTTTTGTACTCTTGGATAGCCCTACATATGTTAATGTAACCTATTAAATTGCATAATTAAATGGTAATGTAGTAACAGATGTTAACAGATATAAAAACATGAAATATTTCTCATGAGAATAATGGCTTTTAATTGCATCTCCATATAATGTATCCAACTCATTCCCCGTAGGATCTAGATAATAGACAGTGAACGTTTTGGGGACAATAACTAGTAACGCCCAATGCTTACCACTACAGGTAAGAAAGTAGAATATTAATAACTCAAAATCCATAATAAAAATGTAATTTGGTTAACTCCAAATTATAAGAAAAGTAAACTTACTCGATATTGAATGGATCTATTATCACCGTCTTATTATTTTTACCAAAATATTGAAAAGCATCACAACAGTATGAAGTAACTGAATATGGGTCTACATCTACAAGACTAATCAAAGATGGAACCAAAAATCCCACATGGGAAAACCCAAAATTTGTACATATCTTGTGTAAGTGGCTGCAAAACATGTATTGTGTATGCATTAATATATAAGAAACCATATCACCGTATATAAAAGAAGATATATCGATGTATAAAAAAGATCTCACCATTCCCATTGGCTACAAAAATTTCTTTAACTGATATGTTGAGATCGAAAGCTTGTTTCCTTTAGGAAGGATTTCTTTCAACAAAGACAACAATGACGTGAAGCTTTTGTCACTCCATCGATTGTTAGGTTTCAGTTTATACAATCTCAACACAGCGCTAAGCTTCATAAACTTACAACTTGTGTATAACGGTATGTCAACATCATGCACAATGTTTCTAAACATGGGAGGTGGATCGGTGTGCTCTACCCCACAACTATCTAGCATCGCATCAATGATGTCTACTATAACTGGTTCATTCACATCTATATCATCGAAGGAAATTTCTTCTTCCACACAAGCACTGCTATCGACATCCACTGATTTTAGATTTGAAATCTATCCATGCCAGTGCCATTCTGTATAACCTTGTACAATCCCATTGCACATGACATGAGTTTTGATTTCTTCACCAGTGCTGACTTTCAAGTTGTTACCGCAATGCCTACATGGACAGTAGAACCTATCTCCAGGTTGTTTCCTATGTTCCTCGGCAAATCTAATAAACTGGTCAAGACCAGAAATAAACTAGGGGGTGCAGCAATTTGGAATGGACATCCATGATCTATCCATTCTATGATCAAAGAGAAAACAAGTATATATTAGAACAAGATTAGGGTCTAGGGTTAAAAGATTAGGGTTTATGGTTAAAACTTTAGGGTTTAATGTCTTATATATAATAATGGTTAAAACATCCTAAGTGAGATTAAGTGTTCAAGAACAGTCCCAAACTGGGGACTATCCAAGATTTACTCCTAATGAGTAAATCTTGGACGGGTTTCTAGGCCAAAAAATACATGTGCTATCATTCTTATATATAATAAATGTGTACCACCTATCCCATTCTTGAACACTTAATCTCACTAGTAAGTGTATAATGTGTATTGGGTTTTAAAGAGAATTTCGGCAGCATTTCCCCATTGTTCTCCAAGTACATATGTACTTCGAGAACAAACGAGGAAATGTTGCCAAAATTTTCTTGAAAACCCTATACACATTATACACTTACATCCTAACTGAGATTAGGTGTTCAAGAATAGTCCCAAACCGGGGACTATCCAAGATTTACTCCTAATGAGTAAATCTTGGATGGGTTTCTAGGCCAACAAATACATGTGTTGTCATTCTTATATATAATAAATGTGTACCACCTATCCCATTCTTGAACACTTAATCTCACTAGTAAGTATATAATGTGTATTGGGTTTTCAAGAGAATTTCGGAAGCATTTCCCTGTTGTTCTCCAAGTACATATGTACTTGGAGAACAAACGGGGAAATGGTGTCGAAATTTTCTTGAAAACCCAATACACATTATACACTTACATCCTAAGTGAGATTAGGTGTTCAAGAACAGTCCCAAACCAGAGACTATCCAAGATTTACTCATAATGAGTAAATCTTCGACGGGTTTCTAAGACAACAAATACATGTGTTGTCATTCTTATATATAATAAATGTGTACCACCTATCCCATTCTTGAACACCTAATCTCACTAGTAAGTGTATAACGTGTATTGGGTTTTAAAGAAAATTTCGACAACATTTCCTAGCTGTTCTCCAAGTACACATGTACTTAGAGAACAAATGGGGAAATGCTACTGAAATTTGCTTGAAAACCCAATACACATTATACACTTACATCCTATGTGAGATTAGGTATTCAAGAACAGTCCCAAACTAGGGACTATCCAAGATTTACTCCTAATGAGTAAATATTGGACGCGTTTCTAGGCCAACAAAATATAACACCACTCATAAGTAGGCGTGTCTGATAACATTAATAATAAATAAAGAATTCAATAGTTTCAAACATGCAATAATTCACAATGCAATATTATAAACTACATGAAACATGGTTATTCCCCACACTCTAGTAGACAGACTAACCAACACATGGTCTTTCTACCATACAGTCATATACCATTACTATAATCATCAAATGTTAGGATTGGAAAGGTATTTGTCAATCAAAATTGTTGCAAACTAGAAAAACATATGATGACTGAAAACATTAAGATCAAGATGGTGGAGTTAAAAAGAAAGATTACAAACTTGCTAATAAATTTAAAAACACACACATTCAAATTAACTAAGATTGTCATGCATACCTAGTTGAGCATTCATATCATCAAAGACAAGAGGGATTGTATACATTTATAGCGGTTTAGAGAAAATGTGTGTGAATCTTGTTAAACATACCAAGATTTCTAACCAGACACAAATTGCCTTTAACATTTTACAAGTATATGCAAGCACATGATTTGTTCATATCCTAGGTTGATTTACAATAGAAAAATCTAAATAAGTAAACTCAAAGCATTAGATAAATAAATATAATCAGTAGATAAACAAATACAAAGCAATAGATAAAAAAAGTACAACTCAGTTGATAAACAAACATAAATTAGTAGATGATTAAATAATTTTAAAAAGTAGATGAACAAATACAAAGCCCTAAATTTAAATAATGTGATGAATATAAAATCATTAGATGAACGAATGAGTAGATAAGTAAATATAAATCAATAGATAAGTAATTACAAATCAGTAGATATATAAATTCAAATCAGTAGATAAGTAAATTCAAATCAATAGACAAGTAAATACAAATCAATAGAAGTAAATACGAAGGGCAGGGAGCAGAGGGGGCTGACCTTGGGCAGTTGAGGGAAGGGAGCAGAAAGACAAGGATGACCAGGGAGTAGGCGGAGGGGAGAGCAGAGAGACGGCAAGAACAAAGGGTGCCGATGACCAGATAGCCGGTGAGCACAGAGGGGCGCCAGTGAGTAGAGAGGGTGAGCAAAGAGGGAGAGGGTGGCAGCTGGCCAGCGAGCAGAGAGGGAGAGGGCGGCGGCGGCGGCGACCATGGAGCACGCAGTAGTAGGGAGCGGCATAGTAGCATGAGAACGGAGCAGCAGGGAGAGCAGCGGCGGGCGGCGACACACAAAATCGATCGCCAGACGTATTCTTGCAGGGATGAAACAGAGAAAGGGGAAGAGTCGACTTCGCACGGGTGCTATAAAGTTAACCATAAATGTCTGTTATTAACAACAACCGATGCTAATAACAATAGTCATCGGTTACCATATAAAAACTGACGCCATAGGGGTGTAAACATTTTCACGCGGACAACGTGAGAACACCCATTGGCGTCGATTATTTCAAGCCAATTGATGATAAACATGCGGCTAATTTCTGTCTCGTGAAAAACCTTTAGTCATCAGTTTTTAAGTTAATAACCAACACCGTAAGTTAAATTTTAAAGGTAATATTTTTCACTGGAAAATTTGGAATTGGCGGTCGATTTTAGGCGTCGGTTTTCTTATTAACAAACCGATGCTAAATTAAAAGTGATACCCGTGTCTGGGCACTCTTCACTTGTAGATGTCGGATTTTGTATTTAGCTGACGTTGTACACCTTAGGCATCCATTTTTTGTATAGAACTGATGCCTGTAAATGTGATGTTATAAGCCATTTATGTAGTAGTTCCCCCTTTTTGAAACTGATTAAGTTAGAGTAACATTATTTGGATATTAATCAGTCACCGTATCATCAGTACCAGGTATCACCCTTGCTTAAATGCATATCTGCATTATCCTCATTAAGTTATGTGTAGGTTACAATAATGGTTTAGCATGTTAACCATTACACCAAAGTGACGTTCCAACCTTAGGAGACCCATACATTATTACTTCTTACAAATTGTTAACCACATATCGTACTAAGGGAAGCCATACCTTAGGCTATATAATTGGAGGGTTTCACTTCAAACAATCCACAAGGCACCTATAAAATCATCAGACTTGTTATATGATTTCTACACAAAGTTTTCCACCATGTATTTCAACAAGACTTATCACCACCCTCATGTGTATACACATTGTAATATCATTAACCTTACTCCACAAGTTAAGATTATATGAAAAGGGAATATAGAATACACTTGCCATGGATTATAACCTTTCCTTAAGATGATAACATGAGTAATATTATTCCATGATTAATGTTATTATATGGATATGAAACCCTTAAACCCTACATCCATTACTCCTCACATAGTTAAAGAGTTATGACTAGGTTCTTCAATTAAGGGTGAACCACTCATAGTATCATCATCCCATGGTGCACTAGCATACAGAGAAGCAACTAAGATTACTCATACATTATCCAAAACAACACTCTTCTCTATCATGCATTACTCATGTGCATGAATCATTGAGTACCCAAGCATACCCTTAAATCCTCATCATGTGGTATCGGCTTCACCCTATCAACTAAAGGTATAAGATTAGACCCTCTTGTAGTGTATCAATTTTGACTATAATGAAGTGTATCGGTTTAGCTCCTTGGAAGTATGACGACAACCTTGCTTGAATGTGTATCAGGCATCAACTTGAAGGGATATCGGGCATCACCTCTTGAAGGGATATCAGACATCACCTCTAGAGAGTGTGACAGGCGTCACCACCTTAAGGTGTGACAAGCAACACATGGGGTGTAGGGCATCACATAGTGTGACGGACAACACTAGGGTTAGGATTAGGGACATGTCGATCATTATATCACTCATGGGAAACACGAATAGCACTTTATCAAGCCATGTCACACAAGGCATCCTCATGGTGATGACAGGCTAGCAAGGTGTATCGGTATAGCCCCATCTAGGGCATGATGAGTAACAATCATTAAAGCCTATTGGTTTGGCAACACATAGGTTTCAGTACCTCTAGAGCATGATGGGTCAACACCTCCTCAAGGCATGTTGGCCTACCCATTCATATCAGTTTTTGCACTTCCTAGGGTGTGATGGTTTGGCATCCATCTAACCTATTGGCCTAAGCACTCCCTAGTCATGTTGACTTGCAACATGTGTGTTTCTTTGTTGCACTACAAGTCATGATGACTATTTACCACCTATGTGTCGACGTAGTTGTATTCAAACTTGGGAAACTCAGTAACTAGTCCATCTACTATCAAAATAGGAAAGAGCAAGATATGGAAGAAACTTAGACAGAGTTCCTTCATCAAAATAGTCCTTAAAACAAAACACAAGCTACTAGCATAGAAGGGGCTCACGATCTAGAGATGAAGAACAACTTTAAACATATATGGAGTGATAATAACAAAGGAGGTTAAGAGTTATATAAAATGTCCCAATAAGTTCTCCATCAAGAGTCCAAGTTTCCATGATCAAAGCTCCAAAGCACACATTCCCCAACTTGAAGATGATCCATGAAGAGTCCCAACTCGACTTCAACATCACCTCTAGGAAGAAGAGGAAGATGCCATGGTTATGGTAGGTCAAGGAGAAAGGAAAGAAGGAGAGAGGACCACGTCCTAGCCAACCTTCATCCAAGGTAGGATCCATGGCTGAGAGAGGCAGAAGAAGGTGAACAAGGGAGCTCAATGGAATGGCCATCAAAGAAGCATAAGTTACCAAGATGGAAGTTTGAACAAAGAGTCACCATGAGCAAGGAACTTGACCTCCCAAGCTCAATGGGTGTTCCTATAACTCCTTAAGCTTCCAATATCATCCACAAAGAGGATATTAACACGTATGGACGAAAGGGTTTACTTGTGTGAAGGAGGAGGGGGTTATATACTTGAGGGAAGAAAGAGAGATCAAAGGAGAGGTGGCATCACCTTTGGAGCTTAGGTAACACTTGTCCATGAGAAAGGGGCCACATGAAACAACATGCAAGGCATGGTGATAAGATCTCTACTAGATCTCATCCTCTTGGTTTCCTACCAAGGTCATGGCCAATATTACAAAGCTCTACACCTTTCACAAACTGATATGGTAAAACCCAACAAACTCACAAACCGATGGAGCATACTCCACACACTTACAAACCAATAGGCACAACTCCAAACACATCACAAATTGATAGGAAACAACCCCACACACTTCACAAACTGATAGGGCACAAATTGACACTCTGACAAACTGATAGGTAGCCTCTCCAAGGTTCTTAACACGAGATAGCCCATCTAAGAGCAAGGCACAACTCACACATGTGGTCCATATATCACCAAAGATGTCATCAGACAACCAAGATTAAAACAAGGTTCCCACCTCTTGCTCTCTCCTCTATATGATGCCAAGAGATGAAAGGAACACTCTAGAGGTGGTAAATTGCATATTAGCCCTTCACTTTGGGTAAATTGCAATTTACACCTAAACTAGCACATATAGCACAAGCATCAACCACAAATGCTAAACTTGGGACTTAGGCTTTCCACAAGGCGCCCCATAGTATCAATCTATCTATTATGATGCTAAAAAACTAAGGGAACACTCATCATGTGACATATTACAAGACAACCCCTCATCTTGGGTAAATTGCACAATGATCCATAATAAGAAAACATTGCTCAAACAACATTCAAATAAGACCGAACTCAAAACATAAGCATGCCACATGGTAACAAAACACCTCAGAAAATTAGATTAGAGTTCTAAGAAACTTACTTAAGAAAAAAAATAGGGTTAGCCTGAAGCCCAAGTCAGGGTCCTTACACGTCTTATTAGGGTTAGGCTTAATTTTTTAGGTTCAACTACTCATTTTCTTCTATATCCCTTTATTTCAATTTTTTCGGTCTTAACTTCTTTCATTTCTAACTCAGTGTAACTGTAGAGTTGATAATTCTAAATTTACTTAACACACAAAGTTTTCTTTCATCGAAGTCTTTCATGATTTGATTCTAATGTATTCATTCAATTTAGGTCAACCCATAAATATCTAAAGTAAATAAATGAAAGGCTTTCTCATACTCAATTCATTAGCATTTCACCAATTACTTATTATCACAATTTACTTCACTTTTTCCATTTCATTTCTTGCATGTAGATCGTAACATCCCAAATTTTATCACTACTTTAAAACTTTAATGTGACTTTTCCTAATAAGAGTCCATTAAGGGACCTTATAAAACTAACAATGGCTTAATATGAAATAAGTTCATAAAAGTTGTATTGTCACATGTCTCACCAATACAGACATAATGGCTTGTATGTGCACTATTAGTAATCAAGGTTGTATGTATATGAATGAATGTTTCATATGGTCAATAATGTGACTCATTGATACACTATGATTATTTGAGACCTCAAATCATTTTAAATAGATTTTAGATATATTTTATAATTTAATGTAATAGAAAATAATTTAGAATATTGAAGGTAATTAAGAAAGATAGTTTTGTTGATATCTTAAAACATAGAAGTTTGTTTGAATTCAAAGTTGGAATGAGAAAATGTTATAGAATACTCTTCTAAATTACCAAATTTTGAACAAATATGAGGTTCCTATGATTTATCATTGTTTATAGAAGTTTAAGAAACATAAAATTGACTAAGGGATTTTAATGTTCAAATTGATGGTCTATGGTCAATAATTATATATATGAGAATGAAAAGGCCTATGGTAAAATTTTGGTTTTTTTGGGATTCATTTGAGTGTCTAAATAAATCAGAGAAGATGATGGTAAGATGTATGAGGAACTAGGTATAAATATAGAAAATAGATATTTATGTTTAGAACCAATTTTAAAGGGAACGTTGGATCCATCTGGGATCTAGTCAGTGCCATTCCAGAAGTATGGTCTTCCTCTACCTCTAAGAAAGTCAGAACAAAAACAAGATTCCTACCCTAGTGATAATCACCAAATCGAATCGACATCCCACAAACTAAATGTCCAACTAGACTCAGGACTTCTTTTCCGCCCCATATAACCCCAAGTTTTAAACCCTATTTGTCCATATACGAGGAATGCCCAAGAGCACTGCCCACCTTCTCTGTGAGGTCCCTTGCAGACTACAAATGGGCAAAGGCCAGTGTGTGGGAAGCTTTAGGAGTCTCGCAGAGGTCTTGCCTTCCTTCAATGACCATCATTTTGTATCCTTTAACCATCTCCTAGCTCTAAAGCTTGTATACGGTCATCTTCTTCTGTGGTATCGCGAGAGCCACTCGTTATAGAGACATCTTGTCAGCCAAACTCAGTGTATAATGAAGATCGTGGGGAATCGGTGTATCTTTCCAAAGCATACCTCGATATTGCAGATCAGCGTAGTCTCCTGGCCACAAACACCTGTCAGAGGAAGCCCGAACTAATTCATAGGTTGTGAGGACAAAGCTTACTCACACTTTGAGAAATAGAGGAAAGCACCTTGGGGTCATCGTGAAGCATCTGGGTTGCTCAATACAACCTGAGGGGAAAGGTGGTGTTCCATGTTCTCAAAGGAACTCATTAACGGACTGTTAGGTAGCAGATAGAAGCCACAAAGCTGCACTCTATTTCACCGAGGAAATAGAGGTAGTGCAATTTGAGAATTGGTGAGGTACATGTCTAGGTCCATGGATCTGGACATAAATGGATCCATGAGCAACCCACTTAGCACAAGTTAATGGTATTTATGAATCTAGACAATTTCTCTACCTTGCAAAAATAATAAAAATAGCTACAATCCTTGGATGTAGATGAGCAATATATGAAATTTTCTCATTTTTCCGAGATCTAGCTAATGGTCTAAGTTTTAGTACATATTTTGATTTAGTTTACACAAATATAAAAACCTAGTGTAATGAGAGTTTGAAGATCCTAATCTAGGTTTTAGGTTTGTATACAAATTAATTAAGGTTTGAGACCATGGAAAATGCAAGAGAAGTGTTCCTTGAAACCCAGCTAAGTGGTTCATGCCCATGAGTATTCATATTTATTAAGCCTAGTATATTTACAAGTTTCTTATATAAGGAATTATGATTCTTGTTTCAAATGTTCTAAGATTTTAATACCTTCATGACTATCTTTTCATACATATTTAATATCTCAAGTAGTGATATGTTATTAAATTTTCATAGAATAGTTGGGATCCATGAACCAGGTGTTCATGAGAAAATTAAAGGTTTATGTTCCTGTAAGATTTCTTAATAATCATTCATATTAGTGAATGAGACTACAAGGTAAGATATTCAAGTAAGTTTGTCATACATGTATGATTATGTATTGTACTCATGTCCTTAAGACAAGTAGAGATATGCCATGAAGATTTTCTTATATATAGAGAGACCTGAGAACCTAGAAGTTGTCTAGATTTCTTAGAATGATTTAGTTCTAAGAATAAATACATGATAGGATTATAAGAATAGAATGCATTAAGTTATGATTAAGTTTACAAGATAAGAGTTAAGCTCACATGATTGCATTAAGATTCATGTTAAGATAAGGCTTCATCATACTTTCAAGAGATTGAGTTATCATGTCAGAGCTCATATTATAGATATTTACTACTAAAGTTAGTTTTAAACACTTAGTATTCCTATGTCCAGTTTAGATTGTTTTTCTTAAGACTATAGACTTACATGTCATAATTCTGATATCATAATTTAATTAAGTCATTCGATCAAACAAGAGTTTCAAATTAAGATTTATCCAAATAATAAGAATATAAAGTTTGATCCAGATTTAGATTACTCAATATGTGGGTAGCCAGATATTTGATTAAGATACATGATAAGGGTTTTAGATCCATCTCAATTTTTTTAATTGAGATTATTCATATTCAGATGTAGATTCAGACTCAAAGTTCTGTACATGTTTAGTAGTCAGTATTCAGTTTTAGATAAATCCAGATTCAAAATTTAGCAAGATTAGATTTAAGATAATTAATTCAAAACCTTCACATAATACAATATATGATAAGTCCTCATTTAGAGAGTCCTGGGATGAATCGGAGGCATCTGTTTCCAATTCAGAGGAGTGTTTACTCCATTTCAGAGGGCATGTTGTGCCAATGGAGGGTGTGTTGCACCATAGAGGACACTTCAATGTCAACAAAGGGTATTCTATGCCAAAAGAGGGCCTTTGCATCATAGACGAGACTTCAGTGTCAACATAGGAGAACTTATTGTATATTGGTGGCCACAATTAGATAAAAGTCATAAAATTAGATAAAAGTCATAAATTAAAGATGCCTTAGTTTAGAGAATGTACATAATTTGATTTGCATGAATAGTCAAAGAGATTACGATAAGAGAGACATGAATCAGGCCCTTTGTGCATGTCATGTGTCCCAAGAACTAGTGTGTAGGCCAATTCAAAGACATAACCTAGGCCCAAAGTGCAGGTTATGTGACCCAAGCACCTTACTGTAGGTCATGAGACCTAGGTACCAAAGTACATGTCTCTAGAAAAAGATAAAGTAAAAGGATAGGAATCAGGTTAAGGAAAGAAGAGAAGTTAATGTTTTAGATTTTATATAGAGTTTGATTTTAGTTTTATGCTCATAATGTTCAAGAATATTTTGTAATATCTTATTACTTCAGTTTTGTAGATATAGAATACTCATGCCACTTACGCTAACAACTATTTTTCCAATGCATGGTTGGGGACGAGATGCCCGCAGGTGATGAGATGGGGAAGAGTAGATCCCAGAGACTCAGAGAACAAGGATAGAGCATGTAAGATCTGGTGGGGTGCCAACTATAAGATGATAATTAGGTGTATAGACTCAAATATATGTTTTAATGTTTAGAACTTTAGAGTAGAGACTATATCTCAAGATGTTAAGTTAGTTTTCCATGTGTTATCCAATGTTACTTTTCTAAGAAAAATGATGGGAATTTTTCTTATTTTCAATTTGTGTGATTTATTATATTATTTTCATGAATGCCAATCTTATGTAATGCCCCTTGAGTACACAAGTTATGGATAACTCAGTGTTGCTTCTGCTATGTTCATGTGAGTACTTAGGGAGGGTGTTACATAGATACAAGCACCATGCCATTTAAATTCTAATGAGATTCTAGTAACTAAAAATAATCCTTCTATTCTGTATAAGATTACTCACTTTGCAAAGCAAAACACATCATGGTTATGTCTTATTACTCAATCTCTAGTCATCTTGTCAATTCAATATTATGTAACTTCTAGAAAAAACTTCATGTATGTGAGGTTTACTCATGACACCTTCAATTATACAATAATATATGCATTCAACATAGCTCATCTTGGTAAGGCTTCTTACCTTAAAATCAAGTAATTATACCATACAATTTAGCATTTCTTTAGATTTACAAGTTTATATACTAGTTTGAGCATTATCTCTCATACTCATCTTGACATTAATTTCTAGAGTTTATAAGAAATTAGCTTAATTTGATACATCATAATAAGTAATAACCCTTTAATTCAAAAACCTCATCAGGGTGTACATGGGTTCCTTAAGGCTATTTATGACAAATGGAAACCCAATTTTCCATTTCTAGGAAATCCATCCATCATTTACAAGTTTCCAAGAATTAATTATATCCTTCGATTCAAACCCTCAACAAAACCCCAGAGAGGAAGTAGCTCCGTTTAAGCTTTCAAATTGATCCTCATATACATGTCATATTAAATTTTACTAATATTTAACAACACAACTGAGTATTTCATATTTATTCAATTCAAACATGATTCTATACATGTCTACTAAATTTTAGAGAATATAATTCATTAAGAATATTTTAAGTAGTATTACCATTAAATAACATAGTTATCTATCCATAGGATTTTTAATTGAACCTGAATTAATAGGTCCCGAACTAGGAAAATACAAGTCAATGAGAATGGATCATAATCAGTAGCATTCAATTCCCCAAAGTCCACCCAATTGATTACCCATTTGTATACAAGCTAGAATCATTTTTATTTTAGTAAGTTAGAATTAGGCTTTCAACATGATTACATAGCTCAACAAGGAAATAAAACCTCACCTCAAGCACAATGCACCTTAAAATCATTGCCAATTTTTTAAATTTCTAGAAATCTAACAAACTCTCATGGATACAAATTCATTTCTTTCTCTTTTCAACTTAGGAACCCTTGAAAAGAAGAGCCTGAAAGAAAGAAAGAGAAAAGAGGTTTATTTGATATGCTTTTGATTTAAGTCATAGGAGAGACAAAATTTATACATACAAGAGAAGATTGACCATGAAACCCATCTAGGGTTGATGAACTTACATAAATTCATAAGGTTTTGGAAGCTAAAACCCCAAACTGGCATTTCTGATGAATTTTCTCCTTCAACACCCAAAGTCTCCTCTATCTCTTGAATTTAATATATCTCGATTGAATCATAAATTATGGGATCTACTATGGTGTTAGAGTAGTGATTTAGATAATGAGATGCACATAACAATTTGAAACCAGTCCTTAATTGCATTTTTTATTTCAATAGAATTTGTCATCGACTGTGTGGTTCTTGTCATGAAACTTGGTCGATTAAGGGGTCTGACGGTCTGTAAAACTAGCTCCAACAGTTATTACAATTTAACACTTCATCCTAAATAGAGTTTCTAAGACAAATTAAATATTTCATCTCAAAGGGATAAATAATATATAAATAAAAATTAATACCATACTGCATACGTTAACCTGAATGCATGACTGGCTGAGTTAGTTGTGTGTAAAACCTGACCGTCCAATAGATACAATAATACTAATATGAATTGATATTTTTTAGTAACACTTATATTTGAGTTATTCAAACTATATCTAAATTTCAAATAAACCAGGTTTATATATAAAATGCAAAATATTGTTTACTACAATATTATATACATTACAATCTATGCTCATGTACTACCTAAATCCTAATCTTGTGTAATTAGGGTTTTCACTTATCAAATTATATTTATTCAAAATAAAACCATTCTTGGAGTTTCTCAACCTATTTAAATATCACAATTAAACTATCATCATTATCAAGATTAAACAAGGATCAATCTAGTAAAGTATGTAATCATTCAAGTAAACCCTAATAAGATGGCTAAGTTCAATCCTTGTTTTTACTAAACATGCTCCGTCAAAATAATAAATGAATCCACCAATAGCCGCAATGCATATAAAACTATAAGTTTACTCTCCAAGGTAAAGTCCAATGTGGGCTTGCCTAGCACAGGTTCCCTTATAAAAAGCCTACTAAAAGAATATTGGTGGTTCCCCCATACCATGTTGTGTAAATTGCAATGCTTCAAGAACACTAGACCATTCATTCATAATTTCATAATACATGTATTATATTATCTATTGTTATGACACATACTCTTTATTAATATAAGATGGAATCTTGTTATCAAATATGATCATAGGTTCATCTTACAAAGGAACTTATCTAATTATCTATTATGTTTGATAATGTTGTTATCAACAACCTAGTGTTTATCCAATATAATTGGATTTTGTATTCTACATTAATACAATACATAAATCATTTGCTATATTTTGTGAATGGAAAAGTGTTAATCACATATGTTAGTAAGTTATATATAATATAATATAATAAATAAATCATTTCCCATATTTTTTGAATGATAAATAGTTAATCACATATGATAGAAAGTTATATATAATCCATCAATATCTTGGTCCATCACTAGTTTCACTATAAATCATGGATTGTTGTTGTGATCCATTCATGAGTAACAATAACTATTCAAATCAGATTCTTGTCTCATGAAAGATGAGGAGTGGTAGTATTCATATGTATAATTTGTTACACATTGTCCAAATACAAGAGAATGCACACCAATTCTACAGTATATTAATCTATCCTTGCAAGAATCAACTTACCTTACTATAGAACCAAACTATGTTCATTCTTCAAAGAAACTACTTTTATTTTGTTTCAGTGTCCATATTTTTTTTATAATAATGGAAAGAGATATTTGTTTTTGTAATTATATAATGTTTCATGTACATGTACTAAATTTTAGTGAACTAAAGTTTTTATATTTCTAGTTAGGAGATATTTTTTTACTAAACTAGCTTAAAACATAAATTTTCTAATTGGATTCCAAGGGAAGTTTTCTAGTCTAACTATCGACATTTGGCACTAAGGAAACAAGACCCACAACCCTGACAAAATTAATGCTTGAAGAACTTATTTTGATATGAAATAAATGAAGTTTCTTGAGAAGGCTTATATTCAATTGCAACTAGGAGTTGGTGGTGCTTGAGTCTCATAAATGCTTTAGTTTGAAACTGATGATTTGAAGAAGAAATGTTCAAAAGAATCCAATGGATAAGTGTGCATAACCATTCTTGTACTAAATAATTGTAGAAAGCTTTCAAAAGGGTGTTTGGTGAAAAAATGAAGAATTATACCCAATATTTTGTTGCGCACACCCTTATCGGTTAACAAATTTAATTTTAACATCAAGATCGAATCATTTGATATAACAATGGTCAGTATGCTAGTGTATGTTATAATTAATCTCACAATTATAATTAACCCATAAGATTATGGCATAAACTAAGATTAAGAAAATAAACTTACACTGTTTAATTTTTTTAAAGAAAATAATAAGCATAGTTATTATATCCTCTTGAACCCATTAATCTTACACCAAAACTGATAGATTAAAGTATATATATGAGGATATTATAGTAGAATGTTCTTTATGAATCACTTGAACTAAAGTGACATGAACTTAACTTCAACAATGACTAGCTTTGTGACATAATACCTCTAATACATAGGATCTTCATATGCTCTAGTTTACCTATAATGTTTATAAGTAGAGGGGTGAACTACTTTCCATGTGGGTAGGGGATTCTATATAATATCCTAGTGCAGTTGACTAAGATATAGAACTTGTTTAGTAACAAGTACAAAAATAATATAGTTTAATCTTTTAGTGATATTATATTTAAACTAGGTAAAATACTTACTAGAACTACCTTATTAATTCAAACAAGAATATCAATATAATTTAACATTCTCATTAGATTGTTTTATTCATTTTCTAATACTAACCACAAGTTCAATACTGAACTAACTATTGAATATTTTAGTTTGACTCTAAACTTACTTATATTGTAACATACATAAAATGACCATTATTAAGTGGCTTATCATAAAAGCTTCAAACGTATAACTTTAGAATCTTATGGTTGTTAACTGAACTGAACTCGATCTACATCAACGTTACCATGCATGGTCTGGAGGCTGCTAAGAATATCCAAATATTATGGCCCATAACTTAGATATGTAGGTGGGGTGCCTCTAGGATAAATATTCTGAATACATATCAAGAATTTCTACAAGGAGAAACACACTACATGGATTAAACTATATTAACTAGAAGGCGCAGATCCACCAAAATTTTATGCTCCAACTATATTCTGGGCTTTAACCTGGATCTCTAGAAGTTTTTTAATTCTCCTACTGAGTTGAACTACTTCCATTGGTGCCTAGTTGGTTTTATGTACTCACTATTGGACTGAAGAACCACTAGTGCCTATCTAGTTTGTGTTGGATTTTTACTATATATTTTTTGAGCTACATAATCATGTACGTGACAATGAATATCATAATACACCATTCCTAATATAGACCTCAAAGGAAAGGCTCTATACTATTTAGAGTCCCTATTTACTATTAATTTTCTTATTAAATCTTTCTCTTGAATATATTCCTCATTTTTTTAAATTTTTCTAACACCACCATCTTACATAACTAAGATCAATGTTTCACACTTGCTAGATCACATTTAACATCTCTAGTAGATCATATTGACTTCAAATAGACACCCTTACTGATGAAAGGATAATTTCTATCAGTGATATACAACTACTTAAAATAATCATTTTTATTATAAGATATTGATTTTAGACTTCACACTATTTACCTAGATTTCACATATATACAAAACTATTCCAATAAAACCTTATTTAGTAAAATATCATTGCTATGGATCATTTTTGAGTACATAAATTGACATTTGCCAGAAGAAATCAATTCAAAAATTACTCTATTAAGGTTAATTGTAGTTTGGTTTTACATAAAAACCTCAGTTTTCAATATTTTCTAATAATACTATAATGCATCTCTAAATTATATTACATATTAAAACCATTTTTTCCTATATTTATTACAACAACCAATCATCAACTTTAGATTTTAGTTATGTCATGTATACCTAAGTAAAATGACAATTAAATATTAATGAACTAAAGAATTTACTTGTTTAAGTACACGTTGTGTTTCACATAAATATCTTCTATTAAATGATTTCAATGTGAAATTTATCTCCAAGATCTAAACTGAAAAATTTCAACTCAAGAACAAATTTTTTGTGTGCGGAACTAAGCATGATCTTGGCTCAAAACTTTAAGAACCATTAAAAAGAGATGAAGGATTAGAGGTAGTATACTGCTTGAATTACTATTGTAGGAATTATATAATCCATGGAAGAACCATAAACAAAACATCTAGCATTAGGTATGAATCAAAATAAGTACATACATCTAGAATACCTTCTTTGAAAATACCTCAAAACAACCTCCAACATTGGATGAATTTCAATTTTGTGGTTTATAAAGGTGTACAATTTATTTAGAAAGTTGAGGGATCGAGTTTGAGACTTAATTTTGATATATAACATGGTAATTTACCCATTTGATCTATAATCAACTATTCACTACCATAATCAAATAGTTGGATGACCATATCATTGGTGATTTGACTAAGGCAAGTTAGTCAGACAAGTCTTCCTATCATCTAACTTCTATTCACAACAAATCAACCTCAATTATTCAATTCATTATTTTTTAGTCATCTCGACTGCCTAAAGATGATTAAAAAATAAAATTGGTCAAATGTTGATATCTACCACAAAAAGTTAGTCTGATGCATTGGCTATATATAAATTATTGATTACAAAAAATTCAAATGACACATTTTGTTCATCTCTATCCTCTTAATCTTACAAGTAACTTTGATTAAGACACATTTTATAATCTATTGATGATCTAGTAAGATAAACAAGGTTATAACAGTTTATCGTCCAGATAGACTTGAAAAGTCTTAGAAGAGTGATGTCATTTATGGATGTCCTACAATAATTTTGTGTGATGCAATGGGGTGGATTTTGGTCAAGTACCTTCCACTATAAGAGTTTGATGATAAAAATAGTTCAAAATACCAGTAGATAAGTGACTCTTTTAAAGGTTTATATTTGGACCCTATAGATCCCTTTTATGCTAGTATGATGTTGAGGAATCTCCCTACAAAATTTCAAATGGATATAACTGCATTCGAAATAGATTAAATTTGTAAGGAAAATGATGTCGGCATCCCAAGTTCAAAACAAATGTATAGATGGAAGAAGATATGCTAAAAGATTTTTGTTATATATTATTTCTTTCTAAAGTTGCAGCCTATAAAATTTGTTACTAGGTCTAATTTAATGGGTAGGTTTCGACCTTGATATGTAGGATCATTTGGGTTCCTAAAAAAATAATGAATGTGCACGTAACCTAACCTTGACTCCATCGTATAATAAAATAATTAATGTCTTTAATATCTCATGACTGAATAAGTGAATCAATGATTACTCACTTTTACATATGTTTAATCCTCTAACATACAATGTAGTTTGTCTAATGAAGATTAACGAGTAAATATATTATATAGAATAAGTAAGAAACCGAGGAAGAGGCAAAGATAATTAATTATAGTTTTGTGAGAGCATCAATGATTTAAAGAAGCTGGTTGTGAATTTTAGGATGAAATTATGAAAAATTACCCCTCTTTATTTGCATAAAATGACTTTACTGTCTACTATGCATTATTATGGATTCACTAAAGTAAAACTAGATATAAATGAATTTCATTATATGAGTAAACTACCTAAATATCCCACTTGACTCCATATATATTTTATAGCGAAGATGTACATAAACTTATACAATGGTCAATACCTATTTTACTACAATGAGATGGAAGGCACAATGAAAACAAGTTACATCATCAACCCTTTTTTATATGGAAAAACCAATTATTGAAATGCTACATCCATAAACTCGGGGGTCGTAATAGTACTGCATACAATTTTTAGGACCCTCTTTAGAGGGATCCACAACCCTTGGTACCAATAACCAAAACGTATCAAACCCAAAATGTATGTAAATCTACATAAATAGAATCTATTTCATGTAGCACTGTAGTTCAAGTTTACTACATAGAGTTAAATAATTGTTTAATCAAATAGATTTTTTACATGATTCATATTTTATCAGAAAAAAGAACACACCCAATTTTAGTGGTTGTTACTTGGGCTATTTCACCGACATTTGGTGTCATAATATTTTTGAAAGTAAATTATACAAAAATAGCTATTTTACTTCTTATTTAGAATTGTCAAGTAAACATTCAAAATAGCAATCAATATGTATTAGAGTTCTATACTAAAAAATCTATCTATGGTTCACATTTTTATTCATTTGGAATTCATTTAACTTTAAAACAAATGACATAAGTTTTTAGATATTAATGCATGTATTCACTAACTATAGAAAAGTCTTTCCATATATCCTAATATCATTTCCTACCTTGAAGGAATAGACAAGGTGAGGATCACCCAACATTATTTATTTCCCTCGCATTGATTCTTATTCAAACCACCTTCCCTATATCGACCCCTAATTCCTCAATTATCTACATTCTAGGTCCATTCATTTCTCCATCTTTTCCATTGTGGTTTCTAGTTTGATATTCATCAAGTTAGATCTCCCCATCATCTCCTCCTTTTATTATTCTTTATTCTCACACATGTCATCTAAAACCTTATCAACGTCGTTGGCCTCCCTTTTTCTTTCCATATTCCTTCATTCAACCCCCCTGCAAACAGATTCTAGTGGGGACTAGTTTTTAGATCACTACACATCATACTAGAAAGCAACAATATTGTTTTGACATGATCCACTCATTGAAATGTCAGGATTTTTCTCTCCTTATATGATAGTAAACTCATCATTATCTTGATATACTATACCAAATCACATAAAAAGTTGTGGCTAAATAAATATAGATTACATCAATAATTGTAAAGTTGAATATATTTATGGTATTAATTAATATTTAAAAAGTATGTCATGTCATACCACTCATATATAACTAATATAAAATCAATATAATGTTAGTATTATCCAAATACCTTTGATATATAAATCACTTGATTCACACAATATTAAAAGACATTTTCATTTAGAAATCCTTATATGTAGGGTTCAAACTCATACAAGGACAAAGTATCAAGTTTAAGATAAAATCTGAGTTAATTATTTTGCATACATATATGCAAATTCTTACAAAATGTTGATATGGATCTCAATTATTTCTTATTTGAGTTCTTTTAAGAATATAGTGTACTTAATAGAAATTCTCTTCAAAGATTTAATGTTTTCTAGAAAATATGTAATAGAAACAAAAGTCTAAATGAATTAGGTATAAATCTAAGAAATCATATTGGACGTCCGAAAAAATACCATATACATGCAGTTACAATTCGATTGAATATTAATTTATTTTTCATTGAAAAATTCACTAAAAAACTACTTCTGTTATCATTTGGTCCGGTCGCTTGCATCCATAGACCAAAAGCTATATTCATGATTTACAAATTGAAGCTTTTTTTTGTCACTAGGTCCACTTATTTTAGAATATAGTGTTTCGACAACCAATCAACGAATTTTCATTTCTTAAAACGGTGTAATGCCCCTTATTCATGCTCCACTTTTTATTGGATCTCATTAACTCGTGTGTTTACGCATGTTAAAAAGACTTTGACAAGTTTACTCACTAAATGAAGGAATATGGAAAGAAAAAAGGTGTCAACAAAGGTGTAGCGACTAATTTGTTAGTAAATAGTTACTACATTATATATGAAAATGATGCAAAAGTTTATTAAACAAATAAAAAAAATACATAATTAATTAAAAATCCAATGCATCATTTTGTGTAATAAACAATAGTAAGCCCACTTGGTATGTAGAATGACCACATTAAGTAATGTTCAATCATTTTGATAAGCAAGACCTATAATCCATTTATTGTATATGTTGACTGATATTAACTAAAAATATGTGAATTTATATGTAGTACTTAAATAGAAGTGGCTTATGTAAATATCTATACTTATAAATAAACTTAAAATAGAAGAATAGTGCTAGATACAATTAGAATGTAACTATATTTAATTTGAATTATATACTTTGTGATTACATTTTTTTTCATTGATCAATTTAAAATGTAATTGTTTTATACTATGTTCATCTTAGTGTATTTTGGATTATTGAACTCGTTTTACTTTTATTTAATGGTAAATACACTTCTTTATGATTTTGAACCCTTACTTGACATGTTATGCTATTTGTTCTATAGTTTTTTTTGACATGAATAATGATAGTGGAAAACCTTACTTAGAAGTCAGAAACATAAATTGTTTGATGCTAATTGATCGAGTCAAAGTTTATGTATAAATTGCACTTTCCATACTCAATTATACTTGTAGATGTAAGTAGTGTCAATTATATGAATACTTGTAGTGCGGAAGCCATTTCCCTATCATTTGTATGTTAGCTGTGAGCAAACTATTACTCCACAAATTGTAGCAGGAAAGCTATTTCTCATAATGAGAAAGTTATTGACCAACCATCAACGTGTTTTATTTGATAGATTTGCTTTTCCCGGGTAACGAAGGAGTACGCTATGCTTTTATTTATCTTTCTATATATGTATACACAATTACAACCGTTGGTTTGGATTAAATTTGGACTGACATTAATTTGGTAATGGGTATGTTGATTCAATGTTCACACGGGCCTAGATGATCCTAAAATATAGAAATTGAGTATCGTGTACTTTTTTTTGCAATCGAAGAACAGTGACGTTGTAGATTCCCTTTCATTAGTGTATTCACATTTTGGTTGGTGTCGTTGACAAGAAGATAAAATATAGATAAACAAGAGTTGATTAAATCCTTGCGAATAACAACAAAGGGATTGATTGGTTCACTCACCACACAAGCGCACACCATGGATAGCTGGCATCCACATGTTGCACTATGGTTTCCTAAACTCTTTGAGGGCAAAAAAAAATATAAACAAAAGGATAGATATAATTAATAATCCATCTTTGGCACTCAATCCCAACTAATACGGTGAACACCTTAACATATAGTATGCTCGTGTATTTTTTTATCCTCTTGACTTCATTTATAATTGGAACGCACCTTTACGAACCTCCTATCAGCTACTAATTATTCTCCCCCCTGATCCGGTTTAATCATAAGTTAATAACTGAAAGCCATGACGTGGCCATCAACAACATTACCTGACTAGTTATATTCCAGTTGTCCATAAGAACAGTACCGGACACAGGGAGATAGGGACCGCCCCATGTGAAGAGCACGATAGCCGCTTCAATATATCTCCCTTGTGTGTGTTTGTATATGGCATACCCATCCGTGTATATCTCCTTTTGTTGTGGCCATGCATATAAAGCAAAGGGAACTATCATTCATACATTTATCAAGCAAAGCGAAGACCTTTTGCTTATAGCTAGAGGCATGCTCATGACGGACAGCACATCATCGTACGTGTCTAATTGTTCTTAAACATATATGCTTTTCTAGATAGATGGTTCGTGGAGCCACCCAATTAGAGCGCAACACGCTCGTTCGCTGTGTCTAAACCTTTTTAAAGCGAAACCTCTGTCAGGGTTTTAACAAAGTTGTCTAGGCGGCTCTAATCCGGAGAGAGAGAGAGAGAGAGAGAGAGTTGGTCCGGCGTGAAACTGAAAGGGACCAGATGGAAACCTAACGGAACAAAGAGAATCTACTACAGGTGGTTGAAGTGACGCCGAACGTACTAATACGTGTACTTTTCTCCATACGTGAATGGAGACATTACTGGCAGTGACTTTAGGGTTGGCGCGGGTAGTGCATTACGTCAGAGCGTCGTTATCGTACCAATCGCAGATGGCGACGGTATTGTTATGTATATTGAAGATGAAAGATCAGCCGACCAAAACCATTTTGTTTTGGATGGCGTTAAACTTCTAACTTATCTAACTACCCATTGTGTAGATTAACAAGCTACGTTGCCAGCAAGACACCACTATCCTATAAAGTCATTCTGGGAACCTAAAAAATGTCCATATCGATAAGTAGAGAAGTTATGATTTGATTCACCTAACCGTACTAAAAAGTATATAGTCAAGAAAACGAGGCCGACGACAAATACTACATGCTTCATATCGTGACCGGAGGATTAGCTCTTACAATTGTTTAGTAGTCATTGCTCACTAGGTGTCAAGAGCAAGGTGGGATAGGGTAGGGGTGAAGCCAGTAATTTTAGGTTGAGGGGTGGGGGTGTGGACAATTGGAATTGCTATGTATATAAATATGAACAATGTACATGTATGATTACAAGAGACCAATTGAGTTGCACTTTGCTACCCTTTAAAACATAAAACTCATCAATTATTTCATCACTTATCCCAACACTTCTCTCATTAGCAATAATATAAACATAAATTCAAATGATACAATAGTCCTATATGTTACATATGCAACTTCAGGTTAAGAGTAAATGGGTCTCTTTGTATGATATTACATAACACCACACATGTTGAACCATACACATATATTAGACTTCACAATGAGGAATAATGAAAACTCCATTATCAAGAGGGCATTGTAGGGAATCCATTTGGATAAGTCCTCTTCCTATCTCAATAATTCCTCGTAGAAACACTTTCGGCAATTTCATCAGATTGTGCAGAATGTACTTATTTTGTATGTTTGTAGAGGCTCCATAAATATTAATAGTGGTTGTTACTTATTCCTAAAAAATAAAGAATGGTATCGCTAGAAGATGCAACTAGAGCTAATTATAATCTATGTACGAAGTAATGAACATAATAAAATGATGTGCATTAATTCATAAATAGAGCATGTATTCTGTTTTATTAGCCATACATATTACTTGTATCATCATATCCTGGACCTCATATATATTGACTACTAAGATATGAGATAACACATAAGAGATTTTGTTTTTGAATAGAAGAGAACTTATATCTTCGACATACACTACATTAAGAATGTGTTCCCTTACAAGTCCTTCATTCACAAGTCTAATAAAAATAACCTATTCTTCCCATCACGATTCATCTCATGACTTATTCATAATTATACAATATGGTTCCCTTTAAAATTCTGCTAATATCTACTTGTGTACTTTGCATGAAATAATGTGTAATACTTTTTTTAGAACTATAGGTGAAGCGTATTTGGCATTTCTAGGAGCATTATCTAGAACCACCTCAACAACTTGATTATTATATTGAGATAAAAGTTTTATCATCTCAATAAAATTTCCCCTATTTTAGAAAGATGAAGTATCATCATGTCCTCTAAATGCACAACTTGGAATTCTAGCCATTGAGTGGTATCAATGGATGTTCTTAGACATAACAAATTTGACAAAACTTGTTGTGTTTATCACCATTTTATTACTTTGTCTATATGTCCTTTTGGAGTCATCAAATCCTAACATATTTTCTCATCTATGTTACGAGGAGGGAAAGGATCACTTCCAACATCCATAAAAAATTTGAAATTAAGTCCCCCGACTTTCTTTCAATTTTTACATCCATCAATGGTCCATGTAGATGATCTAGACTTGTAGATGGATTTTTTATTATATACAAAGTATAGTAAGAAAATTACATCATCTTTAGTTGGAGAATCTCTAGCCATGTTGGAAATGTTTTATAATAGGAGAACTGAAATAAAAGTGGATGCCTATTAGTCCCTGGTATTGGATACATTTCTAGATGATGTTGGTATTTACTAACATTAATATAAGTACCTCATATTTTATCTTGTTTTGGAAGTGGATATTCCCAAATGTTATGCCTTAAGCCACAATCATGAACACATTAATTATCATATATGTTCCTTTCTTCTATTATTGGGAGTTCTTAAGAAGGATTTGTATCCATCACATTACTCAATGTTACAAGGAGGAGGATGACCAGAGTGAATATGAGATCCTATAGAGGACATTCTAGTATTTCATTTGAGTTAGTTGAATTATGTTGTTCTCAAGACTTGTCTAAAAAGAAATACAAAAAGAGTACAAAATTATTTGATATAGTTATAGTGTAAGATCCACAAATTAGACAATGATGTATTTAAATTGCTCATATATTTCACATCCTTCCTAGATATTTAGTTGAAATACTATGAACTGGACATGGAAATCTCAGAAACTATCAAAGTCATATGTTTTGAAGGTTAATATGCATGAAAGAACTACAAAAGTCATAAGCTAAATGAAAAGTAATGTGTATGTATAAATGAAGACTTACCCTGAAAGCTTTTGTGTGCCCCTATGATCATTATATTTACATTAGTATAAATGAAGCATGATGATTATAGTCTTAGAGACAATCATCTGAGTGGTCTTTGATGTATTTTATTAGTTTTAATGTGTTTTTAGTGTTACTTTATATTTTTAGTGTGAAAATGTAGAGCATGTTGTTTATTTTAACATTGTCTACTTGTCTAGTTATTTGATTTTAAATTCCTATATGTTGGATTTGCAAGCCTCTTTTTAAGGAAGACTTGATGATTGAAATCTTTGTATGAAATTATATTTCTTTTCATCAATTATTTTAAATTAATTTAAATTTTAATCATTACGTTTTCCCTTAGTATTGCTATCACATAAGTCATAAGAATAACACTTTGATCTTGAAACTCTCAAGACCACTAGGATAAAAGACTAAGTGTCTTTTTACATAAGAAAAAGTGATAATAAAATCAATATTGTGTACTTTCCTTCATATATAGACCAATTGAAAACAAAGTTATTTTTCCATATCTAGCTATTAAGTAGTTACCATAATGATATACAACAAAGCTCGGAGCCAAAGACAATTTACATTATCTTTCCCATCACCTGATTTTGTCCATATCAAGTTCTAAGTTAAGATATTTTTTTTCTATTGACATTCAATTGGAGTGAGACGGCAGAGATATTGTGCATGAACATGGTAAGGAATGGGTTGAAACCAACATGCATATACTACCAACTCGCATGGTCGCATGGTGTGAGATCACCAATGAGGCCCATCACTGAGATGTGTTGAGACTAAGAACTAACTAAGGCAGTTAGGAAGAACCCATAAATTAAATAATAACACAAAGGTTAGAAAGGATTTTCTTAGGACATAGTCATAGGAAAAATAACAAAGAGCCGTGGGCAATTCACTCTGGGCGAGCCGTGTAATGGTTGTTATAGATAGCCTTATGCATACATCAGGAATTTTGTTTTTGGATTACTTGTGTAGTTGGATTTGAAATTGATTAAGAATAAGATTATTGTGTAGAGTAGAATCACTAATAAGAAAATTCTAAAAAGTTTGGGTGGGTGCGACACCTCGTTCCTCTATGATTGGGTAGGGATCCACAATGGAGTCACCAAATAGAGTATCTTCCTTACATGAAATAGAGGTTGAGTTAGTTGAGCACCAAAACTGAAGCAAAACCATTTGATGAAGAAAGAATCTCAAATACAAACTAGATTATAGAATATATAGCATGCACGTCCACAGAACATGCATGAGTTGACACTAAAATAATGAGAAATGATGGGGATCGCCCATCTATCTTTTATGCATATTCAGAGTCTTCTATAGAGTAGCCTAAGCATAACCTAAAAATCAAGTTTGACAGAGAAAAATAAGCCCGGGGGTGGGGGGAGAGAAGGGAGGGAGAGAAAAAAAGGTACTTATAAATGTGCCAAAGATAAAAGTTGTAAGAGGGAAAGGAAAAGAGAAAGGAAGAAAGAGGGAGAGAAATCAATAGTATGTATAATCAATAATACAATACACATATCATATATGATGATACTCACAAGTAAATGACACTCATTATGAAAAAATTTGTACTCATAAATAAACAATACAATACACATAATATGCAATGCAAATAATATATGTGACAATACTCTTAAATAAAATTATGCTCGTAGTAAAGCAGTGCAAAAAATTAATAAAAAGGAGATAAAAAAATTTATGAAATGTACAAATAAATAATACTAATAAAAATGACAGTACAACAAACTTTGTAAAATAATAAAAATAAAATATAAAACTTTAGAAAACATACTCACCATCAATATATAATATACATAAATTATATTTTTAATATAAACAAGAGATTGTTGGAACTACTTACGGTTATTTTTCTATTTTGTACCATCTCTTTATCTCTCATTTTTAATTCTACATTCCCTTTTATTTATCCTATAAAGTTTCCTTCTTTTGGAACATGAGTGTGTGCTTAGGAATACCCCTTTCACTTCCTGACAATCGAGTACAGTCTAGATGCTTGGAACATGTGTAAGTGTCATAATAGGAAAATGGAACAATATAAGTTATTAATAGGTATACATTGCTCATGTGAAAAAAATAATTATATAAGGATCTAACTTTTTGGCACTATGCGTGTTTAATTGGCGTCCCAAACCGCTCGTCTTCTACACTTGAGAACCTATCTATCAAGATCATTTTTCTTCATCCTCCGCCTATGTGGCCATCGGATCAATGACTGTCAATCCCTCTATTTTGTTCTACTCTAATGCCCTTGAGGGGATTTTAAAATATTTTCATCAATATTTTGACCTCCACTTATTGTATCAATGCACCAACCTTGTCTCTATTGGTTGTACCCAATTTCCTTATTTTCACAACTTGTCTTATTTTAATAGTGTCTCAATGTTTACCACTCAAAATATGTTGTATATGCTCATACCTCTTTAAATCGCAAAAAAACTCATGTAGTGACAAAATTCTTTGATTGTTCATAAAAATGTCCAACTTGTTCATATAAACTACCTTGCTTAGAAACACACTGTTTAGATAGAAAATGGCTTTGTTTAGTAAAAAAAAAATACATCACTTAGTGGAAAAAAATGCATTATGTAGTCATAAAATGCCTCATTCAATGGTGAAATGGTCACATTTTTTCACAAAAATGTATCGTTTAGCCACAATGAATGACCCATTTAATAAAAAAATGCAAATCGTATTGCATATACGCCTTGTGTTTCATGTAAATGACTTGTTAATTTCACCATATAGTAAAAATGACTAATTTCGTTGAATTAACATCTCATTAAGTGGAAAAACCAACATATTCATTCTCATAATTGACTCATGTAGTGTAGAAATAAGGCATTGGGACTAGAAAATAAGGTGTGGTAGGACATCATAACTAGCCATTGGGGGTGAGAGAATGATGCATGATAGCATAGATATAAGTTGACGGGACTAGCTAGAAAATGAAGCATGATAATGGAATGATGCACTATAATTACTAGATGATGTGCAAACCGTGGGGAAAATAGAATTATCGGATGAGAGAATGTGGTGTGATTGCACTTAAAGTAGGTGTTTGGAATAGAAAATGAAACTCAATGACTATAAAATGAGACATGGAATGCACACTTTGAGGCACGTGGATGGGGCCAAGGCACAAATTGGAGAACAAGACAATGGGGTGATGGAACAATGCATGGTAGTGTATAAACTAGAGAACATGATTAGAACGTTAGCTATAATTAGATGGTAGAGCATGATTATTAGGTGAGTGCCAGAACTGATATCATAAAATGAGGCACTAGAGATAAAAGAACAAGGTCTGGTAGAGTAAGAACAATGCATTGTGATTGGAAAATGAGGCATAATGGTGTAAAAATAAGATTTGGAGACTAAAACAAGTGACATCAATGGGGGAATGAGGTGATAGTGGATTAAGGCTCTTGATTGATAGAATTTAGACATGATAAATTAGAAACAAAGTTCTAGGGTGAGAAAAGGAGGCCCAATAACGTAGAATGTAGGAACCATAGTGAGGGAATGAGGAATGATAGCGTAAAATGTCTCTTTTAGTCTAATAATGCTACTTTTGTTTGTAAAAATACCTCAATTGTTTTTACAAACTCACACATAAAGACCCAAAAATACCTACGTCATAAAAAATTCTACACTTAGTAAAAAGTGCCCCATTTATTAGCAAAAAATGCTTCATTTTGATTTTATAACACCTCATTTTTCTAAAATCTCAATTTCATTTCATTTAATTTCAGTAACACTTCATCTGCATACCATACAAACATCATTTTCACACATTAAATATAAAGAACATCCGTTCCAATATCAAAATGCCAATATTTCTCATTATGATATTGATTTTTTAATGCCAAAATTTGATGTTTATTTACCTATAGTATATATATATATTTATATATATATATATATATATATATAATTTTAACCATAATGAGAGGACTATGAATGCACAACAAGCGAGTGAGTCTTATCAACATTCTATTTGAGGGTCGAGCCCAATAGAAAACTTCTTAAAGATTATTTGATCTAATGAATGTATTAGGATTAGGAATTTTACAAGAGATAGTTTGTTTGTTGATTCGATTAATCAAAATGTATTAGGAAAGAAATGATTAAATACAATGTTGTTAAATAAATAGATGAATGAAAGCATTAGGTTTCACATAATTTTTAGATTTTTCCCTCTACAACTATTACTAGCATGGAAATTGATTAGTTGAGAAATTTAGCTATGACATTTTCTTTGAAGAGATGATCACATTAGTTGATGAACATAATCTATATCATGTGGTAGTGTGTTAGGGAGAATTAGTACACTTTCTCTCTAGACATCGCATTTCTTAATTTTGATTTTTCATGAAATCCCACACTAAAACTATGTGAATTCAGTTAATTTAACAAAAACATCACAATTTTGTCAACTTTTTCTATCAAGGAAAAACATAGGTACCTCTTGAGTTTAGAAGTTGATTTAAAAATATATATCGACATTACAACCCACCCGCAAAAATCAAATTCCCGATAAATTTTGGGAAAGAAAGTACAATGTCAATTTATGAGAAACTAAAGATGCAAACCTTCCCACAAAGCACCCTACAAAAATTATGTTCCCACTAAATAGGATTGTATCATTAGGTGGACTAAATAAATAAACATTGCAAGTCTAAGGTTCATATAGAAGGGTAGAAAGATGTTGTTGGCTTCATAGGGCCAGACTGATGGCAAAGATACCTACGTTGGACTGTCATTAGGAAAGTAATGAAAAAAACTATGTCATCGATTTTCAAACAAAACCTACAATGGAGTTGTGGCTAATAGCACTGGTGAAATTAATTTCCCTCCATTATGTGTATTCCTGACCCAAGGAAGCCTAGCTAGCTCTCTTTGGTGACAACAATGACTAATATGACAGTAACACTACCGCGTCCATCCATCACTGATGTGCCTAGCCATCACTACAACGTTGTCTCTGATCGATTGTGCCCAATTTCCTTATTTTCACAACACATTTTGCTTCAGTAGTGCCTCAATTTTTACCACAAAAAACATGTTGTATATGCACACCCCTCTTTCAATCACAAAAAAACTCATGTATTGACGAAATGCTTTGTTTGTTCACAAAAATGTTGAGCTTGTTCATAAAAACTGCCTTTGTTAGAATTAGAAACACAATGTTTTGTCAGATAAGCACCTTGTTTAGTCACAAAGGTACATAACTTATTGGAATAAATTCATAATTTAGTCATAAAAATGTCTTATTTAATGGTGAAATGGTCACATTTTGTCACAAAAATGTCTCTCTTAGTCACAAAATATGCCTCATTTCATAACAAATATGCATAGTGTTGTTGCATATACATCGTGTCTTATGCAAAATAGGCCTTGTTTTTCATATAAATGCCTTGCTAAATGCACCATGTAGTACAAAATGACTCATTCTATTGAAATAACATCTCATAAAGTGGATAAAACAACATATTCATTCTTAGAAATGACTAATGTAGTCAAGATATGCATTATTAACTTACAAAAAAGCCTTTTTTTAGCAAAAACACCTCACATAGTAATTGGATGAGTGAAAAAGATGTGATGTTGTATAAATAAGGCATTGGGACTAGAAAATAAGGTGTGGTAGGAAAAATAACTAGGCATTGGGGGTGATAAAATGACGTGTAAATCACATAAACGAGCTGATGGGTCTATCTAGAAAATGAGGCAGGATAATGGAATAGGGCACTGTAATTGCTAGATGACATGCAAACTGAAGTCAAAATAGATTTCTAGGATGAGAGAATGTGGTGTGATTGCACTAAAGCCAGGTGTTTGGACTAGAAAACAAAACTCAATGACTATACAATGAGGCATGAAATGAAAAATTTGAGGAATATTAATGGGGCCAAGGCACAAATTGGAGAACTAAACATTGGGGTGATGGAATGTGGTCGGTTAGTCTATAAACTAGAAGACATGATTATAAAATAAGGTGTAATGCAATGGTAGAATAGGGTTCTTAGATGAGTGGAAGAACCAATACAATAAAATGAGGCACCCGAGATAAAAAAAAGACTTGATAAAGTAAGAACGATGCATTATGACTAGAAAATGAGAGATATAAATGTAGAAATGAGATTTGGATATTAACAAGAGTGTCATTTATGGGGAATGAGGTGGAAGGGCATCAAGGCTCTTGTTTGATAAAATCATATGTCACAAAGTAGAAACAAAGTGTTAGGGTGAGGTAAGAATCACAATAGCATAGAATGTAGGAACCATGCTAAGAGAATGAGGCACAATTGAGTGAAATGTCTCCTTTAGTCTAAAAATGCCATTTTTTTTTGTAAAAAGACCTCAATTTCTTTTATAGATGTGCACATATAAACCTATAAATGTCTGCTTCACAACAGACAAATTCTTCATATAGTAAACAGAGCTCAATTTTGTAGCAAAAATGCTTCATTTTGATTATGAAACACCTATTTTTCTAAAAAATATTGTTCTCATTTTATTTCAATAACTCCTCATTTATGCAAATTACATTTACATGAACAATTCGTTCCATTGTCAAAACACCAACATTCCTCTTTATAAAGATTGATTTGATAATGCAAAAATGTGATGTGTATGTACCTATGACATATATATTTACATAAAATCCAATTTTTATCCGCAATTGATAGTATTGAGAATGCACAACAATTGGGGGAGTCTTATTACATTGTGATTGAATGTCAACCCCAATAGAAAACGTCTTGAAGAATATTTGATCTACTAAATTTATTAGGACTAGGAATCTAACAAGAGATAGTTTGTTTGTTGGTTGGATTAAAAAATTGCATTACGCAAGAAATGATTAAAAGTGTTGTCAAATAAATAGAGGAACTAAACAATTAGGTTTCATATAACTTTTAGGTGTGTTTCTCTCTACCATTGGTATTAGAATGGCAAATTGATTAATTGAGAAATTTCGTTGTGACATTGTATTTAAAGAGAGGATTGCATTAATTGATGAATATAATCTATATCATGTGGTCATGATGGTAGGGAGAACTAGTACAATTTTTATCTCTGACATCACATTTCTTAATGTAAGTTATTCATCAAAACATATAAGAAAACTATGTGACTTGGGTTACTTAAACACAAACATCACAATTTGACAAATTTTGTTGTGAAGGAAAAACACGAGTACCTCTTTAGTTTCGATGTTGATTTTGAAAATAGAAATAGATTTCACAGTTCACCCACAAAGCTCCAATTCTCGAAAATTTTTGCGAAACAAATTAGAATGTCTTTTTATGGGGAACTATCGATGCAAACCTTCCCGCAAAGAACTCCACAAAAACTATGTTCCCCCAAATTGAATTGTATCGTTGGTTACACTAAATGAACCATAACTAAATTTGAGTTCTTGGAGAAGGGTATAGAAATTTTATGTTGATTTCATATGGCTAGACTGACAAAAAAGATTCACATAAGTCATTTGTTGTCTTCATGAAACCAACAACTGATAACATCTCATTTTATGCACTTTTTGCATTTGTTTATGCTTCTCCTAGCGTACCTTTTATAGATTTTTTCTACTTATTTTAGTACTTTATGCCAAAAAATCTCAAATTGCACAGCTCTTCCACCTTTTTAGGGTCATGCCAAGACATGGTCGCGGTTAGCACCTCGACTGCAACTTCATCAACCACTAAGGACCCCACCACGGTCGAAGCCCCTCATCACCATCTCTACACCCCGCAATCGCGATGCTTCCCTTCAGTCACAACCTACAACCCACACACCACGATCATGGTAGGAGTCTCGACCGAGATCAATCTGTGGTCGTGGCTTACACCCATGCCTCGATTGTGACTTACACCCCAGTCTCGACTGAGGCCCTACCTCGACTGAGACCCTACCACAACCATAGCCCAGATGGTTAAGTCGGTGGGCAACACCTATAAATAGGCCACCCACATCGACATGTCACATCATTAGATCATCAAGAACCACAAAGTGCTGCCAAATTCCATAGCCACTCATCCATACGATCAGTCTGGGATCTCCAAAGGTGGAAGCTAGAGGAGAGAGAAGACTGATCACCTTCTTCCTCAAAAGAAAGAGAAGACTCCACATGGCCCTTTTCAGATCTAGGTTCGAAGGAGTATATTGGTGTATCACCATCTTCTCTCTCCATCTAGATCTATCATCTCAATTATATTGTACTTCACCCCCCCACTCTTCGTGGTTGTTGATGTATGTATCATTTTGTAACGTTGTTATTCTACCTGCTAACATGTGTGACTAAACATCTAACTTGGGTTGGGAGTAGCCACTAAGGCTCTCCCAACATGTATATTCTTTCTTCCCTTTGAATATGTATGCTCTTATCAAGATTATCTCCATACGCTTGTTCTTAATGCTTCACTTGTATGCTTAGATACCATCTTGTGCTGTTTGATTATTGGTACCTCAAAAGAGTAGTATCTTCCTTATCTAGTGTTATGGAGTAGTATGAATGCATGAAAGTGTTGGAATGCTAAAGCTTACAGTCTTATGGTTTGTTTAGTGGTTTTAGGGTGGTTATCATGAGAGAGAGAGGCTATCTTAGATCCCATATCTATCCTTATCTCAAGAGGGGAGAGAATAGACATTTTTATGACTGCTTGTAGTCTTGATAGGAGTATACAAAGGGGTGTGAGTTTTGTATGTTGGTGAGAGACCTTAGTAGGTGAAACCCCATCCAAGTTTCCTTCCATATCCTTGTTTCTTACCATTCATAATCATTTTTCTCTTGTTATTATTTTCTTTCCTTTAACTTTCTTTATTTTAAGTGGAGTACATTCGTTCCTTAGGGAACAATCCTTTTTAAACCTATCTGTTTGCTTGGAGTGTAGGAGTGTGAGACCCTACGTGCTTAACACCTGCCAAAATTGTCCCTGTGGTTCAATCTCAATTACTACATCGGGCCTCGTATAATAGTTGTGGGGGCTTGAGTGTCGGGTTATAATCTTAAAAGTTTGACTACTCTGGATCCGTTCCATTTTGGACTCACGATTTAGGCGGTCAACTTTTTGGTGACATTGCGAGGGACAAGGCCAAATGACACTGTTAAGAACTTGAGTCCACTCAATATACTCCCATGCCTCAAGCTTAGCGATAAGCTTGACTACACAGAAACCTCAAATCTGCTACCCTGTGATTACGTAGAATAGTTTGTTTTAACACGTCCAGTTTCCTAACTTGACTGTGCGGTCTATTCAGGGAACCCAGAGGGAAGTAGATCTGTTCGATTTTCACCTTAACCTCAAGTCACCAAGCTGCCTCATGCAGATGACAGTCTTACTAGGGACGATTAGAATGCAAGAGTTCAACATGACCCACCACCGCATGAGATGAATGAAGATAGAGATGACCGCCACTCAGATGGTCATCACCGTGAGGAAGAATCACATGAGGAAGAACGATGTCACCATCACCGTAGAAAGCACCATCGCAATCATCGCAAGGATGAATATGAGTGTGATGATCGAAATACCGAGAGTGAAGATGATGAAGAAGGAAAAACTCTTAGAGTTTTGGCAACAACTAGAGCCAATGAATCTAAATGCCTAATTGTCATCCCACACTTCAATGCAGTGAACTTTGAATTGAATCCAATTGTTATCTCGATGATCCAGACAAACCTTTTTGTGGAAATTCAAGGAGAAAAAATTTGTACCATCATCTTGATTCCTTCAAAAACATCTACGATACCATTAAGATGAGGGGAGTCCCTAAACAAGTGATATATTGTAAGGGATTAAATTTCTCTCTTGAAGATAAGGCTCTATCCTGGTACCTCAACCTTCCCCACTAGTCCACAG